>JAGFMF010012011.1:58169-197018 GCA_019455555.1 Galemys pyrenaicus
GGGTCCCCCTCCTGGCCGGCGGCAGGGATCGAACTCGTGCTGCAGCGGCTGCGGTTTGCTTCATAGTGTGTTGCTTAACCCACTGCGCCACCAGGGAGGGGGCACTCAGTTTTCTAACATGGTTTATTGAAGATGCTTTCCTTTCTCCAATGTATACTCTTGTCATAGATTAACTGCCTATTTAGGTGCGAATTCATTTATGGGCAATTTTATTCCATTGATCTCTGTGTTTTTCTCTCCCAAGACCATAGTGTTTTGATTATTATAGCTTTTTCATATAGTTTGAAGTATGGACGTGTGATTGCACCATTGTTCTTCATATTTGTCAGGATAGCTTTGGCCATTCAGGGTGAAATTCATAAGAATTTCAGTAAAGTTTGTTCTATGTCTTTGAAAAATGTTATTGAACTATTGAAGAATGTCAAGAAAAGCAATTACATTCATTCTGTACATTGCTTTGCATAAGATGAAGGCAACAGTTTTCATCTAGGATTTGCTGACATTAAAAAAATGAGGTGGGAATAGATGAAGAGGGCACAGTGGTATATACAAGACTGCTGAGGAATAAGTGGCAGAAAGAGGAGAGAGAAACGTAAGGCAATGTTTATTAGTCCCCTCCTTTGTGATGCCTACTCACATCAGGGTAAACCATAGGTAAAAAGCCTAGATTTTTCTATCTAATAATGTATTTTCGTATATCAATGTATTTTCCTCTTTCATACATTACTCAAAGTTGTGTGTGCTAGGGGGAACTTAGGGAGGGTTACTAGTGAGCTGGAGTAAGAACTTTGAAAGTGTTATCTCATAAAAGGTGACAAAACAATAGTGCTGTTTTTGAATTTTAAGAGTGGTTTACAGTGTTCAGCACAGTACTTAAGGTCGTCATTGTAAATGTTAATTTATTGAATTGAACAATGATTTTATATTGCTCAGTTTTAGAGAGGAAGTGTGGAAGATGTTTTCCAAAAATTGAGGGAGAATAAGCTACATAGTGTCTTTTTTATGTTGATTGTCTCACTCTAAGCAGTCCATGTTACTTCCCCAAAGCTATTTCCCTTCATTGCAGACATGCTTGACTGACCAACTGGACAAGAGCTGTAAAAATCAGAGGGAGAGAAATTGCTTTAGTAGTTCAAAGGCAGAAAAGAAAGTTTTCTCTATTGTGAGACACTAAGCTGCAGGTACTCAGGGCTGCTGCTTGTTGGAGATCTCTGAACAAATCTGATAACCCATAAAGACAAGACAGGCTTAAGGCCAAGCTACGGGGTGGAACTGTCAGAAGAGTTTTAAAAGTGAGTCACGCAGTGTTGATTTTAATTCAATGTTGTGCTTAGGTATGGAAAAAACCATTCATCATTATTTCACTGATAAAACCTTGTTCAGTGCTCAGCCAGAGAACAGCCTTATGAGGTTCATGGAAAACTTAACTTGGTTTCTGTCTGCATTGGTTAATACTGCTTAGAGAAAGGTAGACAGAGATAAAAAATTAATTTAAAAACAAAGTTGACAAACAGTCTGAGAGCAAAATATGACTGACAGCTCATGGCTGCCTAGAACAAGGAGTGATTCTTCATTGCGTATTGTGACGATTCTTTATCTAGAGAGTCAGGAAGAATTTTCAGAGTGCAACGTGTCTACATTTCCAGATAAGATCGAAAGCCCTGTTCCAGGGAACTAAAGAGAACTTTGCATTTTTAAAAAAAAACCTTTCTATTTGGATCAGAAATTATGGTGATGAAAGACAAAGCAATAAAGTTGTCACTTTTATTAATTTCTTTTTTTTTAATCATCGGGGCAATTTAGAGAATGGACAAGTTGGCAATTTAGAGGCAACTTAGAGTCTGCCCTCAAATGGATGGAAAAATTGGTTTCTCGGAGGTCTGATTAAAAAAAGAATTAAAAGAATTATAATTGTGAGGCATGTGACATCTTTGGGATGGCCTGAGTTGAAAGTCTTGAAACTTAACCTTAGAGACTGAGATCTGAAAGGGGACAGAAAGGTGAGAAACTGACACCTGTCTTTAACTAGAGAGTTCCCTTCCTGCCTACTGCTTCCCCTACTGATTATGAAGTATATCTCCCAGGTCTGGGGTAGTGACATTGTGACTGTGACTGTTATACACATTTTCCTTTTACCAGCTGGTTTTGACTGGATACTGTTGAGAAGGGGAACTAGAAGGAAATTGGACGGTTGAAGAAGGAAAAGGGACACACTTCTTCCTTTTTGTTTCCTGATTCTGTCAAGCCCACTCTAGTGATGATTCTTCATTTTGACACAACAATTGGTTCCCATAACAAGAGGTGGCTGTCCATTCCCAAGTTTAGATTTTCCATGTCAGCCTCACTGAAGTTTTTCAGATTACCAGCACTGGTGCCCTCCTCAGAAGTCTGAGTCCCAATTCAATAAACTAAAAAGCCTCTGTATAGTGAAAGAAACTGTCAGTAAGAGAAAAGGACACCCTACTTAGTGGGAGAAAGTATTTGCTTATCCTATATCTGACAAGGGACTAATATCCAAGATCTACAGGGGATTCATACAACTCAACAAAAAGAAAACAAATAACACAATGAAAAACTGGGTGCAAGAACTAATAGACCCTTCTCCAAAGAAGACATACAGGTGGCCAACCGGCACATGAAAAAAATGCTCATCATTTATCAACAGGGAAATATAAATCAAAACCACAATTTTGCTGGTGACTTGTATTAACTTGGAGACCACTTATCTGAAGGCAGTAGTCATCTCTTCGATTCATCTGTATGTGGATTGAAGGAACTAGTCCTTTCTCTTCATCACAGTGAAATCAGATGATAAAGTTATGACATAGGCTTGGCCAATAGGTGTTTTCTTGTAGGACTTTGAATCTTGAGCAAGTGATGGCACACTACAGGGACTGATTTATGTGGTCTTCCCCAGTCACCTTCTATGTAGTTCTCCCATGCCCACTTTGTATTTGTCTAGTTTTTAAGTCTGAGTCTCCAGTCATTCAGTGTCATTCCAGTTAATTTTCATTTGGTTCAAACTATTTGTTTGTAAACAAATGCCCAGATGATATAAATGGCATTGTTAAAAATGTAGGAAAAGACATTACTTTTTACCCTAGTTTAAAACAGCTTGCTCTAAGGAAGTATAAATACTAAAAGTAGAATTTTGATCCACAAAAAGAGAATGCCTGTTTTAATATCAAACATCTGTGAATAAGTTTCCCACCGGATACAAAGGTTTTTGACAGGTATTGTGAAAGTCTGCAAGTGACACACACAGTTTTGGATGGAGATTTCAGGTTTCCCCAGTGAATGTGATGAGCTGTCCAGATGGCGCCCTGATAGCCACTCAGCAGAGTCCTTTAAAGATAAAGATTAACAGCTAATTACATTTAATGCCTTGAAAGGAGTCCAGTAGCATTCATCTGATCAGAAATCCATCCCTGGGTAGATGCAGAAGAGAGAAAAGACTTCCAGGATAGCCATCTGGATGCTTTCCCCCTGTTCTTGCCACTGAAGAGGGTTTAGTGATGTCCACGTCTCCTTTGGAGCACATATTCTGCCTCTGGAAGCAACTTAAAGGTTGGCCCTGCTGAATTTAAAAGAGAAAAATTGGCTTTGTCCCATCAAATGAAAATCTTCTATTTGGATGGGGAAGACAAGAAAGAAAACATGGAAAACCTGTACCTGGCATTTCCAGTGATTCTAGAAGCCTGGCCATATAGATAACTCTGTCGAATCACATTTAGAATAAAATGCTTCAACTGATTATTTCTAAGATTACTCAAAGAAAATCGAAGATTATTTTAAAAAAACATATTACCTCTTAATTTTTCTCCATAAATGCAATTTTTCTTCAGATAGTATTTAACTGACAAATTTTCATATAAAGCAAAACGATCTATTTATAGGCTCTTAGTTTAGAATTCATAACAACTCTGATAACAACTGGCCCACAACATACAGTAGTCAATGTATGTTACTTTCCTATTCAGTGGTAGCCCTGTCCATCAGTCTTGTAGATGTAATGCCACGTATTTCCTCCACGGTAGACAACTGAACACCATGGAGAGATTTTCCATCTAGCAGCTGTGTCTTGGTGCCACTGTTTCCTATAGAGTTCAGAAACTTGACATGGGGTTACTGCAGGCAGCAGATTGCCAAGGGTGAAATGGAATAAAGTCGCAACATTTTCCCTCAAAAAAGGCCTCAAAACACAGTGCAGGAGGCCTAAGTGCTCAAAGGCCTAAGGGAGCATTGTCAAATTCCACACTTTTGGTTCTCTAATTGACCCAAGTGGGGCCAATGAGATTTTACTTCCTGGAAATGCGAATATTAGAGGAGAGAGGCAGAGAGACTTTTTCAAAACTGGGAGGCAATAATGCCAATACACTAGAGGAAGACTCTTCTTCTTTTATAGTGTCATGTATACTTAGAAGTATAATACACTCTCATTTAATATGTATCACATATATACTTAAGAGTATGTTTCCATAGGTTCTAATATGTAGTGTTTTCATATTTTTAGGAAGATATTCTAAAATTTCAATTTGATTTTTTTCTGATCCAAGCATCTCTGTCAGGAAGGACTGGTGGGAGCAGCGTGTTCATTAGGGTCAGCTGGAGGTTTGCTGCATGATGCTCACTCAGAACCCCTGAAATGTTGCTGGCCTCTGCAGCACAGGTTGGAAAGAGGATAGAAAATGGCACTTCACACACTTATGCTCATATTTTATAGGTTAGTTTGAGTCTTAGCACTCTGTCCAAATTCAAACCCTACGCTATTGTGCTCTGGTGGCTTCACGGAGAAATATGAAGGAGGAAGGAGGACCACTGGTGCAACATTAGTTGGAGGAACTTTTTTTGCTTTGTTTTGTTTTTTCTTCAGTTTTGTTACAGTCAGAGAATATTGCCTGTCCTTTCTGTAAATCTTGAAATATATTGACGTTTTCTCACTGGCAGACATACGATCAAGTTTTGTGACTCATAAACACTTAAAGAAGGTATATTATCTATCGTTTTTCAAGGTGTAGAATTTTGTACATATCAATTATATAGGCTTTTCATTTGTGAAACTTAATTTGAAAAATTGTTTTCTGTCCATATAATTTATCATGAACTGAGAGAAGAAAATGAAACTCATTTAAAAACTATTTCTATTGATCTTTATACTTTTGCTTTATAAATATTACTTGGTGTATACAGTAATAACTTATTCATTATAAATTGTGTAATTTTTAAAAATTATGAAGCACTCCCCTGAATTCAAAGTTATTGGACATTAAAGTTATAATTTTTGATATCCTTTAAACACAGCAACATTTCCCTTACCACTGATAGATTATTGATGATCTCCACTTTGCCTACACAGGTCACTCTCTCTTCCTTGAAAGACTTTTTACTTGTCTTCTAGAGTATCACATCATCTAATTTTCCTTCTACCTCACTAGTTGCTCATTTCTCCTACCTTTCTTGTTGTTGTTATTCTAAGCTAATCTCTTGAAGCCTCTAAATTATTCCAGTGCTCCAGAGCTCAGTCCTTCGAACTCCTGGCTCCTCTCTCTATACTCGCTCTTAAAGATGTCATTTAGCCTCATGGCTCAAATACCATCTATATGGTATCAGAGTCCATCCAGCAGAAAGAAATCACACCAGTCATTTCAAAGATAGGATTTAACATAAATTTATATTAGTATAATATAAATATAATATTATAAACATTTGTTGATGGCATCACCAATAATTAGCTATTGTGAAGTACCCTGTATGGAAACATTTTCAGCTGGTAGAGTTTTTACAGGATAAGAAAGAAGGGCTGTGAACTGGTTGTTGTCATTTCTCAATATAATTTTTTCCCCACATGTAAGTTCCATTTCAGCCTGTGAAAGTCCTTGTGTGTGTCTGAGTCGGTAGACCATACCTGCTGTAATCTAGGTACTGGCACAAATTCTTCAACTCCTCTTTTATTTTCTATTGTTCATATGATATTTTTTGGTTTTTACTTGCATTGGAGAAGTTAAGCACACAGAAATTTTAATTTGACCACTGATAGAGAAATAAGGAAAGTATTTTGATTTTAGTTTTCAGCCTCTCAGAATCATTTGGATAAGCAGAGAGGTTCTTCTCAAATTCAGGAAGGTACTTTACTGGATTGTAGAGGAGAGGTTTATCCAGGAAGGCAACTTCCTCAGCCACACTCTGCCTCCTCTGTGTCCAAGTTCCTTCGGAATTTGCTTGTCAAAAGCAGAACAGACCATCTATCTAGTTACAAATGTCAACTAACAACTCATTTAACACTATATACACATAGACACACACACACACACACTTTCATGTCTGTGCAATTAAAAAGAAGATACAGATGACCATAATTTTGGCTACATTTTCTCTTGCCCAGGGGTGGGATTTTCTGATGTGTTCTTTAAAAAAATATTATGTAACCATTTTGTCTTTTTTTTAATTCATTTTTTTACTCTTTGTGTTATCAAAATGGTATCATTTGCAAATATTATAGGCATGTAAATATGCTTAAATAATATAAAATATTGGCCCTAAATTATACTGAGTATAATTAATAATGATATTAATAGCCTTTTCTTCTCAAGTGCTTTGTTACGTGTTAATTTATTTTGGCATCATTATAGTGTATGAAGTATTCTGGGCAAGTGCTAAACTTTTGATTTTCCAAAGAGGACACAGAAGTCTAGAAATAGTAAATAATTTGTTCAAGGTCACAGTCTAGCTTTTGTTTTACCCTATACTGTTGTGAGACCTTAGCACACCATGCTTTCCACTAATGATTTCCATTTTCTTATTCAAGTGGATGGTAAGAATCAGGATTTCTACAACAACAGAGCAGAGTTTGACCTACAGAACTGAGTTTGACCTACAGAACTGGCCTTTATGAAAGCTAATGAGGAATTAAGTTGCCTGAGGGACTTGAGATGAAATTTTTCCTAGGTCTTTTGTATTTGCTAAATATACAACAGGGGGGGACCAGAACTTGCCTTTGTTCATCATAAGAGATTGTACAAGGGAGGGATTAATAAACACGGTGCAGTGAATTCTCTGTTGGGTACTTTAAACGTTTAAAATCTTCAAGTAACGGTCACACTTCTGTCCTTACTTCAGTCAGGTACTTAGTGAACATTTCAGTCTCTAATCATCCTTTGTGATAACACCCTGTGGTCTCAGGGCTACACTTAACCAATCAGTGTAGAAGAGAAAAATCACTCATGTCTTGGACTCAGCATTATTGTTTCAACTCATGAATGCCCTCTCTTCACATTCTCTGTACTGTTGGTTTCTCTAAGTGCCTTGACCTGCAAGATTCTGTTGATCTTTCCAGCCTTGCCTAAAACCACAGACTTAACCCTTTCTGCTGTCTTCAGACTTCTGTTTTATGAGTTCTAATTTGTAGGGCTTGTTAGTTTCCTGACCCACTGCTTCTTCTGACCTCAGCTTCAGATCTGCTCAAATCTGGTTGGAATTCAAAGCTTCTCATTTTTCTTTTGTTTGATGTTGGCTGTCTTTATCGACACAGGCATGTTATATTTTGCTTGATTCGGCTACTCTATAGTTTTCCTAATAATTCTTTATTGTTCACTCCTAGAGTTTCTAGGTTATTGCCTGAGAAAGAATGTGAAATATATGGTAAAACACAAAGTGATTTCAACCACAGGAAGGCTATGAGGATGTTTCTGAGGAAGAAACATGTCAGTCTCTAGGGAGTGAACTTTTCCAAGTTGAGTTTTTAACCATATCTAAACCTAGAAAACTTATCTATTTATAAAAATGAAGAGTGAGGTTACAACTCTTTCCCCATTACCCACCCAACAGCTACAGCAAGGGGAAAATCACAAAGATTTTCGATCTGAAGGAAAAAAAATCAGAGTAGTACTTCACCCTCACTGAGTAGCAAAGAGAGCCTTTTTCTAGACAAGTTTCCCAAATCAAGCCATGCTTCTTCTGATCAAGGGGTAGAGATCTTGCTAAACTCCTATTTATTTGGACCTCACCTAAAATATTTTATGGAAGCAAAATCTGGTAATCTGAGATCTTAACAAACTCTCTAGCAGTTATGATGCACCTGACTGAAAGATTGGTATTTGAAAATGTTTGCTCTTAACAGCTAGGGGTAACAATTATGCAGATTATAATTGAAAGAAAGATCTTAAAAAGAAGCAGTTGATGAAGATTCTATATTTAAGTCTGACAAAAGAGCAATTGAGAGGAACAGAGAATTCTCAACAGTTATTATTAAAGTCCTTGATAGAAGAAAATGAGCAACCTCCAAATTAATTATTAGAGTTTGAAATATGGAAGAAGATTGGTGAATCGCGATGATGAACTTAAAATAGTAGACAGACTAAAAGAGACACATTTACCATTAAATGGTTTCAACAGTTAGGTGGGTTGGGAGCTAATGCTACCTTACAGTATTTTGTAGTTTATGTTTGTTATGTCCTTGTAGTTCTCTTATCATTATATGAAGTGCCTCCCAGGAACACAGAAGCTACTAAAACGAGTTAGGCCACATTACAACAAATTCTAATGGACCATCTGCTGTGTTTTTGGCATTGAACTATGTGTTTAAAGTTATTTAAAGAAACATACATGACTGTCCCCTTTCCTGTGACCATAAATGACTGCAAACAAAGTATGCTTAGAATAGTAGTAGTAGTAGTAGTAGGCTTAGAGTTTCATGAGAATTGCTGTGTGTGCTTTGGAAGTATATGTGCAAAATTACATTGATTTGATAAAAGAAAAAAAATGGATAAGGCAAAAAGAGTTCACTCAAAAGATGAACAGAACATTTTTAAAAAATAAAGTTTTTTATATAAAAATAAATGTGCACTTAAGAAAAACTTCCAAATGTAAAAAGAAAATGAAAATAATCTCATTACTTTTTGATGACCATAATCTTTTCATGTATTTACTGTTGGCTTATGTTTCACATACTTTACATATAACCCTCTAATTTGCATTTTCCATAATTTTTTAGCATTTCTAGGATATATGGATCCCATAAATTACATGTACTAAAACTTAAATAATTCCTCCCTCAGACAACTTGAAATCTCTAAATTTATAAGGATAAATTAATCAAAATGTGAGATTACAATTTTAGTGTTCTTAATATATATGCCAAATGCTATCTTACGGGGTTTTAAAATTTAAGACTCACAATTAAGGAATATGTTTTACCATATACTTGGCATTATTACCATAATTTTGAATTTTTACTAATTTACAGGTTAAAAAATATATCATTATTTAAGTTGAATTCATTTGGTTGATTATTCATATATTTTCTAATTAGCTGAAAATATGTATGTGAAGGGCATTTTTGATATTTTACACAATTAATGAAATTTACATGTTTATCATTTATATTAATTTTTTATATTTTGGATGTTAACCCAGCAACAATACATTCTTTTTGTGCTTGTCTTACATATTTTCCCAATTTCTTGTGTAATCTTTCAAACAGTTCAATAATCAATTTATTTTTTCTCAGTAAGTTTAGAAATCATCTCAGATGCAAGAATTTTATTGAGCATAGTTACATTGTAGAAGTCACCTTTTAAGAGACAAGTGGGGGCCTCCCTGGTGGCGCAGTGGGTTAAGCAACGCACTATGAAGCAAACCGCAGCCACTGCAGCACGAGTTCGATCCCTGCCTCCAGCCAGGAAGGGGACCCACATGGTGCAGCAGACCTCTCGTGCTGTGCCCGCTGCTCCCCTCAGCAGTGTACTTCTGTTGATCTGCCTGTTCTGCTCCCCGCTCTCTGTGGTGAATCCTCTCACCCCCCCACACCTCTGGCCTGTACCCCAGTGCTTGTATACATAAATAAATAAATCTTAAAAAAAATTAAAAAAAAAAAAAGAGACAAGTGGAATCAAAGACTAGGCATTAGCAAAAGCCTACTCTCGTTGGAATAAAGTACTGTTTAATTTAGTACTGATGCCTAAGGTGGTTGGTGACAGCGTTCTGGTCCCTGACTTCTACTTTTGTAAAAATATTGGGATTTGGATAGGGTTAAGTTAAAACTGTTTGTAGTTTGGGTAGTTTTGACATTTTAATAATATTAAGCCTTTTAATTCTTGAACATAGGATGTTTTTTCACTTGTTTGTATCTTGTCTAATTTCTTTCATCATTGTTTTATAGTTTTCAATATATAAATTTTTACCTCTTTAGTCAAATTTATTACTAATTACTTTCTTGGTGCTATTGCAAATGAAATTGTTCTTTTAATTTTCTTTTCAGCTAGTTCATTGTTAGTATATAGAAATGCAAATGAATTTGATATTCTGCAACTTTACTAAATTAATTTATTAAACAGAGATGAATCAAACAGACTATTTTTGTTCTTATTCTGTTGACTTTTTATTATTTAGCCATTTTTCAGAGTATGAGGTTTTTCACAAACATGACAGGTGATTTGACTGAGTTTATTCATTGCAACTCACACAGGAAATTCAAATAAAATGGCCATTTTATATTAAAGAAACTCAACCAAATAAATTTCCGATTCATGTACTATGCAGAATGTAAGCTCTGAGTAACTTTTAGTTGCTTTGTTTCTTTTCTTCCCTTTAGTCAAAAAACTATCTCTATTAACATAATAATAAGAACCCAAAAGCAGAGTTAGCATGGTCTCATTTTAGCAAGGAAAGTCTGAAGCTCAAAGAGATAGCGTCATGAAGTCACCAAATTATAAGATGGTGGTAGAAAAAAATACTCAAAATCCAGAATAGAATTTTTATTTTATGGCAAAGTTATTGCTATTGTACCACACTACTTAAAGTCTAAATTACTACTAATCTCTATTTTTTATGCTTTTTATTGGTTGTGATGGTATTCTGTAAATATAAGTCACAGTATATCAAAATACGAAACAGAAAGAGTTAAACTTTTCATTTTCTAGTGGGCACATCCCTAAGACAGGGCTGTTAAAATTAATAATTTGAGAGCCTTTCTGGTGGCCCAGGGGTTATGTCTCAGCATTACCACTGCTAATGCCTGAGTTCCATCCCTGGCCAGAGAGCTAACCCACATACGGCACAGCAGACCTCTCCTGCCTCTCCCACTGCTCCCCTCAGCATTGCATTTCAGTGGATCTGCCTGTTCTGATCCCCACTCTGTCTCTGGTGAATCCTCTCACCCCCTAAACCTCGGGTCTACATTCCAATTGTTCTACACACAAAAAAGAAAAATGGTTGTAATTTTTTTTTTCTTGTGAAATATATTTATTTATTTATATATATTTGACATCAACAATGGTTGTAATTTGACATAGATCTTCTACCTACCCACAAAAATAAAGGGACAAGCTCAGCATATGTCATTGAAATAGGAAAAAGTTAATTAGGTTGACCAGAGCAGACATTTCAGGTTAGTTAGGCTCTGACTTTTCTCGTCTGCCCTTGATATCCAATGGTACCTGGGTCAAAAATGAGCTTTGCTGGTTGGGTGACACATTACTGATTAAAAATATTTTTCCAGACCCTGCTTTGTAGTCCTGTAAGTTTGAGAACTGACATTTAAAGCTGCTAGGCTGATGTTGGGATAGAACCAAACCATTAATTACAGGATGTATGAGGAGGGGGTGATAGTCAAGTTTGAGTGAAAACAGGCATATGAGTCTAGAGTTGGCAGCCTTCTCTTTGGAGAAGCAGAAAGGAAACACACAGCTTAAAGAGGTAGGCATAAAAGAACATCCGTGATTCCTCACTGATGAGTACTTTCCAGGACAGCTATTTGGTCCCAGAAGGATCATTAGCTGACTAGTGAGGAACTGAGAAATAAGATTATATCTAATATCTCTCTACCTTTATCTCTTTGATAGCACACTTCCTTGTTTCCTCTTAGTCTAAAATATAGGCAGTTCCTAGTGACTGGATTTCAGATATAAGAGCAAAACACTGAATGTAAATGCCAAAAGAGACCTTCAGAGGTGTGTGTGACTTAAACCTTGAAACTTGACTCTTGAATTACTATAACATGTTGTACTCTTCACAGAAAAGACAGATTTCACATTGTGTCACTTACTGTAAATGTACCAACACTGCAAAGTTCAAAAGTACAAACGTCACAGCCAGAAACAATGGGTTTCTTGGAAATGTGTTTGGAAAATCTTTTAAGATTGTAACTGTATAAAACCCTGCTGTAAGGAATTTTCACACAGACTGCCATACCCTCTAAAAGACTAACTCATCATAAATGGAGGAACAATCTTTCTGATATCTGTTGCCTTTCAACACTCAATGTGAGAGCAGGCATAAACAGGTAAGGAACTAGCAAATCTCCCAGAGAACAGTGTTTTATTTCTGCAAATACTCACCCTAGGCTAACTTCACCCTAAATCACTGAAGTAAATGACTGCAGAAAGTCAAAAGGAACAAAAACTTACTGAACAATTCGACACCTATAACTAAGATAATATTTCAACCAACCAGAGGCTGAAGGGTGATGAAGTGTAATTGTGACAGCTTTGACAACATTGCTAACCCACAAATTCTATTCAGGTAAATGCAGACCTGCTATATGAAATGAAATACGTGGTAATTCCACTGTGGCAAATATAGTAAGACAACAATAAAGTGATAAACTATAGTGAGGAATGGGAAGCAGAGGGAACTTCAGAAAAATCTAACTGGTATTAAGAAGTGATTCTGAGGAGTCAGAACAATCTAGGAAGGCAAGAAGAAAAATGACAGTGATGAAATAGTTGTTTGGGTGTGGCTGGTACTATACCACCATACCCTTGTGATTAAGAGGGTGGTTTTAGTGCTTCCAGAAACAGGAACAAATAATCCATTTGAAATCAAGATCAGGTAAAATTCATGATCCTTTTTAAGAGTCTCTCTATATGAAAAAGTTCTAAATTATTGCAAGGTTAAACAAGCAAGCAAATGTAACAGATGCCTTCCCTTCCCATTAAGAAAAAGGAATTAAATTAATGGTCATGCTGTCTGTTCTTGTTTATGTCTCATGTGCTTAAGAGCCATATAAAAATAATTTTTGAATAAGCATGAGTAAAGAAAGATATTTAGTGTTTGTCAACTGAAATTGATTAGGAATTCTTATTGTTTTTATGTCTCAGACATGACTGAAACTATTTGGGGATTTTGTACAATTTTCTGGGAAACGATTTATACTGTTGGTGGGAATGAAAATTAGTATAGCCACTGTGAGAAAAGGTATGGAGATTTCTCAAAAAAATTAAGAACAGCAATACCACTTAGTCCAGTTTTTCTACATTTGGGTATTTACTCAAAAATACCCAAATGACCAGTTCTAAAAGACATATGCACCTTTATTCATTGCAACATTAATTCATAACAGTCAAGAGATGGGAACAGTCTAAGCGCCCATTGACAGTTAAATGAATGAAGATGCATTATAGATACAAAATAGTATAGTACTCCACTATAAAAAAAAAACCTTGCTATTTACAAATTAAGTTAAAAATCAGGAACAGCTTTATCCTGCCTCAATGGACAGAACTTGAGAGGATTATGGTAAGTAAGTAAGGAGAAAGACAAATACTGTGTGATTCCACTGGTACATGGAAGATAAGGAAACAAAGCAAATGAACAAACAAAACAAAATAAAATCGAACTTTCAGATGCAAAGAACAGATCTGATTTTAACAGAGGGGAAGGGGGTTAAATGGGTAAGGAGACAAAGTGTATGGTGATGGACAGAGGTAGACTTTGGTGGTGACCTTGAAATGTTACACATGGATGTTGAATTGTAATGATATACACTTGAAATTTGCATAAATTTATAAATCTAAGTTACCTCAATAAAAATTGTTTAAGGTATCTTCTTTCCAAGATGCTCAGGCTGGGAAGGAGAAGGAAAGCATTGGAAGAGGTGTATCAAGTATGTTCACCCTTAATAGTCCCCAGTTTTTGAATGAACATATAGTCAAGTTGTTACAGGACAACCTTAATATAAAATGGGTTTTTTTCACTGGGTTTTCACCTGCGTGCTTAGAAGACTTTTAAAATAAGCTTTCAGGGCCTCCCTGGTGGCGCAGCGGGTTAAGCAACGCTCTATGAAGCAAACCGCAGCCACTGCAGCACAGTTCGATCCCTGCCTCCAGACAGGGAGGGGACCCACATGGCACGGAGGACCTCTCCTGCCTTGCCCGCTGCTTCCCTCAGCAGTGTATTTCGGTGGATCTGCCTGTTCTACTCCCGGCTCTGTCTCTGTTGAATCCTCTCACCTCCCTGGACTCTGGCCAGTACCCCCGTTCTTGTATGCATAAATAAATAAATCTTTAAAAAAAATAAAATAAGCTTTCAATTTAGGCACACATGACAAGTTGTTAAAGGGTTTTATTTTATAAAAGAAGGGGAATAAAGTAAAAATATCATAAAGAAAAAAGGATACAAATTTGTAAATATTTTACTAGATTTTTTAAAGCTGAAATGCAATAGCGCATTAAAAACTGGCTTTAAATTAAGTAAGATGACTCCAAAGAAAAAGAGAGCCCAAGGCTCACCTCTCTGGTTTTATAACCAGCCTGGTTGCTTAACTTTACCCTTAGGTTTAGTGATTCACCCTTTGATAATTATATTATTGGATTTGTGGTTTTGGAACACTGGTGGTCTGGAGTGGGGATTGGAGTTTACAAACCCATCTGTGTAATTCATTCAGGACTACCCTTTCCCCTAGCAAAGTCACAAATTCCAATTCAATAATTACCAGAGTCACAAAAATGTATACATTTAAAAAAAAACTTGCAGAATTAGGAATATTTGCCCAATTCTGTGCTATTCCAGAGAAATTTCAAGTTACCTTAGCATCATGGACAACTAACAATGGTAAATCAGATAAGAAAATTGAGAAATCGAATGCTAAAGATATAAACTCTTAGCCTACCACATGGCAGAGCACCTGGAGAAACATGTCACATGGTCTTTCCAATCATCATCTCTCTTTTACTACTTGATGAAAATTCCTAGTAATGTATCACTGGTTAGGTGCAAAAAAAAGTGTAAGTTATGTTTTATGTTTTTCATTCTGAGACCTGCAGGCGTTGGTAAGAAAGGGTGACATGTGTGCACTGCCCTTCATTAACTTTGGTTTTTCCCTCCACACTTCAGTTAAGTACAGCTATTGTATCTGATTTGAAAGATGAGTAAAGAGGAATATGATATATAGTAACGAGATCTAGGAACCTTTTGTGGCACAGAAGGAGAATATTGCACAAAAGGTACAAATATGACAATAATGCAGTGGAATTTATGGAGGTAATTTCAAAAGCAGGTGGATTGTTGGTTCAATAATTCAAAACACGAACACTAAAACAAGAGAACAAAGAGAAAATATGGGAAAAGATTGAGAAGAAAACAGTCAGATATGGTTAAGTAGTAGGATGATACTAAAAACTTGTCATATGAGAAGTAAAATATTCATTAGAGATAAAAAAGATCAAAACTGACACCACAGAAAAGGGAATCAGTGATGTGAGACAAACATTTGAAAAAGTTTTCCAGGATACAGGGTAAAAGGATTAAGAAATGAAGATGATGACAGTGACGATGAAAGATGAAAGATTAAGGAGAACTGACATAATAGATAAATGAACAAGATAACAGAATAAATGATAAAATCAGTAATCAAAGTTGTGACTATAGGAAAGTTTCCTAAACTGAAGAGAGCGTGAGCATGCGGAATGAAGGGTCTCACTGAGAAGCAGTCAGTGTTAATGAAATTAAGCCAATATTTAGGTACATCCTGCTGAGATACCTGAGTTTCAAAGATAAGAAAAAAAAAAATCTTACAAATATCCAAGTAGGAAAAGAATCATAATATCTGTGCAGAAAAAAGTAATGTGGCTCTCAGATGTCTCCATTGCTAGATGGCAAAGCTAGAAGCAATATTTAAAGTGGTGCAGGAGACAATGATAATATTATGGCTAAAGATTCCACATGCAGGCATATTGTCCTTTTAAGTGGAGTGACAACTAAATATAAAATGTGCATAACTCATGAGATGCAGTACACAGATTCCATTCCTGATAAAATCACTCAGAAATATTCTCTAACAAAGACATGCATCATAATAAAGAACCATGGAAAAATGGTGAAGTTATATTATAGACAGAGTTGCAATAGCAAAATCAGTTCAATGGAAAATAGAATTATAATGATTACAACATCAAAATATGTTTCAAAATGAATTTTTAAGAGAAGATCAATAACACAGATTACTTAAATGTAATAATAAAAACCTGGGTATAAAATACTAGATTAGGCTGTGAGAGGTGGGGGTGGGGCAGTCTGCAGAAACAAGCATTAACATTAGGAGGGTATTGATTTTTATATCTAATCACCTAGGTGATTATCTTGTAAATTTTACTTACTTGGGATTTTACATGCACAATCATTTAATCTATAATTTTTCACAATACCTATACCTTTTCAGTAGTTTTGTCTCTTATTTCTGCTTTTGCTTATGGGTTTTACAGAAATAAGCATGAAAATCTATAGCTGCTTCTGAAAACGAGCAAACCCTACATTTTAGAACTCCTGTACCAAGATTGACTTATTCTTTCCTTTGTTGTTAGACCCAGTCAGTCTATTTTAATTATCACTGGCAAGGTGGTTACTGGCCTGAAGGATCCAGAACAGATTCCTAATGCTTGATTTCCTAGGAAGGCCAAGGTATTCCGATGCAGTCAGCTTTTGGTGGCTCTGTGTGGTGCAATAGTCCCTTTGACTGCTAATTAGTCCTTTGATCTATATTAACAATGTCAGTCTAGCAAGTGTCAATGTCATCTCAGAAATGCAGCTTTATTCTTTCACACACACACTTGTTGATCGTTTTAGAAGCTATAATGGTCACTGTTAGCCTGGTATGTGAGTGACACAAGGTCCTAATTAGGAACCAGGCTCTGCATTTAGAACAGCAGGAAGAAAACTCAAGCTGGTCCCCAAGGCAATTTTGCAATGGAGGCAAGTTGCTATTCTGGTTCCAGCCTGTCCTCTCTTATCAGAGGAAGACAGTCTCCACCTCCCGGGAAGACACAGTGCTTCTGCTCCATCCACACTACTCCATGTCCTCCTCTCGAACCCCATCAGGGTCTTTCCTGTTTCCACTGAATCCAGACCTATGGTTCCAAGCTTTCTCCTTCCATCGGTTATATGACTTCCCTATCTGTCCTCATAGTTTAGAGCCCATGGTTGGGACCACATCACTTTCAATCTGCAGTGTCAGTCCTGCCCCTTCCTGTAATTCCGAGAACTAACTCTGACTGGAGACAGGAAGTACTGAAATCCTTCTACCTCTGAAAGTGGCACACTTACGTAGTCTGATCCTTACGTAGCTTGAGCTCTCTTAGCTGGGTCGAGGTCTCACCACTGGGGTTCTGTTTCAATGTTCCATCATGTTCCTCAGGGCCTGGGCTGCCACTATGCTCTCCCAGGTTTTTTTCTAGATCCCATTCTGGTGATGGAGCTCTAAGCTTCCTGAAACTAAGGGATTCCAGGTGCCCCAGATATCCCTACCTCTGTGCTTTGCAATGGAGATTCCTGCTTCTTTGAAGTTTTTTTTTTGTTAATGTACATTTGGGTTGGAGATTGATATGACCACATCCTCTTGCTCTATTTGTTGTTATGGCTCTAACTTCTTAGGTGCAACTTTTATTTTTTTAAATTTCAACTGAATGATTATGATGCTTAGCAAGGTCTGTTTACTCTGTTAAGACCACCACTCAAAGTCTCCCGGCACAATATCTGGCATCACAATTCAGTGTTTGACCCAGAGGCACTATTTTCTATGAGGTCTTATAGAACTTTGTCATGCACATGTGCAGCCCAGCCTCCTTCAAGAACCGGGGCTGGGATCAGGGTGGGGTGGGGAGGATACCCCATAATTATTTGTATAACTTTCAACTTTTTGATGCTCTGCTCAGTAAATTCCAGCCAACTTGGTCCCCTTCTCTCCAATTTGCTTCCTCAGTTTAGAAACCTTTGCTCTATGCTTGGGGCCTTCACTCCCTGCTTCCTGAAGGGAATCTTCTCTGTGATAGAGGGTCACGGCAAAGGAGAGGCTCACCCCCTGTCCTTTCCTTCTGCAAGAATTACAGTCCTATATGTAGTGTACTATCTGAAAATAGTATGATATAACTTGTCCCATTATATGGTTGTTGTTTAAAACCAATTACTCTGCCATGGCTAGAAACATAGAACTTTGTGTTTTGGTGTTTGTTGATAATGTAGAATAGTTTCTGTCAGTTTTACTTGTTATTAATTATCTTATGTATATTTTTATTTATTTTTTAAAGACTTGCTTTTATTTATGCATATAAGAACTGGGATGTAGGCCAGAGGTACCAGGAGTGAGAGGATTCACCAGAGACAGAGAAGTGAACAGGCAGATGGACTGAAATACAGTGCTGAGGGGAGCAGCAGGTGAGACAGGAGAGGTCTGCTGCTCCATGTGGTTTAGTTTCCTGGCTGGGGATTGAATTTCCTGGCTGGCAATAACTTGAAAGAGCTGACTTTAACCCTTGTGCCACTAGGAAGGCCTCTATGTACATTTCAGTAGGTGTCATTTTAGGGAAATCGTGTTTATGGATTTCCTTCATAGGTGAGCTTAAAGCAACCACTAAGTAGCGAGGTCTCCAAAGAGAACATGCTCAGGTAACTTTACCAGACAAGAAGCAAAGTGGAAGGGAAGACAGAATGGGCAGACAGAGTCTGAAGTCACTACTCTTAAAAAGTTAAACTTCGGGGCCTCCCCTGGTGGCGCAGTGGGTTAAGCAACGCACTATGAAGCAAACCACAGCCACTGCAGCACCAGTTCAATTCCTGCTGCCGGCCGGGGAGGGACCCACACGGCGCGGCAGACCTCTCCTGCTGTGCCCGCTGCTCCCCTCAGCAGTGTACTTCCATTGATCTGCCTGTTCTGCTCCCCGCTCTCTGTGGTGAATCCTCTCACCCCCCCACACCTCTGGCCTGTACCCCAGTGCTTGTATGCATAAATAAATAAATCTTTAAAAAAAAAAAAAAAAAAGTTAAACTTCGAAGAATTTTACAAAATGGAGGAGCACGTAAATACAATGCTAGGGCTTCACCCACTTTGGAATGGATTTGCACAGAAGAAGGGCCATAAAATTCCCTTTGTTTCATAGTCTATCAGTTACTTTTGCCATCAAATGATCAAGGATTTCTGCCTTTGCTACTTGTAGTGTATGCAGATCCATCCTCAGTCCAGACCCTGAATCTTGAACTTTTCTGATTAAAAAAATGAATCATTTTTCTGGCTTTTGGGATTCTGGATATTATTTTTATCAATCTTCTTCATCTCCACCCAATAATCATATTGAACTTGTTATTTTCATTTCTAAATATAATTAAGACAGATATTCAACTGTCTTTAACAGGTGTCCTAACTGTCTCTGATGAATTTACCCTTGGATTCAACTAATTCAAATAGATCTCTGAATCCAGATACCACAGAATAGGAAAGTTTTGCACAATTTCTCAGAACCCACAGATGTAAAGAGTGAAAAATATTGTGTTGAAGTCAACAGAATATTTTCATTAAAAAGGATTTGAGGATATATTGTAAAGACAGAGATTATATATCCTGGAAAACAGCCCTTTACAAATATTAAATATTTTTGACACTTATTGTGAGACTAGAGTTAGTTACTCAAACTTATTTGATTTGAGAAATTTAACATAACTTCTGGGATTAATACCCAAAGATGGTAAATGTTGAAATTAAAAAGTAGTTCTATCCATTCATCATTTAGTACAAAGACTGTCATATGAAGATACTTTTCAAGATGAGAAGACAGTATATGTAGACACACATAAGCATTTTTTGTACATATTATAAGCTCAATAAGGTGATGCAAGTTTTCATTTCCTTGGGTTAATGAAGAACTTCTTATAATGAAATGAAATATATTTTATATTCAAAATGAAATATGTTACAACCTACTTAAAAAAATATAGATTTAGGAATTCTACCTTTAACAGAAGACCCTGAAAGATAATATAATTTAAAAGATATTAATTGGTAGAAAATGTATTGCTTATATAAGAAAGATTAGTTAGAGGGATTTATATATTCTTTTAGTTCCCTGATAGAAATTCAGAATTATGGTGATTATTTTTAAATATATGGGCAAACCTTTCATGTATCATACTTGTTTGTACATCAGAAAAAGTCTTTGGGGAGCCACATGAGAAGCTAATTAGAACAGTAGGAAATCCCCCTTTATTTCAGTAAAGATGTTTATAATAATTTTTAAGAACGAAAATGAAAATTTGACATTCTCAGAGGAATGGATTTAGTTAAGGCATCTTAGAGTTGTACTTTATTTTTGTGAAATGATAGTTCTTATTCTGTGTCTTTATAACCCATAAAATCTTTTAGGAACAAGTTAGTCAATATGGGAATTTGACCTTGTTTGATTTCAGTGGAGTTCTTCATTCATGGGAATATATCCACTTTTCATCTTTTAGGAAAACTTTTGAAAAAGACTCCATCAATCATTTTTGCCATGTGATTCAGGGGGAATTAGCCCTGCCACTGTATAATGTGAGGTATGTGTGCTGTCACACTAACCACAGTACTATCTGAGCTAAAACACTAAGATTACTAAAAGACTTAAATTTGCTCCTTTTCTTTCTTTTTTAAAGATTTATTTGTGAATAAAGATGTGGGGTGCAAGCCAGAGGTGTAGGGGTGTGTGTGAGAGAATTCACCAGAGACAGAATGGAGAGCACAACAGGCAGATCTACTGAAATACACTCTGAGGGGATCAGTGGGTTAGACAGGAGAGGTCTGCTGTGTCATGTGGGTCACCTCTCTGGCTGGGGATCAAACATGCTGCAGTGGCTGCAGATGCTTCATAGTGCTGAGACTTAACCCCTTGTGCTACCAGGATGGCCCTAATTTTGTTCTTTTTTCTAACAGATGGAAATAGATGATAATCCCTGCAGAATTTATATTTGGATAAAAGGAAAATACTATATCAATAAACTTCTGAAAGTTCCAACTTTACAGAAAAATAATATCTTTCTATAGGTGAGTGAATTTCATTATAGTATTCACACTATACCCCTAACTTAATGACTCATCTGTTTTACTCATATTCTACAATTTTGTCATGCATTTATGTAAAAGCTCAGATCCATAAAAGTTAGTTGTTTAATATGTAAGTTTAATTAATCATAGAAGAGATCTATGTTCATGCTTGCTCAACTCTCTTAGCTCTTATCACTTCTATCATTCATGCTGATGCTGCCTTGTAATTTAAAAGCGCTTATGTCATACCTCAATTTCAGTATCTTGAGAACAAAGATTTAAACTCAGCGCTTACTTTGCTGCTCGGTGACTCAAAGCAACTTCTAGTTGAATGCATGTCTTAGAATTGAGAAGAAAAAGCTATACGTCCTCTTAATCTTTTCATAAGATTTCATTAACATGTGTTAGTAAATTGTCTCAATATATAAGTAGCCTTGCCTTATAATTATTGTCAACAAATGGCTTAAGATCAACTGTTTTAAAACCCAATTTGTTCTCTTTTTTGAACTAACATTCTTTTACAATTATTTGGCTACCAGTCAGCAATTCTATATATCAGGTCAAGCCATTCCATTACTCACAAGTACATTTTGCAACTCATGTATCTTGAGGGGTTATCATTGCCAAAATTAGATATTCTTTATATAACAAATTGAATAAGCAACATGAATAGAAGAATCAAAGTAATGAATGGCCCTTCTATTGCTAACCTTCTCCAAAGAGTTCTCTAAGCACTGTGTTAGCCGCTTTTCATTTGTCAACCCTGCTCCGATCTGGCTTCTGTCTCCAGCATTTCCCCAAAACCATTCTTGTTAAGATCGCTGACACATCCACGTTGTAAAATCTACTGTTTATTGTTCTCCTGTTACTTGATCTCTCAGCATATTTGACATTGTCTTCCTGAAATATTTGTTTTTATTTTTTAATTGTTATTAAAATATAATTGTTTTACATTTTTGCTAGTGTTTGGACAGTAGGGGATTTTCTTCCTCTGGTGTAGTCACTAACTCTCCCACCACCAAAATACCGCTATTCTTCCACCATAGTCCACGGTGTTCTCCACTATACTCCCATCCCGTTTCTCACCGCTCCTACTCCCACTTTCCCTCTGAAAGCTACTTATCTCTGGTCAATTTTCAAGGTTAGTTGGTTTTAAAGTTTGCTTTTATCTGACTGCTTAGTTTTTGTATAGTACACAAAGTATACTATAATAAATAAACTATAATAAATGACACCACCTGGTATTTATCTTTCTCCTGGTTTATTTTGCTTAGCACAATTCCTTCCAGTTCTATCCATGTTGTTGTAAATGGCATGAATTTTGATCACTGACTAGTATTCCATTATGTATATATACCACATCATTTTGATATTTTATAGACATCCAGATTCAATATCAGTCTAGTGAATCCTGGTCCATCCATAGGTTTTTTTCTAATCTCAGAAAATAAGTACAATTTTTTCTCTTCATCAGTTTATTTCAGAAACATGAGGGAAATTCTCTATCCTTTCTTCTACAATTCTTCCACTTCTAATCTGTTAATAAGTCCTTCACAGTTTACCCACAAATTATATATGTCACCACTCTCACATCCATCACCGGTACTCCAATTTAGACCCTATAACATAGTGGTATTTGGCACTACTTCAGTAGTCTTCTGGGTTTCCCTGCTCCCTTTACAGATTTTCTCCCTGCATTATATCTTCCCTATAGCTTCTGGAATTATCTTTTAAAAATGGGTTTTTGCTACTTCCCTGCTTGAAAATATTTTAATAGATTTTTCATTGCATTTTGAATAAAATCCAAACTTCTTTTATTGTCATAAAATATAGTACAAAGTGGTCCTTATTCTGAGCTTCATAATCTCAACTCACATATTTTTCTACAGCCATACCATCTTTTACTCTCCCTTGCATGATTTCACCCAAGTTAGAATGTTTGTAAGTTTTAGTCACTCCTCATGGAATGTTCTTTCTCTGAAATTTTACATGACTATCTCCTCAGCTTAATTATTATATCTTAAGGGCGACATGAGGCTGTTACTCTTCCAAATAGACCATTCTCTATTATACAGTATGTATTTGACTCTTGTATTGAATTTTGATTTTAATTTTTAATTTATTGTTTACTATTTTTGTCTATTTATTAATGGGACTTACTTGCTAATTTTTTATCTCCTTATTACATCATAAACTCTGAAGCATTTTGTCCAATTCTTAGCAGACAATAAATCTTTTAAATGTTCTGAAATATATATGGAACAAATATATGAATAGGTGAAGTTTTGACTTTTCAACATCTGGTACATCTGTATGCAATATAAACATCTTATGTCTCAACATAGCATTAAGCAATTCTCAAGTGATCCTCACCAATGTACAGATTTGCTTATTTGAATAGATATTTGACAAGAACTATCTGATGTGTGAACAGTAATGTGAAGTTTTTTGTCCTTGTATAACCAGCCTAAATGACCACAATAAACTGACAGGCTGCCCAAGTTCACTGGCTAACAATTAGACCATTGGAACTTACATTAAAAGAAACAAAAAAACAAAAACAAAACACTAAAGTATGAAGTGTGAACTGCATTCTTGACCTGGTTTTCTCGGCTACACAATAAATCATATTTAGTATGATTTCAGCTACTCAGCTGCTCTCTGTTTAAAGTTAAGTTAATAATATTTATCCTTATTCACCTTCTGGGCTTCTAGAATGAAATAAATGATAGCTCTTTGAGGAAAGGCACTTAGGGTAAGGCCAAGCATGTCCTAGTATAATAGTAAGTAGACAAAAGTGCACCCTCTACCTGCTCCACAGTAATTATTGAAGGTTTATGCTATGAAAATTGAAGTGATCTCTACCTTTATGGTTCTTTAAAATTCAGTTCACTGAACAAATATTGAGCACGTGCTGTGCAGAAGGCAACATGTCAGGACCTAACCGGCATGATGGAGTTTGTTTCTTAAGGTGTTTGCAGCTAGTATGGGGACTAAGAGGTGCTAAAACAACTATACTAAAAAGTATGTGGTAAATCCTAAAAAATCCTAAAATTTTTTAGGATTTTAGAAAGTACTATAGGAACCCAGAGAAGGTGGGCTGGAAGTGGAGGATGAAAATTTTCAACTGTATAAATTTCTGCTTCACTAACGGAGCCAATAAAGACACCTCATACTTCACTGGACATAGTAGAGCTAGACACATGGTAAAGCTTTAATAAATATTTATTAATGTCTAGAGATGATGGAAAAGCAAACTGGACTTTTTGCCAGACATAGAAATCCTTTGGTTGCTGGGAAGCCTTATGCCTCATTAACTTGTACATTCCTTTGAGTCTTTGTTTCCTGGTTTACCCTCTTTTCCTCCTTTTTAAAGTTTATAATCCCAATTGAACAAGAACTATGAAAAATCTTGACTGTGATGAATCAGAAACTATGTTGAAAAAAATAACAGTTCCCTCTTTAAATATGAACTGAAACTAAAGTCAAAAATTGCTCTTGCAGTTCTCCTGGACCCTGGCTTCTAGCTTTTCTTTTTAGTTTTCCTACTACTTGGTTTAGTTTTATTTGTTTCATAGCTTATAAGATCACTTAAAGATCCAAATCCATTCCTTTTGGTCTCTAGTAAGCCCTCTTTCACTTCTTTTGTGAATTACTCCAACTTACTGGTTGTCTGTACTAAAATTATGTTTGTCTAGAGGCCAAATGAAGTTAAAGAGAAAAATGACTGACTGGCCTACTCTATAAATCTTAATTAAATTACAGGAATAATCTCAACAGTAAAATCCCTCATTCCCTGTGGACTTCTCCTAAAATAGCTTTTAGATGGGAAGCTCATCTTTCTATCACACACAAAAATGTGGTGTCACTCTGTTGGAAAGTAGAGGGTGACCTGGGATCCCCAAGTCTTTGGCTCCCTCTACAGCAGCTGTAGTTGGTGTTGTGACTTCACAGAACCCAATACCTTCTCTCAACAGTTTGAAAACCATTGTATTCAACCATTGAGCAGCTATTCTGACGTTCTTGGAAGTTATCTGTGGGAAACTAACTAGAGCTAGAAAAAAACAGGGAAAATTCAGGGAATTTTATTCCAGAGACAAATCTCAAAAAATATTTAATTATTTCTGCAATTGATCCCTCTCTTTTCTTTTTCCTATAAAATAGAACTTGAAATTTAGACCATAATGTCAGTATTCATTAATTTTTCTCTATAGACTATAAGAATTATACACCTATTATCTAATAACCATATTTATTGGTTATTAACTCAATTTTGTTACTGGATATAAATGTTAATTTATATTTAGAGGTTGCTACAATATATTTCTATGTCACACCCCCCAGCTGGTTACAGTTCACATTCAGCTGCTATATAGAATGCAGTGGTAATATAAACAAATTAAAAGTTCATAACTAAATACTGGAAATGTTCAAAGTGGCAAAAACATAAACAGCCCTGAGACAGGTTTTCTCAAGAATGTACATCTAGTAATGGAAGCTCTTGCTATTGGCTAAGATAGGTGAATATTTACTTTTGTTTTGGCATCACATTTTAACTCCAAATTTTTTAACTCAATAATTTACTTTGAAGGAAGACATTAAGTTGCCTTTGTTTTTTTTCAAAGTTACAGTGCTTCCAGAAAAAAAAAAAACCCTAAGAATTGATGATGATAAATATTCACAAAATACTTATTTTTTCTTAAGTCTAGCTATGTAGTGAGATTACATAATTAAAAGGAATTCTTTTTTATTAACTCTGTGCTGAATAGGTTACCCATCACTCTTACAAGGTGACTTTTATCTTTAAAAATCAATATTTCACTCAGTGAAAATGCTATGGAATGAGACATGATAATTAGCATGAATAGATGACTTCTGTAATGCAATCCAAAGTACACAAACTCTTCCCATAATCATCAATCTTTCATTTTAGGGAAAGTGGTTGTTTGATTTAACAAACTATAAAGCATAAGGAATACCCCCTGTCCAACCTGTGAAGACATCAATTAATATTTGAGCATCATCTGGGTATAGAGCCCACACTGAGAACCAACTGAGGCATAGTTTTTGTCTCAGTTGAATTCCAGATGATCTGGAATTCATGAAATTCTCTTGTTCTCAGAAAGGTGGTCTCAGTCCAAAGTCCAACCCTGATACCATTCTTGGGATTCATGTTGAGTCCGAGCGTGCAGAAGCCATATGAAAACTACCCCCAGAAGGCAGGAAGCCACATGTCAGCTATTGGTCATTCTGCAAGCAAGTCTGTTGCACAGATTAATTTGTCGAATGCCTCTAAAGCAGCCACAGAGTAAAAGAAATTCAAGTCTCAGCAGCTCACACATAGGGTCTGCTGGGGAAATGTCTTGCTATTGCTGTCATCAAAATATGCTGCTCTGTTTTCTGCATAAAATTCAGCTTTTTGGAAAATGAAGCAAAATGAGGAGATGCTATACATAACCATTCAGAGAAATATTTTAAAAGAAAAATGATATTGCACAGATGTATTCATTGTGACATTATTTATAATAGCAGAGGAATATCAAAGGAACAAAAAACTCAACCAGGGCGCTGAAGTACATTATGATTTATCACCCCAGGATACGCCTTCTGGGCGGCCAATACAATGGTAGTTGTGAAAACTGTTGGTAACAAGAGAAAGTGTGCTTGAGTTACATTAAATGAGTAAAGTAGGATGCAGATCATGCAGATCATATGTTTTGTTTAAACTATATTGAAAAATGTAAATGTCAATAGAGGCTGATAAAAATGAACATAAACAAACAAGTATGGAACTTGGAGTCACAAGATCTGCATTTATAATCTGGATTTGTCATTTATGATCTGCTCTTGGGTAAATTAATCTGGGTTCTTGACCTTCAACATTGGGAAAGTGCATAATAATATCAGCCTTGTTCAGGGCTGTGAATATCAATGTGAATGGCATGTCCACTGTCTGTTTAGTGCAGTTAAGAGGATGAATTCAGGAACAGGCAGCCCTTTCAAACTGCTTCTGCCACACACCCTTTATGGCAGAAGTTAATGAACTTGGGGTGCCTCAGTTTCCTCAGTGGTACGGAGGACATTTGGTACAGGCATTAGAAGCCAATTGCTTGTGTTGGAATCAATTACTGAATGACTTTGGAAGTTACTTAACTTCTCTGAGCTTCAATTTCCTCATGGAAATGAAGATAAAAACAGTACTTACTTCATGAGCTGTTGTTAAGATGACATGATTTAATTTGTTTAAGTGTTTCTGGGCCAATGGCTGGCACACAGCAAGCACTTAATAAATGTTAGCTATTATTATTCAGAAAAAATGTAAAACATTTTAGTTGAAGCTGTTCCTGAATTTAGATAGGAGCTGAAAGGGAACCTAGATGTGAAAACCTTAATATGTTACTGTAATAAGGCCATCAGGGGAATTTAGTCCTTGTTTTGGATTTATTTATTGCAGTTGCAATTTTTGTTTGTGCAATAAATCATAATCTAAGATGGGGAAAATTAACAAATTTACCCTATGTACCATTCCCTGAGGCAATGCCTACTCAGTGACTGACTGATAAATTACTTTGTGCTGTAGTATTAATGGCTGGAAATGGATTAATATGTTACTCTTCCAAGATAATATATTTGCATTTTAAATAGTCACCTGATGCTGAGAGACTGCCTGGTGTGGGTTTATCAGAGCCTTGATACATATTGGTGTGAGAAAGTTTTTGATTCAAAGGAATCTTTGGGCTGCTGCAGTTACCACATCTTGATATTTGAGAACTACACAAAGAAGAGCTACATTCTGAAGGGGCTGCAAATACCCATAGTCATTACTTGAGCAATGATACTGAGCAGATTGAGGGGAGAGCCACAAAATCCTTCACACATAGAAACAGAACCCGTCCCTGGACGCACTGGATTTGCCACTGCAGAAATCCTGCCCACCTACTACTTCAATTCATGTCTCTCCTCCATCCTACCCAATAGAGAAAAGCCTCTTTCCAAGAATGGGCCAAACTAAATTGATCTGCCCCCAAAATAAACTCAACCCATTACTCTAAGTCTATAAAACTGTCAATAATATTTTAATGATGGAAGGATGCTGACTCAAGTACTTGCTGAACTAATGATTGAATATTCACCTATAAAGCACCTTGAATCTATTCACAACAAGTATTTGTTGAGCATCCACTGGATAGGAGGCACTGAGTTGACAACAAAACACAAGTTCTTGACCCAAAAGAGTATTCTTTCTGTTGGGAGTTATTTTGAGAGTCTGGGACTCAATAACTACAGTAGGTTGGTTGCAGTTACCTTGTCCAGAAACATGCAGTCTGGATTCCATTTCCTCACAGCTGTCACCCACTATGTTACCTGCTTCAGAGAATCCACCATTTTGTTGGTTGCCTGAGACCTCATTGTGCCTTCTAAGGACAACTCTACTTGTTCTTAAGATATCCAATCCTCAGGGACCCAGGTTTGTTCTGAGTTCCATGCAAATGGATGTTTCAAGGTCTATTTGTTCCTTAACTATGACCCAGGTTGTCATCCCAAACTCAAAGGAGCAATCCTGTTTCTCCGAAAGCCTCATTTAAATGGGTGAGTGAAATTCTGGTCATCTGTCTTGATGAAAACCTCACACAGACAGGTCTATGACTGTCAGTCCTTCAACACTCTGACAGCAGATCTCAACACTGGCCTAGGAGTCCCGTGGGGACTTGCATGTCCCTGGTCATTCTCCCCTCAGCACTTCTCTCGGGATTAGACATTGCCATTCCCTAGATACAAAACCAAAATTTCCCACACATTTTGGTAGGAATAACATACTGACAGAAAAGAGTGATGATGATAACATGGTTTCATTTTAGTCATCCTAAATAATATATTCCTTAAGGAAAGGAAGAAACTAGAAGAACACAGATGAGAAAACTGAAGTTCATGTGACTAGGAAAGCTGCAGCCCTGGTACAACAGCCAAGGCTGTCTAGATGTGGAATCAACTGCTCCTTGTTTTCTCTAGAATATACCTTCATAGTCCATCTAAGGTGCTGCCTAGCCCATTCTGAAGGAACAGAGTCCAACACAGCAGAGGGAGGAACCTGGATCTTCTGATCTCATGGCACATCAGGTATGTTAAATGAAATTTCACAAAAATTTGGGTAAACTTATTCACTTTCCTTTAAGTATTTTCTCTTAACTAAAATGAATAGGCATATAATCTTAGTAGTCCAAGTGAGTTGCATAAACATTTGTAGTTCTGAGTTTAGATGTAAGCTCCGTCCATTTTAGAGCTTAGCCACTGTTTCTGAGTGTACTGCTATTATTAATGTTACAGCCAAATGATTATATTTAGAACTTACATCCTCTTCATGAAGAAAGAACTAGAAACTTGATTAGTCTTCTGAATTTTCTTGTTGTTTTCCAGAAATCAGTTCAATTGAAGGCAAGGAGATAATGAACTGCTCAAGTGTGAATGAATCATACAGCAGCCAATCTCACATCTCTGAGACTTGATTGAATGCCAGTGAAAGCATCTTACCAAGTGATTATTTCACAACCTACATCAGCCTGTGAATAAAACTGTGTAACAATCTTACATGCACTTCTCTGGAGCATTCTATATTGTGATGGCAACCTCAGCTATGCTCTCAGTCTTAGAGAGCTGGTGGCATCACTGAACTTTCAACCTTGGTTTGTTTTCTGCCATCAGCTTGTCTCCTTTTCTGTCTACAGATTCCCAAAGCAGTGACTGCTGTCGAGGATATTTCTTTCTGAAGCCATGCTGAGCTGAGCTTTTCAATGCAAATGAAGCATCTGTAAGCTTCCTGTCAAGCAAATGAAATTTGAATAATCCTGTAGACACCAATTTTTATTTTCAATGTTTTAAAGAGTGTGGTGATACTGGTTCTTCTGTTTTGGCCTTGTTCCTAGAACTCATGCTTTGGATCATCAAGACTGAATCAGAAAACTGTTCCAGGGATAGACACAGTTGTGGGCTTAGAAACCTATCTCCTCTTTGTTCAATCTCCCGCACTGTCTGGTTACTGCTTACTTGGTTCCTGGATCCAATCCATATGCTATGGGAACCTCTCTATTTTGAAGACAGAGTCTTAAGAAAGGGACTACTATGCTCTTCACATAGACTGATCCCTTGACATGAGTCTTCCAAATCTTAAGAAGCTCTGAACATATGCTATATGGGGAACTCTGGGTAATGGCGTTGAAATGATCACATGGGTTTTGTAAGGAAATTTCTGACTTCATAAATCCCTACTCAGCTTGGTCTCCATACCCTCTCTCCCCTCTGCACCCCAAGTTTCCATGACCTTAAATCCCAAAGGAAACCACAGTTAATCAAATCTTAAACAGAAGAATTAATAGTACATATTAAATCTATGATTTTGAAGAAAGAGGTGGACTAGTGGGAAAGGGTGGAGTTCTTTTCTCTAAACTGTAGAAATGCTCATGCATTCTTGTGGAGATGATATTTGTTAATTTTTTAGCAAGCAGGGAGATTTCTAAGCTTCTACTAGGTAGAATCCTGTGGACTAATCACAATGATACTTAACATGTTTTTGGATGTATTATTCACTTTTCCTCTTAATATTTTCTCTCAGCATAAGTGAACAGATAGTTAATCTTGGTAGTTCTTAGTGAGTTGTACAAACATTTGTAGTTCTAAGTTTAGAGGTAGTCTTCCTCTAGTTCAAAGAGAATTAATTCAATTAACATGATTTCTTAGGAATGTTACCATATAAATATACTCAAATTTTCCTCCTTTATCTATTTTCAACATGTTTTTCTTTATTTGTGTTATACTATTATATTATATTAGCATCCTTGATGCTAATATCATTCTCCTTAATTCATATTATTTGTTTCAACATGGCCTAAATAAATGTGGGATGCACAAATTGTAAACAATCCTTACTTACAAAAAAGTAGGAACAAAGACAAATAGTCTACCGTATCAAAAATATTCATTTTAGTTTAAACAATGCATTCTTTAGGTAGATTGCCTTGTTACTATGGCATTTACAGATTCTGGAATTTTCCTGTGTGATTTACCTTCCCACTACTCTGTAATTGGTGGAGAATATTAAAAGACATTCTCTCAAATGGGGAAAAATATAAAGAGAAACCAACAATAGCCAATTATTGTGCTGTTTGAAACCATGAGGCAGCCTGAGTCTTTAGAAGCAGAAGTCATATTCTTTTAAGAAATATTATAAAATGTTTCTGCTTTCATCTCCAAAAGGTACCCATCTACAAGTTTTTCATTTCATATGACCCTGTTCACTTCTGCTTTGCATTTAAACCTTTGTTCATAGCTGTGGGAAATCAAGCCAAAATCAAAGTCTCTCAGGAGAGGAAAGGAAAGATAAATGTGCAATATGTGCTGGGTAGCCATACCCAGCGACCTTCAGTTCTGCTAATGAGCCGCTTTTATACCTCCTGTCTTTTGACAGCGCTGCTTCCTCTCATGACACGTTCTTGCTGTCGCTTCCTAGACAAGTCCTATTTCTTTTTCTGAATTCAGTTCAGGAATTGCTTCACAGGCAACGGTTCCCTGTCCTCTCCAGCCTGACCTGGTGTCCCTGTGCTCCTGCACTCTGAGTTCCTCTATCACAGCAGGTTTCTCTGCGCTGCAGGTGCATCTATATCTTGGTCTCCATCACTAGAGAGGTACCTTTCTGATGTCCTGATGCTGCCCATCTCAGGGATGCCATGCCTATGCCATGGTGTCTATCTTGTGATTTGAGCAGCATTGGGGCTAATTAGTTTTTGCTCTTGGAAGGGAGGGAAGGACACCCTACAAGTGAGAACTGCATGTCTGACTTCTGGAACATCTTTCTGTTATGGTAACCAGTCACAACAGAAAACCCTGTAGTGACCACTCAGCATCTTTCCATGACATGTGCCACATAGATGCTGGGAGAGAATTCTCGTGATTTTCTCCTTTTATGCTGTGCTACAGGCACCAGGAAAGTGTTTTAGGTAGTTAAGAGCAACAGAGCCCTAAGAGCATAGTGTTGTTAGACTGTGGAGTGTGTGACACCTCACCAGGCAGGCTGGTGAGGTGTGGGTGAAGGAGAGGGAGACCTCTGAGGTTCTTGTGGAACTAGTGCTAGGCTGGGCCTGTGACAGGGAGGGAAGGAATGCTGGCATGAAGGCCAGCAAGAGGTGCAGGCAGGATTGGGTGGCTGAAGGCATGATGGGGCTGAGTCATTCAGAGATTGACTGACACCAGCATCACCAAGTGGAAAGAATCAGATCAAGAGCTATGCTAGTTGCTCAGAATGCAGAAGGTAAGCTCCTGTTAGTATATGAGAGCCAGTGCAAGCCCAACGACAAACGTGCCATTAGGGGCCCTGCTGACCCCCTCTCTCTGCCATATAACTCTTTCCTATGTATTTGATGTCATCTTAGGAAGAGACACTGGGAACTTAAGAAGAAACTACTTGAGAAATTAGACATTTTACTTAGACTATACTAAACATTATCCAAAGGGGATATTTATAATACCGGTTTACTCTAAAGTTTAAATTAGAGAGGAATAAAAGTTATTTTTATTGATGACATTAGGGCTTTATATAAATATCAGATTAGTTAAAAAGTTATATATTTCTCCCTAACCTAGTTGAGTTTGAGTTAATTTGCAAAATTATTATTACTTTTTTTGGGGCCAATTGAATTATAAATTGGTATGGTGATAGAAGATTTATCTTTTGCAATTCCAAATTTAAGAGGCACCTTACAGGTAATCTTTGCTCCATAGACATTGACTTGACTTTGATATTTGATATAAGGTAGTAAAAACTACACATGTAACAAGATGATCTACGGATGATTATTCTCTTGAGATTTTGATAGTTTGCTTGCAAATGAAATGATCACATCTACCTGAGCTTTCTAGATGTATAGTTGCCAACACTTTTCTTTTACATCTGAGAAAGTGAAGGAAAAAGTAATATAATAGCATTTGTATAGACCACAAAACTTTTGCTTACACCAACAGAGTGAAAAGGAGAATTGTGTCATTATCTCAATTATTCAGGAAAACTGTTATTTTGGTCAATTTATACACAATTTTCTTTTAAAAAACATGCACATTCATCTCAACAGGCAACAGCTGTCTTCTTCCCACCTGTGCCCCATTGAAAATTTCATGGACTTATTATGCCAGTGTAATTTCCCCAGACAATGCATATTCCCATTTTTTTTTTTTTTACTGAAATTCTCCAAATGTAAAATGGAGTGTGAATGAGGAAAGGGAGAATAAATGTGTTTTTAGAAGACCTGAATTAAATTACTCTGCTGATTATTTTCTTCCTCATTTACAAAAGCAGAGTGAAATAGAAAATTGACGCAATTATCTGAATTATCCAGACGCTTTGTCTCAGGCCCTTATGTCTCTCCAAAAGGGATGGTTAAAAGTTCTTTGTTTAGGATCCTTTAGGCCTCTTGGATTTTTCTAGCTTCTGGTAGAAACAGTGTTGGCTTCTCAGGATGAAAAGCATCTCATAGAGAATGATAGTGCATCATCTGAAATTCTGGATGATCTGGAAAGAGGTCATGGTTTCCATATCTCTTGGCGCTAGAGCAGAACTTGACCTTAAACTTCAAGTTCTCCTGCCAAGTTCTCATCTGGAACTTGCACATGCTGCTGTTCTGCAACTCAAGGCAACATCAGGCCGTCAGGACTGACTGTGTCTTTAGTAAAATCACCCTAAAATCTGTTGTCTACTTATATCACACCTTGGGATTTATAAAATACTTTGTCATGTGAGCCAGTCCCTACCTTTCCATCTCAATGGATGAGTTCATCTCCCCTGCTGCTAATTACTCAGAAGATACTTCTTTTATACTTCTAGAAGTGTTGGGAATTAGGGAATATCTTTTCCTGTTGTATCATCATATTTTCACTTATCCTATTTCCCCAACATTATGTACTCTGTGAACTACTTCTGACCAGTCAATACTCAATTTAGGAATTTTCTTTTCCACAATGATTTTATGACATTGCTTTCCTTCCTGTCCATTCTGGGAAAGCATGACACCTTTCTTCCTCCCCACTGCCCCAGGGCATAAACATCAGAATGTATGTAAAACATGGCTGCTTTCTGGCCCCTTCACTCTAGTTTCTTTGGAGATTAGGTCTTTCCATGGGGCGAGTCTGCCCATTGGTGAAAATAGTGTTTTTTATATTTTTTTTCCTGGCCCCATCTTTCTGAAATTATGTTTTCAGTGATCTGCTAGTTGGATACTACAAATGGGAAGTAGCCAGTGTCAAGGTTAAGAGTATTAACTGGAGCTAAGTTTCTTTGCTCAAATCTCAGTGCTTACCTGCTGCCAATTGCTTAACTTTTCTGTACCTCCCATGTAAAATGGAGATATCAGTCCTATTGTGTCAAGAAGTTTAAAAAGTTAATTATGTAAATCATTAGGATAGCACATTAAGGGTTCTATGCATTTGCTATGATTACACACACACACACACACACACGTTTGCCATTCCTAAAAATGAAGAAATAAAGAATAAATAGTGAATGTGATGTTTGGCAGAAGAAATATTTCACCTCGAGGAGTGAAGTAATAAAAGTATCCTTAGTTATGAAAAGGTTGTGAATCATTAGATGTGCTGTTTGTCCTTCTGGATGTACTTTAAAGAGCATCGAGTAAAATCAAACACTTCATGCAATACACAAGAAGAAAATGTCTCCTGTCCAGGGAGGATACTGATGGAGAGGTACAGCAGATTTTCTAGTTGCTGGGAGCAATTTGGCAAAGAAATAATATAAGCAGACATCATTTCGAGTAAATACTCCCTTTACAATAGTCACCGAAAAGCTATTAAACATGCCTCCGGATCAAAATTTACAACAGAATCCACACATAAGATTCACAGCTTTTGGGTTTGAAAGGGGCCTCCTGAGGTAATACAGGCGATATTTAGAGAATTCTTACTTTGCCTCACTATGTCTTATTTAAGTGATATTACACATGCTAAGGATTATTTTGAAATGCAATAGAAATAAAACATACGGGTGATAAAATAAAATCCAAATAAAATGCAATAATTTGCCAGTTTGGGGACTCACCGGAATCACGCTGGTGAAATAACATGTCCAGATTAGACAATTAAGTTGGGGTCCTCATTAGAGAGTGTGAAAATACATAGAGGGAGCGCTGGTACTGAATGACACTTAATGGGGTGTTGCTAAGTCCTGTTGTGCATTTGTGGGATCCCTGAGTGAAAAAATAATAATAAAGCAAGTACCTCTGCTATCAAAGAAGAAATTGCGTGTCTGTTGCTGTCAGTTAAAAGGCAGCATGGAAGAAGAGAAACAGCATCTGACTAAAGTCAGAAAATCTGGATTTTGTCCCATTTCTGTTTCTTCTTAGCAACACGGACTTAAGACGTTAGATGATCTCTGAGTGCTAGTCTATAAGTTGTGGATTATAATACCTGTCTACTGTTGCAGGCTTATGGAGAGAATCAAATCAAACAATGGATCTGAGCATGCATATGAAAATGTGAAGTGTCAAAAAAATTCAAGTTGTTTCCAAAGATAATCTTTAAAGCAAACTCCCAAACCACGTATTTCCTATACCCAGTGCCTGTGTTTTTTATTTCAGGGAAGATAGAACATGGGCTGCTTATTTGCATAAAAGGGCTAAATAAGAAAAATGAATGGAACTAGGAACAAAATAGTGTTTAACAAGTGAATGAAAACAAGTGTGTTTTGTTTTTTGCTAAAATGTATCCTGGGAGGCTATATAATTGAAAATTTCTGACTCTCAAATGAGCACAGACCATAATTTTTGAAGAGGTCTTGCTTAGCGTGAGTTCTTGGGATTGCACTCCTCAGGCCTTAAGGGAAAATTGAATGGCGGGCTTAGGGTTCCATTAGGAAGCAATTTTCCTCTGGCTGAGTAACTCAGGATAATACCAGCTGTGACGGGAGAAGTCTTGCCAGCCACCCTGGTGGCTCTGTGAAGGATAACCCGAACGGCAAGGCTTGTTTTTCAGACACTGTGCCCCTGACTTAATTGGGAATGGGGCCAGAAAACCCACAAACTGTGATAGACAGTAGTTATTTTTTGCTTCCAAGCAGAAGCTTAAATCCCTAACCCATAAAGTCTGACAGACTGCATTTTGGGGAGTGGATTGGGGTAAGAGATGGTTGATTGGTCCTAGATGTAAATTATAGATTTTTCTAATTTGAATTTGTCAATGCAGAATGCATAAATAATTAACTGCATGGATTTGTCCATTTTCATAAGCCTGGAAACTATGGGGAAAGAATAGTGGGTAGAAGCAAGTCTGGAAACTCTCACACTGTAATTTAATAATATGACTAAAAAGAACCAAAGATAGAAAATGCTCACAACCCCGAAATTAGAGATGTTGCCAATCATAAATATTTTAAGACTATTTGTTGTATGTCACAGGTGACACCAAGAGGCAGATGAGAATTTCCCTTTTTTATGAATGCTGTTGGTGCCCTGCCCTTCACTGAGTTGAGCACAAATCTCCCCCAGGAACTGTGAGTGTTGGATTCTAAGGGCTCCCAGCTTCACTCTTCATCCACATCTCCCATGGGCCCAGCTTCCTCCAGGATAGCCCGTGACCCTAGACTAACTGACACAGGGCATAGCAGGCTGAACTCTTTTCCTAAAGATGCAATCAGTTCTGAAGTGCAGTTCCTGTTCTAGGGATTGCTCAGAGAGTAGGATTAAAGCATCTCTAGCTGAGAAAGTCTCTTCCTTAGCTTCCTTCTTGCCTTCTCTGCTGCTTTACACACTCTTCTGCAAACACTCTCTCAGTAAAAGAGTTTGCTTAGAATCCCCTTTAAACCTCTGCTCCTAGGGAACCAAAGGTTTCAAAGACACCTTATAAGAGTACATTGTTGTGAAATTCAGGAGGAAACAATTCTCAAAAATTCTCCTAATTTGGAGAGTTCGATATCTCCTAAAAGATCCAGTGTTGGAAGTATGGATAGGCTATGGAAGGACTGAGAAAATCCATTTTGGAGTTCTTTCCCCTGACATAGGACTATTATATTCCAAAGAGCAGTTATGCAGTCAAAATGACTGACTTACTTTCTGAATTGAGGTGACTTTTCCTGGTATCTTCACAGGGTCTTTCCTTAATGTACTTGTCTAAGTCTTAATCTTGGTGTTGGCCAGAGGTGTGAATTGGTGAGAGGACTCACCAGAGACAGATGGGGAATAGAAGAGGCTGATCTACTGAAATATACTGCTGAGGGGAGCAATGGACAAGACAGGAGAGGTCTGCTGTGCCATGTAGGTTAGCTCCCTAGCCGGGGATTGAACTCATGCTTCAGTGGCTGCTGATAGCTTCATAGTGCTGAGACTTAACCCCTTGTGCTATCAGGGAGGTCCTTACAAAGACCTTGCAGTCATTCTGGATTAGGTCTCCCCTTAATGAACACATTTTAATTTAATTACTTTTCTAAATACCCAGTCTCATAAATTACTGGGCAGTGTAGATGTACAATAAATATTTTCTTAATAAAAAACATGGGGAAGAACATATTCTTGAAAATATTTTAAAAGGTCCCTTAGTCTATTATAAATGACTCAATTTTTAAGTATTTAATTTTGTTGTAATTTTCAGAACTTCTCTACAACCTGGGCCTTAAATATGTATAATCAAATGTGTATATAAATACAAATCAAAGCATCAGAGGACTTACAAAATAAGAAAATCTTTCCTTCTTACCTATGAAAGCATAGAGGACTCTGGTAATTATTGTGTGTATTCTAGAATTTATCCTGATAGCACTGCTTTCATTGCAAGAATATTCATAATTAACTACCGTTTGTTTTTATTTTAAGTTCTTTAACCCAATAGTAATCCTAGAACTTCTCTTTCTGTGATTTTTGTGGTAGGAAATGGAACTACCCAATTTCGTACAGATGTTAGAGAACCTGCCTTGCAGACAGCTGGAAGAAACAGGTGTACAGAATTCCAGGGACTATTAACATATCTAATTGAATAAGTGTTGGTAGTTACAAAAGTAATTAAGAATAAAAGAAAGCCTTGTGAAGCTGCTAACAACAACATTGCTGGTAATCACTGCCAACTTAAAACTCATTTTGTGTATCTTTCTGAAAAAAATGGAAGCATTTTATATTGAATATTACCTTTTGTCTTGTAATTTACATAGGTATCTTTAATGAACAGCTCGTTTATAGTTCCACTGAGTCTTTCCTATGTGTGTTGCAGGCGTCTTAGAAACAGCGGTATCAGCAATTTAGAGTCGCAGGTTTCCTCTTGAATATTTATAGAAAGATTTCAGAAGTATACTTACCAATTTTCTTGAAGTTGTCTTTTTAAAACTTACCATGTTTTCTCTTCTAGAAATGCTACTTCTTTTAGCATAAGAAAATGGGATATCTTCTATGATGGCTACTTTCTTAGAATTTCAGAAGGGATCCTGTGAATGATTCCACATAACATTTCATGACTATTTTTATAGTTATAATAGAAGCTCATTGTAAAAAAAACCCACAAAAAACTGAAACAATCATTTACATAGAAAATGAGACACTTATGCCACAGCCACATAGAGAGCTAGTGCCATGTACAGTAGAATAAACTCTTGCTGGGTGTATTAATTGTAGGGTTGACATAGCAAAGTATCACAGGCTGGGTGACTTAAACAATAAAAAAAATATTTTTTCACAGTTCTGGAGGCTAGAAGTTTGAGTTCAAGGTGTTGGGAGGGTTATTTTTTTTTTTTTTGAGGCCTTTTGCTTTAGTTGCAGATCTTTTCCCTGTGTTTCACAGACTGTTTCTATGCATGTCTGTTTAAGGCTCTATTTCCAAATATAGTCACACTCTCAGCTACTCGGGGCTAAGGACTTTAACACAGAATTTTAGGGAACACAATTCCATCCATAAATAGGTTTAAAAAAAATGTGTGTTTTTTTGTGTGTGGGAGTTTAATAGCTTTACACAGGTGTAAATAACAAAATAGACTGAGCTTGAATAATCGATATTATGGCTTGCATTTTGACATATGTTTATCACCATGAAATTTTTACCATAATAATTAAGATATTAAAATCATCTTCAAAAATTTCCTTGTGCTCTGTATCTCTCTCCCTTTCCTTCTGATCTGCTCCTATCCCCAGAAAACTACCAATCTGCTATATGTTAATTTGCATTTCTGAGAATTTTATAGATTGGAATCATACAATATATTCATTTTGTCTGACTGTTTACTCAGTACAGTTATTCTGAGATTCATTAAAGTTATACTGTGGGTCACAGCATCTGGAATAGTACTTAACACATGGCAGGTGCCTTAATTATTTATTCCATGAATAAACAAAAGTATAAATTGATAAGTATTTTGAAGGTTAAGGAGTTTGGACACTATCTGAAGACACATTGATTTGGAGTTCTTTCTGAAGCATTTTATGCAGGTGAGTATATTAATCATATTCATAGTACAGAAAATAACTCTAGTAGCAGCTGGAAGGATAAATTTGTATCAGGGAAAAGTTAAAGACAGGGGACTGGTTATTAAAAATTCTTATGTAATGATTTGTATATGTTGGATATTTAACATTGTATTAAAATATCCAGTAAGCAACTGAAAGTGTGAACCAGTAGGAAGAACTGTTTGGGACAGGTATGGGGGGATGGGTAGGAGGGCAAATAGGAAAACGAAGAAAAGGGAAATAATTTCCTAAATCTATTTGTAAGATTGTCAAATAATATAGACAGCTCATGATACAGAAGAAAGAAAATGGGTACCAGAAATAAAAAACTGTGGTCTCAAATATGGTTTATCTTCTAAGATTTTAATCAAGTAACAAAATGCCCCTGTGTTTGCTCTAGTTTTTAGGACTTTTCTATTATTTGCACTTTCAAATTTCACAATAATGGAACTTAATGTGACTCTTTATTTCCAATACTTGAGGGACTTTCATCATGAAGAAGGGTAGGAAGTCAGTATGGAGGAATTCCTGATCATTATTATAATATTTTTCTTTTCTCTATAATCTATTTCTGTTCTCTGTAATCCAGTTTGTGAAATCCTGCTATCTGTGTAGAGATACTGATATTTTTGGCTTGGTATGTCTTTACATTTGCTCTTATATTTTTCATTTCTTTCCAATATTGGTGAGGTTTCCTTAATCTTATTTCCCAACTTGTCCATTGAATTTATATGTCATTAATCTTGTTTTGTAATTTCCCAGTAACTCTTTCTGGTTTCTTTTATTTAAATTTTTTTTCACAGCAGGTTGCTCATGATTTATGGATGTCATATTGCTGAGTCTATTTCTTACAATACTAATTAAAACTTTTTTTTTCTTGTGATTTTGCTCCATTTAATCTGGGGTCATCCCCTTTCTTTTTCATGTCTTCATGTTTTCTCCTCAGAAGTCTCTTCATTCTCAGCTATCTTTTTACTTTTAATACAGAGTCCTCTCTAGCCATTTAATTTAATTTATTTCAAAAGAAATCAGCTTCAATTCCTTTGTCTTTATGGGGTAAGTGCTGGATTATAGGACATTTTATATGGTTATACATCTTGGTAAGCAGGATTAGAATGATAGAAATAATAGTTCACTATGTGAAGTTTCAGCTAATCTTTTCAGTTCTATTTCTGATTCTTGCTTTACATTGATTTGAGAATTTCAAGATAATTTCCCTGGAGATTTATTGCTAAATAAGGGCCTTTTTTTTTGCTACATTCTCTTCATATATTTCTTTTTTGATGCTGCAACATTCATCCTTTTACTTCATTAGTCAGTGTTCTAATATTTACCTTCCAGAAATTTGACAATAACATGGCAGTGCACATTATTTTTTAAAGATAGTGATTCTATTTTCTTTGGGTATAGTCCTAAAGTGGGATTGCTGGTTTATATGGTAGTTCTATTTTTAATTGTTTGAGGAATCTCCATACTGGTCAAGGATAGTGGACTGCAGGTACTACGGGAAAACCAAATGCTGTGCAATCAAACAATTTTCCCCATTCCAGAGCATGGAACTCTCTGACACTGTTTCAGAAAGGTATTTAAATTGCTGGAAATAGTGACTGTGGTGAGTCCTCTATTTTCCAAATGAAAGTGTGAGATCTTGGACTTTTTACCTTTATTGTCTAGTGTGTGTGTACCTTACAAATAACTCCTTTTTTAAATGGTTCTCTGGATCAAAACAAGCAACAATAGATTTTAATAAAAAGTCTATTACAAAATCTTGACTGTTAAGTATAATGTTAAGGTTGAGCAGATTTTAAAGTGTAGTCCCTTGAGTAGACTTAGGCCTGTGACAGTGTATGGCCCATTGAATGTATATGGAAGTGAGCTAAATAATTTTAAGCAGAAGCTTTAAAAGTTATTGCATGATGCCATTATTTTTTCTATTTACTATGAAAATTTGCAGTCCCAATGCTTTTCAATTTGTATCCAGAGAAGATATATAGCAGAGCTAAAAACCGTCCCATAGTGAATATATAACATGAGCTAAAAATAAATACAACTTTCTGAGATTTTATATTTCTTCTTCCCTCCCGCCTATTCTTCTTTCTACTTCCTACACATCCTTCTCTTTTTATCCTTCACTTTCTTGTTCCTCTTCTCCCTCTATATTCTTCTTTGCACTGGTAGTACTAATGTTGTACCAGCATGGCCGATATAAGTGGTGATCCAGTTACAAAAATAAAAATAATTAAATATCACCACACACATAAACTAAACATAAAAGTTCTGCTGAGCAATAGGAAGTCTTTTAATTTAATAAGGTCAATTTTCTATGTTTTATAATAGCTGATGAAATTGACCTCAGGCATCTCTCCCAGCAAAGTATATTTAATGGATGAAACAGTCTCTGGGGTATCTGGGACATATGTTGGAAGAGATAAAATGCTGTTTCAATAGGTCAGGAAGATGAGAAAACTGAGAGAATGAAGAAGAAGCTATGAAGTGCAGTGCCTGAATTTTATTACTATATAGTACTTTTCATGTATTTCCTAGTGAGAGAGGTTTCCGGCCAACTTCAATTAGTATTTAGGATGGGACTTACATGAAATTATAGTTCTGTTCCTAATGCTTAAACACAGTAATCTCAAATATTTGCGTAACTTTTAAAATATACAGAACTTAATCTTTAAAAAAAGCCAAAAATAATAAAAATGTATTGTTTTCTCTCATATAAGAAGGTTGCCCTTATATCAGTGCACTGAACCTCAATTTTGCATAAATAGTTGACCCTCATGCATAAAAGTACCACTTTGGACAGGCTCTGATGAATTGAAGACCATACTATAGAGCAGATATGCATATGTTGCTACCCAGAGAAAGCAAAACTGCAAGGTGTGAGGGCACAGTACACAAGACTTTCCTTATTTCTGACAACGACTGCAGTTTGGAAGGTTACTCAACCATCCTTAGGTTAGATAACTTTTTAGAAGTACTCACAGAACCCACTGAAGTCTATTATACTCAGAGTTAAGGTTTATTATAGGCAAAGGTTACATAAAAAAGCAGTCCAAGGAAAATAGTAGCTGAATGAAATGATGGATGAGTTAATTAAACTTGTTGGGGTATAATTTTGATATTTATATCAAGTCATCTTTTTGTACCCTTTAAAGTTACAAGTGTTATAATATGTCAATTATATATCAATAAAACCAGACGGAATCAAAGGAATAGACATATAGAGCAGAGTTTGGGCAGATTCCAACTAAAGTGTCCTAAGTTTTGGAACTGGGAATCGTGAATTGTTTTTTCTGAGCCTTCATGTGTGATAACATGCACAAAGTACTGCCAACCAGGGAAGCTCACTTGAGTTTTGGTCCAGAGTTCTCATTTGGGTATCATTAAGTACGCATGCTTGGGGCCTCCCTGGTGGCGCAGTGGGTTAAGCAATCCACTATGAAGCAAACTGCAGCCACTGCAGCACGAGTTTGTTCCCTGCTGCCAGCCAGGGAGGGGACCCACATGGTGCAGCAGACCTCTCCTGCTGTGCCCGCTGCTCCCCTCAGCAGTGTACTTCTGTTGATCTGCCTGTTCTGCTCCCGACTCTCTGTGGTGAATCCTCTCACCTCCCACACCCTGGCCTGTACCCCAGTGCTTGTATGCATAAATAAATAAATCTTTTAAAAAAAAAAGTACGCATACTTGATTGCTCCCCTGGTCAAACTCAGTCTCTAGTCTACCAATCCTGAATGACTTAACGTCCCCACTTTAAATCATGTGGTTGGTCTTTCTGGCCTAACCAAACCCCTCCTAAGACTAATGAGTGTAGCCAGTCACCCTCTAAAAACCAGTGCGACCAATCCCCATCTAAACAAAGTCACTCCTATCAGTTATGACATAAGTTACCTACCAGATCAAGGGAAAAAGTCAAATCTTTCTCTGGGAAGTTAAATTTTTTACTACACACTTGCTCACAAGAAAAGATACTTTTAGATTTAGGGAGACAGAAAAATATTTGTGGTACTCCCTAAGTGCCTGAGAGATCACCAGGAGACAGAATTGCTGAAGATCACCTTGTGTTAGTCCAGTCCCATGATGTAAAGTCAGGAGCCTATGCTCAAAAGACTGGTGTATAACAAAAGATATCTCAAGATCATTTACCTCATAGTGTTCATTCCACCACGTCCCAACACTACTCTCTTGCCCCCAAATTAGATGGCTGACCTCTAGCCTAATTTGTTCCATTTATGGTTCAAATAGGCTCTTTGTGTGTCTGGAATCTACTGTTCATTATATCTGCTATCCTTCCAAGCTCTTTTTCCCTATTCACATTTATAAGTGTGCTTTCTAATTAGCTTATAGATAATACTGTAGAGAGAAGAGATCATGAACTTGCGTTATTACATTGAAATTTGTTTATATGCCAAATTTACTCAGTCATTTCTTATTTCACCTTCTCTGAAATAATAACAGCGAGAGAGAACAGGAAAAGTACTAATATTTCCAGGAGGGACTGTTTCAGGTCCCAGTCTATCACCAAAGATTCATAGCCATGAGTGTATGACCCTGAATTTTTTTTTATAATTTTATTCTTTATAGTAAGATCTTGGGACTACACTCTTGTTCCCTTCAGATTTTAGTGGCAGCCAAAGGCATAAACAAGATTCTTGGTCTCATTTATTGTTTGCATTAGTGGAATCATAAAAATAGCTCTAAATGGATTTATTAAACCCACTTGGCTCTCCAAAATTGCCTTAATTTGTATTATGTAAAAGCCCTCTAGCCATTTGTCAGAGGGGTTGAAAGATAACCGATGTTTTTGATTTTGTTTAATTTGCTATCATAGTAATAAAGAATGTTGACAAAAGAAAAACCCCAATATACACAAAACAAATCCCTTTAGACTTTTTCAATTCATTGCATATTCATTGAATACCTTTGTCCTAGACAAAAATAACTTCTGTTTATCACAAGACCATGTTAATATATCTATTAGGCCAGGTAGTATTGAGCTTGAAGTATTTTGCCTAGATGTTTATATTGAGGATATTTAGAAGGTTTCTAACACATAGAAGCTGACAGAGTTATCATCACAAAGTGAATTAAAATAGCTTGAATATATTATTATATAACCAATGCAATAACAAAATTTAATAATCAAGATGAAATCCAATGCTGATAGTACTTTAGGCAATAAATTCACTACTGGTGGCCCTGTTAGATTATTTAGTCTTACCATCAACTTAATGTTATCTGAAAAGAGTTAAAATTTGACCACATTCTTTGAGCAAGAATTTATGCAAAAGGAAAAAAATAAATTCAAATTTATGTCACTTGCTGAATTGCAAGGTTTTTGTTAATATGGAAAAAATTTGTAATAAACGAAGCTCACAGAGAACAGTTAATTAAGTTATAATTGATAAAGATCAATGGGATTCCGAATATTCAAGAAAGTGTTTGAGGGTAGTTTCAGTCTTTCCTACTTCTGATGGTGTGCTATAATCACCAAGGAAATCTTTATTTCTTGACTGATTCACCTTCTGCATAACTAGTGTATTTATCTGGAATTCATGGCATACTGATGATAAATGAGATAGGGAATATAAATAGGGCTGTTGGCAATATTTGTCCTTATGAGTTTTGTGGGTAATTGAATATAAATGATCATTGACTTATAAAACTGCTCACCATACTTCAGTCCATAATTATTCTTACATGAATGTATGTCCTTGTTATAGTGTAGTATAGAGGGTAGTGGGTTCCTTTGTAGAGCCAAAGAAGTGGACATCCTGGCTGTCCACTCTAACAACCTGTTTCTCCCACTCCAAAGTGGTTGAGTTCATAGAATTTAACCTTGAAAGTGTGAATAGTCATTGTGTCTTGTATAGTTAAAGGAGTTAAATAAAAAAGGAAGAGGTATGAAGGAGCTTTCCAAAACTGAGACCACAGAAATAGACAATTCGGATTCTCTATGAGAAGTCATAACTCAATGACAGGAGGTGCTACAACCCTATCCCCCTCCTCATGTGTGTGGCTAAGGGTGGTAGCCGACACGGTTTACCTAGTACCATCTGGTAGACTGGTTGGTAAAGTCTTTGACCAGTGAACTTCCTAGTTAGAAGAAAATGAATATTTCTTTGCTGTCTGACCCTGATTTCATGAACCCATATATCTGTGCAAGAAAGGAAACTAGAGAGTATCTAGGTCAGAGGTGACTGTCTGCGATATTCACAGCACAGGGTAGAGACTGAATCAAGTTGACTCCTTATTGTGTGAGTCTTCCATCAAGTTTCTTTAACTGATTTTGAATCACCTGCCAGTGGAGGGCACTTATTTAGAGAAGCTATGGGGAAAGGCAGCCTTAGAACTGAACACTAGCCATCAAAGGCCACAGGTCAATGTTGAGAATGGATTAGGAGGGTCAGAAACTGAAGGTAGGAGCAATGAAAGCTTCGGGCACACTCTTTTCCAGGGTTAATGATGTCTGAAGATCCTCTACAAGCCGCCATTTCTGAGTGGAGCTGATGTAGAGCATGGTGGTCAGAGATGCTGTTATGTGAGCATCACATCAGTTCAAGGAGAAATTCTTGTAATCTTCCATTGTTTGAGAATAACAGCTCCAACCTATCTCTCAGGCAATGATAGAGGCTCCATGATGGGGACAGAATTCTAATCTAGGTTGGGGACTCAAGAACTGCATTTCATCACAGGTAGAGCTGGGAAGTTCACGATGGGGGGAATTTCTGTGACAGCCAGTTACCGAGGGACAATCCTTTCCATTCACATGGGTGAAGTACAGGGACTTGAATCAAAGTGAAGGGTCTGCTGCAGTGGTCAGGCAACCGGAAAGCTGAGGGGAAACCTTGAAGTGAGAGTTTGATGAAGAGAGCTATTTTACTGCAGTGGCTTCTAATTAAAATGAACTTACATTTCTGGAGAGAAACCAAATGGAAGAGTTTTTTTTTTTAAAGTTAAGAAGGAAACTATATGTTTATTTTTAAATGTAAACATTTTCTGTTTTGCTGAGGTTAGAAGCTTACATTTAACTTTGGTGCAAACCATATCTTCATTTTGAAGGAAACAAAGTAATTTTTTTTGTGTGTGCAAAATTAAAATGGAGACACCCCAGACCTGAAGATTTTGTGACACTATGATTTGAAGGAAGTGAACTACTCTGAAAATATTAAAGATGATCTGCACATACATTTACATACACGGCTGTATCATTGAAAGAATTATGTCTGTTTAAATATGTATCTAGAATGAACTATGCCTCAAACTTGTGACTTTATCATATGAACAGAAATTCTGCAGGAAGGATGTGTGGCAAGTCTAATCTTTACCTCGATTTATAGAAAAGAATTAGACTTAGTTTGGATAAATGTGAGCTAAACTGACATGTCAATATCCCCAAACTTTGTAGTTTAACATGTAATGATGTTGGATTATTGGTTTCTAGTACAGCTCAGGTTCACAGGGGTGGCCCTCTTCCATTTAGTTGAAAAGACCTTGTGGTTATATTTTGTATTTATAAAGGTAATTCATTTATGTTATCAATAATATTCAAAAGATGATCCTCAGATAGGAAATGAGAAGTGAGGGTCAGGGCAGGACAAATTAATGGTAATTTGACCTCTCTTTATCAATGATACAGTCCAGGATGGTCTTGGCCAGTGTGGAACTGATCAAAGTCAAGGATAAGTCTGGTCCTAGGAACTCTAAGACAGCCATATCTAGTATGATTATAAGTTACTCTCTGGGTTGTACTTTTTCATTTCCTTCAAGCTTGTAGTCAAGTCCTATTGAAATTATAGTCAGTTTTAGCAGTGCTGTTCATACTGGGGGCAGAGCCCTATAGGAGAGATTGTAGCTAGTGAAGGGAGATAGTAATCCTAGCATTCAGGCAATGATCTGCAGCACAGCAGGGGTTCAAGGAGTATTTAATTGTCCTCCAAGGATTCTTGGTCATATGTGGGCTACATGTTAAAAGGGGATTTCCTAAAATTAAGCAAGGTGGAGGCTTTTGAGTCATGACAATTGAAATAATTAAACCTGTCCATGGCCTCACTATGAAGTTAAAACAAAATTCAAATCCTAATCAAAGCACAAAAATTATTTCAACCACTAAAAAGAAGGGTAATTATGCAACGCAATAGAGGTGCTAATTATTGCTACTCAGGCAATCATTTTACAATACAGAAATGTATCAAATTAGCATCTTGTACATCTTATTTTTAAACAAGGTTAGAAGTCAAATAGTACCAATTAAACAGAAGCCTCCAAGACCCGCTCCACCTTCATCTCAGGTTACTCCTTTTCATTATGCTTCAGCTACCCTAACTTCTTTCTGTCTTTTATTCAAGTCGGTCTCTCTCTTTAGTTTCAGGGACTTGACCATGCTCTTGACTCTGTATAGGAGCCTCTTTGACTCACTCAAGTTTCTTTTCTTCATGCTTAAGGTCTCAGCTTAATTGGTAACATCTTTTTTTTTTTTTAAAGATTTATTTATTTATGCATATAAGAGCTGGGGTACAGGCCAGAGTCCAGGGAGGTAAGAGGATTCACCAGAGACAGAGTGGGGAGCAGAACAGGCAGATTCACTGAAACACACTGCTGAGGGGAGGAGTGGGTGCTGCAGGAGAGGTCTGCTGCGCCTTGTGGGTCCCCTCCCTGTCCAGCGGCAGGGATCGAACTTGTGCTGCAGTGGCTGCGGTTTGATCACAGTGTGTTGCTTAACACACTGCGCCACCAGGGAGGTCAACTGGTAGACATCTTTAAGAGGATCTTCCTGGCAACACTATTTTAGTATTTTCTCTCTTCTCCTCTGCTTTTCTCTCACCTTCCTTGTTAATTTAATTTACAGTGCTTCATAATTATAAATATATACATCTGCTCACTAATTATTTATAATCCCCATACAAACTACATAATCCATGAAGGCAAGGTATATGACTACTGAAAATAGGCAATGTATAATGAAGTGCTAACTGCAGTTCTTTGGTCACTATGATCAAAATATTACCTTAAATTCACAATTTTAACTACATGAGTAGTGTGCTTATTTATGAAAACATTATTTCATTTTAGCCATCAGACTTGCATGACCAAAGGACAACTAGGTCACATAAAGTTTATTTGCAGAAGCCTTTATAAATTGTATAATATGGGTGAATTTTCTGTTAGTCATACTTTTAAGAGCACCTGTCTATCCATTTGCAGCATACCTAATGGTATATAAAGATAAGTCCCATATTTTCAGCACTTTTCAAACAATTGCTTGGATTCTGCTTCCTTTACTTCTGTGATGCTTTGGCCTCACTTTTGTTTCTTCCAGTTTTAGTCTTGGGCTTCATCAACCAACTTTGTGTCCACTCGTGACCCTAGCTTTGGTGTTTGCTTCTGGTTTTCTCAACTTCAACTTTTAGTACTCTCTAAGGACTTTGGTTTGCACTCAACCTTTGACTGTTTCTATTTCTGGCTCTCTCAGGTTTATTGCCCATCTTAGTTGTGGGTCAGGACCTGAACTCCAGTACATCTTGTCTGATCCCTGTTTGATCCCTAAACATATTGATTGCCTAGCTGGGGAAGGCCAGTGCTTCCTGTTCGAGACTGATGGTGTCTTCAAATAGGTATATATCATAATTATGTCCTAGGCTTTGTCTTGCAATCATAACATCGTTCTCCTCCTCAAACTGCCTTTTTTCCCCTTTTCTCTCTTGAGGAGCACTCCTTCAGTAGATCACCCTAGCATTTTTAATCTTGAAAAAAATTCCATACTATCTGAGAAGAGTCTGGCTTTCCAAACTGTTTCAGGGATTAGATATAGAGAACAGAACCTCAAAGTGCACGAAATTAGCTCTTCATGGTGAAGATTCAAAATAGGAAGGAGTCAGACAAGTTTATCTCCCTGTCTTCTGTAGACTGTTCCAAGACTCACTCCTTCTTGGAAATCCTGCTGGAGAAACCATGGATGTTGAATAGGAATGTTTGCTAAATGATGTGCTGTGCTGGCAGGTTATTGAGATGAGAAAGCAGATGTGTAATACATTACAACACAGCTCCATATTACATTTATTTTTCCTGTTTCACTTTTACCCTTTAGGCTATGTCATCCTGTGTTTCCACTTGCCCAATCAAATATTAACTCCTTAATCTTTTCTTTTTTCAAGTTTAAACTGGTAGTGTGTCCAGAAGTGGTCAGCTGGGCAGGATTCCAGTGAGAAGTAACTAGGACTGATATGTAAAGCTAAAGGGGAGAGTTTATTCCAGAATGTGAAGACTATATAACTCAGTGTCAACTTTTAAAATAAAAATGGAATATGTAAAATAATATATTTAAGTAATCATCTGAGTAATAGGACTTTTCAATAAATTGGATTAATCAGCAATTTGAAGTTTTTTTTTAAAATAAACCTCTCTTTTTGTTATAACACAAGATTTCTTTTAAATAAAGCTCTTACACAAATGTTGGCTATCAACTGTTTATATTCAGAAATAGCACTTTTTTTTTTTGAGGGGAGTTGATTCTAATTCTTATAATGTGTGACTTAAACAGTACAATTCCAACTCACTAATAAGCATATCTAAGTCTTTATGTTTTTCTATATTAGGTAAGTGAAGGATGAGAAAAGCTCCTTTTGTGAAGACCAAGTTATGTCATCCAAATAGTCTCTACTTAATATTAGTAGATATAAGTCTATTTTTGGTGCAAGGAGTGACTGACTTCCATTAGTCTTTTCACTGCCTAGAATATCTTATCTATAGAATCATAATCAAAATAATTGCCTATGTCTCTAGTGTTCTGTGAAAATTAGATAATGTCAGCAAAAGTGCTTTTAGCTACTACAGAAGTAGTATGACCTTTATTTTCACACTTAGAGTTGGTCTTAAAATAGTTCCCTGATAACCTCTCATTAAGGTTTTTGAGTTGGTTTTAAGTCAATGATATGGAAGGACAGTGGCTATAGACCACATTACGTAACTAATAGGTAGAGCTTAGGGACAGGAAAAAAGAATGGCAGAATAAAACTGTAAAACTTTTGACATAAAAGTTGGGTAGGTGTGGTAAAAGTTACTACTCACACATATTATTCTTTCCACCCTTCCTTCCACTGCACAAATATCGTATAGAATTTTTACATATTTGTTACTAATCTTTCCATTCACACTTGAAAGGAGATTCTGGATTGACCCACTTTGTCTCCTGCCTTCTTCTGCCCTCTGAAAAATGTCCCTTGTCAAATCCATTCTTTGCTGGTTTAAATTTGGAATGGGAAAGAAGAGTAAAAAGGAGAGAGTTAGAGGAACTCTGGGCAAGAGGCTGAGGATTAATTTTTTTCAACATAGTTTGGGGGTTTTAGAAACAAGAGCGATGTTGAAATGAATGAAGAAAGTTAAGGAGGGAAACATTTCTTTAAATGAAATTATTCACACATATCTATTTTAATGAGTGAAAGAATAAAAAGTTATTTGAGTTACTATAAAATTACTTTTTGGTTCAGAAACTGTTGCTTGAGTGATTATAAGTTTTTTTTTTTTTTTTAGGAACCTAATGTTCTTAAAATGAGTTAGATGTCAGGGAAACAAATTAAAAATAGAAGAAAAAAAGAAGAGAAGCAGGGATATAATATAATGAGGAACATAAATTTTTAAAATTGCTATAATAGAAATATACACAGGTCACTCTTGGGGTAGTGGGAAAGGAGTCACTATTTCTCAGGAGAATTAGGGGGCTAGAATAAGACCAGTTTTAAGTAGCAGAACATACAAAACCCTTTTTTTTTTGTCTACAAAATCATATAGACACTTTGATGATCCTAATTATTATGATTAAAATATCTTATTCCACATGCGTCTCTAGGGGTTCAGAATGCAATCCATATGAGGTTAAATGTTATTTTTAAAACAGTTTTCTTTGTAAAAGCTTAGTTTTGCCATATCTCACAGCTCCTGCACAGTGTGAAGTTATTGTTTAAAATGAATCACCTGATTCAGGCTGCCTTCATCTCCTTTTGAAAAGCCAGGGAGATGACATCCCTTAGTTCAGGGTAGGCTCGCCACAGTGTCTTGAGGTGCATGTTAATTACTAGTTAACATTGGAGGTTGATTTAGAAAAGCCTGGAAATGCATTTTTCAGGATATTGTGGAGGGTACACAAATATCAGACAGCAGGTTGGATTAGAGAAGCACTCAAGTAAATTTCCAATTCATATCTTTATGATTTTGTGAACATTTTTACAACAAAAGTTACTTGTTTTAAATCCTTTTTCAATTTTTTTCTCATTAAAACAATGTATTTGTCATATATAATATGGACAATAAAGTAAAAAGAAATCATTCAGAATTCCTACAATGAGGAAAAAGCTCCCTTCCTCCCTTCCTTTATAAAAGGAACATAAATAGTATTCACAGCAGAAAGAACATCAGGGTTCAGATTCTCATTTTGCAATGGACTGACCACAGACCTGGCAAACTGTTTTAACTTCTCAGCTTCCCAGTTCCTCATATATAAAATACAGATAGTGTTGGAGGAAGTCACTGAGAGTACATGACCTTCCAGCTGGGCCTGTGCAATCCCAGCTCTTTACCTCCCCTGTCCTTGGAGTGTGTGTTGCGCTCTCTTTCCTCTCTAGAAACTGCCTCAAGGACAGTAATCATAACAGAAACAGACAACTCAAGCGCAAGGTGTTGCTGAGACCATCTGGACTTGTATGTCACCAAATCCAGTTAAGACATCCAGTTAAGAACACTTGAGTGAACTCTTAAGATTCTGGTGGGGAAGTGTGGAGATCTACTTGCCTTTTCACCGCTCAAAACAAACCTGGTATATATGCTCCCTTGTGTAGTAAAGCTCGAGTGGATTACCTCTTTCTTCAGTCTCCTTCTGCCCACTGTATAAGGGGCGAAAATAGAGATGGTGGAGGCTCAGATTTCACTTGAGAACCTACTAAGATGGGGAACTAACTGAGAGTACAATGCCTCTTCATGTATTTGTTATGAGCCTTAAATGAGTCTTTGTATACAAAACATTTAGAGGAATACTGGCTCCTTGTATATGTTAAGTGTTGACTACTAGTACTAGTGGCTAAAAATACACCTGGGTCAAACTGCCTGAGTATCAACCTCTTTGTTATCTACTGTGACTTTGAGTAAGTTGTTCAATATGTCAGTGTTGTGGTCTCACGATTTTTAAAACAGGTTGGAACAGGACCTAGTTTTGAGTTGTGGTGAAGATTAAATGAATTAATATAGATAAGTCCCTTGAAATAAGTAAGCACCTAATAGATACAAGCTATATTATTCATTTATATTTTGAGCACTTACAAGATACATGAAGATACGCTACAAATGAGGAAACAAGGTAGATAGAAATCCATTGAGAGTTGTACTTTCAACACATAAATGCTATTTAAATGTAGTGAGAAATGTGAATGAGAAAGATGGAGAGCTATAAGAAGGAACTGGTATAGTTATGATGGAATAATGTTTTTTGAATATGTGATGATTGACCTGAACTCTGAGCATGAATACCAGTTCAAAAGATAAGGGACAGTGTGAGTGGCAAGGATGGGTGTGCCTTACAGAAGAAGGTTGGGATGAGCAATCACTCCAGCAACCAGAGTACAAGGATCATAGCTCACGTCAGACTGAAAACAATTTCCCAGTTTAGAGGATATTGGGGTAGAGCGTGTGCGATGGTACTGACATATAAGCAGACTTACCAACGAACATTTTGAGAAAAAATCAATTGGTTAATTTTTAAAAAGAAAATAACTAAGCGAATTAAAAAAATTAAAAGGAAAATAACTAAATGAATTAAAAAAACATTTTTGAGGACCATGTTCAGAAGGTCAACCTTTACTTACATGTAACAAGCTTTCGAAGTATTTTCAATGGAGGTGTTAGGAGGAAAGGTAGTCCTGAATGGATTACACAGATAGGTTTGTGGACTCCAACCCCCACTCCAGACCACCAGTGTTCCAGAAACACAAATCCGATTATATGATTAGCGAAGAGTGGATCACTGGGACCTGAGGGTTAAGTGAAGCAGCCAGGCTGGGTATAAAACCAGAGAGGTGAGCCTTGTGTCCTCTCTTCCTTAGGAGCCATCTCGCTGGATTCAGAGCCAGCTCTCAAGGCGCCATTGCATTCCAGCTCAGATCTAGTAGGATATTTACGGATTTGTATCCTTCTCTTTGTGTTATTTCTACTTTATTCCCCTTCTTTTGTAAAATAAAAACCCTTTGATAACTTTTGTTGTGTGTGCCTGAAGTTGAGGCTTATTAGAAAAGTCTTCTGAGCGCATGGGTGAGGACCCAGTCAGGGAAACCCATTTTATATTAGGGTTGCCCTGTAACAGAGGGATGATGTGGCCAATGATAACATTTTGTTAGGGGGAAGGGTAGTCTCGAATGGATTACACAGATGGGTGTGTGGACTCCCACTGGAAGATCTGGTAGGATATTTACAAATCTGTACCCCTCTCATCTTTTGTGTTATTTCTACTTTATTCCCCTTCTTTTGTAAAATAAAAACCCTTTAATAACTTTTGTCGCATGTGCCTAAAGTTAAGGCTTATTATAAAGTCTTCTGAGCACACGGGTGAGAACCCAGTTAGGGAAACCCATTTTATATTGGGGTTGCCCTGTAACAGGTTGGCCATTCATAGCTAGATGGATATATCTATCACCTGTGCATTTTAAATAAAACTTGATGATTGATGATGACTGTGCAATCTGCAGTTTTATATTTAAAATAGAGCATCAAAATTTTCCCACTTCATTGATTATTCTAAAATTATTTTTAATGACTGCATTGAATTTCATAACTGCATTGAATACCTCATGTATAGATGAGCTACACTTTATTTAAAAATATTTTGTTGGTAGACAGTAGGACAATTATAACTTCCTAATATAAAGAATATATTAATGAACATTTCCTACTCAAATGCATGCACTCTTCTATCAAGGCACAGGGGTTGCCCTGAAACATAGGGGATAAATTCTCCTAGATTTTCCTCACCCAGACACTGCTCGCTATTTGAATTCCTCCTTTGAGTTAACGGTAACGTGGGGAGCTGGTGGATTTCAATACACTGTGTAGTATCTGCTCAGTGTTAGAAACTTCAGATAAAGAGATGGTTCTGGGCCCGGGGCAGTCCGATAAGGTTATGCTGAGCACACTGTGTCTGTGCTGTAACTTCAAAATGCTGCCCCAGAAACTATTTCTTACGTTCAACTCTGTTGGTCAGACTTCAGACCAATTTTTTTGTCCAACCTCCTATTTTTTGCTGCTATCCCCTCAGAGATAACCTCTGGTTTCTGTTTGGGTTAGTTGATGTTACTGATACTTTGTACCCGTCTGTCACCATTTCTTTCAAATGCTATTGATATGCAAAAAAAAAAAACCAAAAAAAAAAAAAAACACCCGGAATTCCAGGGCATTTGATCTCTCTAGAACATGACTTTGGCTTTACATGCATTATACTAAACAGCACTTCACAGAGGTGACATTTAGATGATCTAATTACTGTTGTTCACTAGGATTTTCCAATCTTTATTTCTTAGCAAATTTTAATGGAGATCTGAGAGATAATGCTGGGCTCACAGAGACATTTTCTTTGAAATACACCACCATAGTATTTGAATGTTGTTAATAAGTGGTAGTAATTAAACAGATAGATCTTAGTTTTGATCTGGGTACTTAATTATGATATTATTATTAGTCAACAATTAGTGGCATCATTGCTTGATGCAGAAGTGCTTTGTGACCTTGGGCAAATCACCTATCTTTTCTTTTATATGCTTGCTTAATCATCCATTGAAAAAAATGATAACAAGTTCACTGAAGTTGTAAGACAATGTAGAAGTATATATGTCACTGAATATTGTATTATATAAAACCAACACCTATGACAGCATTCTTCCCGTTAGAAAGAGTTTGATATTTTTTCTCTTTTACTTTGAAAAGGTATATGACCTTGATCCTCAATCTATTCATTTCTTTCACAACATGTAGTTGAACGTTGGGGAAGTGCTTCAGTAAAGAGAACACTGCATTGCCCTTGAAGAACTCAGACTGAGGGAGGAGACACCCAGGTGACAAGATCCATTCTAATTCAGCATGGAAAATGCCATAACAGATGAGGAACAAATTGGTAAGGAAGATTGCATTTTCTTGTCACACAAACATGTACAGATGAGGTAATTGTACCTTGAGATTCCAAACTAAAAGGTTATATTTAAACATAGGCAATAGAGGCAGATAGAAAGTATTTGAGCTACTGGTCCTTCATGAACTGGCACTGACAAAACCAGTTTTGGCCTAAGAATTTCCTTTTTTGGGTTTGTTTGTGTATATCAAGGCATTTTACACCTACTTAGCAGAGTTCTTGTAAGGATTATGACCTATAAATGAAAAGAGTCTAACAGATTAGGGGCAGACTGTGGGCTCTCTCTCACCTAGGGTCTCTGCACTTATGCACTAGGCCTCTCTGTGCACCTATGTGTGTGAAAGAATTAGATAAGGCACTCCTGCATGACTACCTCGGCACAATGGCCCACATCATAGGTGACCAAGGATGCCTAGGTGACAAAGGATGCCCAGGTAACCACTGATTGATTGTATGATCAGGGTACAAGACAGTCTGGGAGTAGCTCAGAAATTATACCAAGCACCTGCATGGGAAGTTCTCCCTACACACATGACTGGCATGTTCTCCTTTGTTCCCCATAAAATTGATTTTCACCTCTGATCCCTTTGAAGTCCTGTTCCCTATAAGATGAATGCCCTTTGTCTTCCTGGATCCTGCTTCTCTTATCATTGTCATATGATCAATCATGCTTATGTACTATTGCTAATAAAGGAGCAAGAGTGCTCCTTACTGGGCAGCAGTGTGTTGCCTTGAAAACCTGCTCCACGACTTGTACCTTGGCATGTGCCCATGGATGTGCTGGTGCATCTATGACCACCAGAGTAGACTTCCAAATTGAGATGTTGGCTCTTGTCTATTTCCTCATTCAATAAATCGAGAGCCAAATAAATGGTAGTTATTGAGGAATAAGACACACAGTGTGCTCCCCACAGGGCTTACATTCTGGTGGAGAAAATCATGTAGTACACACATAAGATAATAAATAATCCAAATAATTGCAAGCAGTGAGAAGAACCATGCAGTAAAGAAGGTCATATGAGAAAAAGTAAAGGGGTATTCAGGTAACCTTAGCTGGGTTGGCCACGGAAGGTTTCATAGAGGACATGAAACTTAAGTGAATATCTCATAGGTGAGAAGAACAAATTCCATGTATGGTAGGGACAAATAAAGTTCATTCCAGACAAAGAACAGAAAGTTCCTTTTTCTCTTCTCTTCCTCCTCTCCTTTCTCTTATTCTTTTCCATCTTCTTTATAGAGAAGTTAGTCATTAATATTTGAGGTGTTTTCAATCATCTTTTATAACAGACTCACAGACTAAGAGTTCTCAGTTGTGAAAAGTAAAATTAATGGGGCACACAGGGTGTTCTTAGGTAGTCTTATCACTGAGAGAAATGTAAAGAGTAATTTTATAGGTAGATTCTGTCATTTTGAATAGAGTTTTCTACAGTCTATCTGGAGTGTTTCCCAGTCTTTTTCATTACTTTCCCTTTACACCCCTTATTTTATAAGGCTTTATCTACATCCAAATTGCATTTATTAAACAATAATGAGTTTATTTTTTTATTCCTAGTTAATATAAGCTATCAATGCCAATCAGATGTTCTAGTTAAATCAGATCTCAAATAGAAAGGATCCAATTGGATGTAGGATTTAAAATATTGTCCACATTACTAAAGGTATGTTCATGGATTTATAAAAGCTTTTGGTTATGCATCAAATAGTTCAAGGATATACTACAAAATTGAGAACCTTTAGAAATCTAGAGGCCCTGAGATAAGATCCACTGGTTCTAGAGAACTAGAGTTCTAGAATTAAACATCTAAAATTAATCTTATTTTGGCTTTTAATATCTTCTCAAGATGGTCTCTGTTAATGATATTGGAAAATTCTTTTAAAATATTCTGCATATCAGTTATCATACTAAGCATTCAATTTTGGATGTAAGGAGGCCAATTTGGCATCTGTTTCAAGGTCTGGTCTTAGATTACTCTCTTAACCCACTATTTTAATTAATTTATTTTAATAATTCCAAGTATCCTATTTTACTTTTTTATATAATTTTGAGTCTTTAACTTTTTTAAAAATAAGTCAGCATTGGTTTAGAGCACTGTATGTGATTTAGAGGTATACAGGATTATACTTGTCAGGTATATGTTACCACACAGATCACATCTATTTTTCTTCTTCTTATTGTTCCAAAAACACATAATACACATTTCAAATTTTTTTTTATTTAAAAAAATGTTATTTATCAGTCTCTGGCCTCTGTCTTTTATGCTAAATTAAGTCTACACTTGCAGTGCTCTTCCTGGATTGTATCCTTTCTTATTTTCTGAAGAATTCTTTCAAACACCACAATATGAAACAAGCCAATTGTGTGCACTCTCTGACTCCATTTATCTTGAACCTTTTCATTGCTTTCAGTTCAGAAGTCTAGCTTCCTTCCCCACCTGGTGGGGAGGGGAAGGGAAGGGTTGAGGGAAGATGGGAACACGAGGAACTGAGGTGATGGTGCACTGGTGAGATGGTGATGGGGAATACATGGGGATTACAATTAATGGCAAGTATATGTAAATTTTAAAATATTTTAATAAAAAAAAAGAAGAAAAAAAATAAAATATATAACATAATTAAAAAAAAAAAAGAAGTCTAGCTTCCTTGACCTTCAATGAAACACTTTTAATGTGAACATTTTAATATTTGATATTTTATCTTTTAGGTTTTTGCATTTGCTTTACATTTTCTTGGAGGTTTATGGGGGAATGAAAAGGTCAAAACAAAGGAACAGCTTGCTTGATATCAGGTACCCTAAATAAAAGACTTTATTTGCTATCAGTGCTTAGAAAATTCTCTTAATTTTCTTACAGTAGACATTCCTCTCAAGCCTAAGGAACTGACTAGATCAGTGCTCTGTGTTGTAGGAAAGGCAGACAATTGTACATGCTTCTAGATTTCTCAACTGATTTCCACTTATATGATTTGTTATTAACCTGTCCTGTCCATTCATTCCATCTATAAATTGTTTGATGATCAATATTCAGTTGTGTTTGTCCACAGATTTATTTATTCAGTGTATTTGTTACAGGAGTTCTATGGGATAATTATTGTATTAGTTGTTGATATCTAAATGTACAAGAAAATTTATAAATTCTTTTAAAGTCAAATTATGGTGGATCCACAGATCCATAAACCCAAAATGTATACATTATTGATGTGCAACTTTTGTATATCAAGTATACCTCAATAACACTAAGTAATATAATAGTTTCAAAATTAGAACAGAGTTTAGAAACAGTAAGGCCAGCTTCACAGAAAATTAGGTACATAAAACACAGCTGTAAAATATTGGAAAAACTCATACAGATCTAAATTATTTTCTTAGATTGCTTCAAAAGTATCATTGAGTTCTTCACTTACTTTAAAGAATGTTGACATTGTAGATGATTCATTACTAGTGAAATTCATTTAAAAATGGCAATGGAATTTAATTATTGGGCCAAACAGAATAAAACTAAAATTGTAGTTAAGAAAAATCTGTAAAACATAGGGGAAAAAGCTCTTTGACATTGGTCTTGGCAAGATTATTTTTGGTTATGATACTAAAAGAAAAAACAACAAAAACAAAAGTTAGTAAGTGGGACTACATCCTGAAGAATATTCTGCACACAAAAGAAAGAATAGAAAAAGTGAAAATACAACCTACAGATGGGAGAAAATATTTGCCAATCATATATTTGATAATTAATATCCATACTATATAAAGCACTCATACAACTCAATAGCAAAAAAACATGCAAGGTACTCAATACCAGTAATCATCAGTGAAATGCAAATTAAAACCACAGTGAGATATCACCTCACTCCTGTCACTTGTTAGAATGACTGTCACCAAAAAGGCAAATGATAACAAGTGTCAGCAAGGATGTGGAGAAAAGGAGCACTTGTGCACTGTTGTAGGGAATGTAGATTGATAGAGTCACTATGAAACACAGTATGGAGGGTTTTCAAAATATTTAAAAAAATAGAATTGCAGTAGAATCCAGCAATTCTGCCTCTGGATATATGTCAAAAGGATATTAAAAATAGGATTTTGAAAAAATAACTGCACTCCCCAGTTCATTGTAGCATTATTCATAATAGCTTAGATGTGGGAACAATTTAAGTGTCTGACAATGGATGAATGGATAAAGATGATGTGATATATTGTGAAGTATATACAGCTCACTATATCTATGATGTATCACAATATAACTGCTAAATATACATATATATCACAATATATATGTGTATACATGGAACCTTGCCAAGGGTTTTTACACACACACACACACAGAGGGGGGGGGGAGAGTTTTTATTATTCAGGCAAGAAAAATAAGGAAGAAAGAAATTCTGCCATTTGTGACCACTTGGATGGAACTTGAGGGTAATAAGCTAGGTGAGATATGTCAGAAAAAGACAGATATTATATAATATCACTTAAGTAGAATATCAAGAAGCTGATTTATAGATACAGTTAGTACATGGGAGTTACCAGGAGCTGAATGTTGGTGGGAAAAGGGAATCAAAGGGTGCAACTTTCTAGTTATAAAATGAATAAAATCTGGGGAGCTAACATATAATATAGAATATATAGTATTTAATAATTCCAACTTATTTACTTAAAAGTGGTTAAAAGTAAATCTTAAATCCTCTCATACAAAAAAAGAAATGGATCTCTTTCTGTTTTGCAGTCTTCATTTCTCTTTTTTTTTTATCATGGAAGCCAAATAGAGCTGGTCTTTCTAGGACCAGTTTGAATAGCACATGCATCATGAATGGAATCATATGCTTGCTGGGTCATTAATTAATTATGCTAGTTAGCCAGAAGAACCCTAACCTCTTTAGTCAGCCCCCAAGTAAGATCTTAGAGCACTGCAAAGTCAGGTTACTCTACTCCACTGTGAGAAGGTCAATAGCTAGGTTTTTTTTTTTTTTGCTTTTTGTTTTTTAAAGTTTACTTCCTAACTACCAGGAAATATTTGTAGATAATATTCTGAGTTCTTTTTTACTTTATCTCTAAAAGCAAGCTGAATGTTATTTGAAATTTGAATTTGTGTCTAAGATGCTATTTGACTGTCATAGTGAAGTGATTTGTACATATTTAATCCTAGAATAACATATTTAAAGAAGAAGATGTGACATTTATTTCCATTATAATTTGTAGGTATATGACTTGTAATAGTGATAATATGCTATTTCAGTGTTATCTTAATAAAACAAGTGCCTATATAGTATACTCTTAAAATGGGAACCTTTTTAAGTGGTAGTTTTATTCATTAGGCATTTGTATCCAATCCAATAGCTTTTGGTCCTAGATAAGAAAAAGCACAGTATTTTTGTAATCAAGTCAGTAATCCCTTCAAGATGAAAATAGACCTTCTTCCTGGATAAATATTAAAGATAAACAGCCTGTACCATTAATTGGAATTTTGAAAGCATTGCCAAGGAATGTAGTTGACACCACAAGATTACTTGTTCCACAAAGTCCTATCACTTTTAATTACATTAGAAATCTGTCATAGTCTGTACTAGCCATACTGTGTGATGCATACAATTATGTTATTCAGATTGTTTTACATCTAGAGTCAGGTCATGCATCTATATGACCTGTTTTAGCCCTGACCACTGGATATTACAACAGCTTAAACCAGAGAGTAAGACACTGGCTTTTCAGCCTCAAATAAGTCTAGGGACAGAGCATAGCTTAATTCATGTTCCCTTTTATAGTTTGGGGTCAACATAAAGGAAGTTTACTCTCAATACCACTATCAGAGTCTGGGTTCGTCATTCTAGAGGCAAAGGTTCATTCTAAGTTTTTGTTTTTGTTTTTGTTTTTTTTTTTTAGTAAGTGTGAACTATAACAATTGCTTTAATGCACACAGCCCATCCTTGCTTCATTTCTAAGCTACCCACCAATGGCAGATACCTGCTTTCTCGTCTACTTAAAATCATGTTGCTCCTTGGATAAGGGCATCTATTCTTGTAGAGTCTAGATTTTGGCCACCATAAGACCAAGACTTAATCTTAGTACCAGATTAAGCCCTTCTTTTCTGATCTTGGATATTTTTTTCCTGGGATGACATTGGGAATACCTACTATGTAAGAAAAATTATTTCCCTTAATGAACGTGGTCATGACTTGTAGTCTTGCTACAGAACCGAATTTTTAAGTTATTAGACTAAAACAGATCACATCATTTTTTAAAGTTCTTTTTCAGCGAGTGGTAAGGAGCAAGATTTGACAGTTTTTACTCCAGTATTACAGAAGAGCATTCCAGAAAAACTATGGAAAATTTACATTTCCATATGGAAATCTAGATTTCTGCAGAGACAGTGCATACATAACCATTTCTCCAAAGATGAGTCACTGAGTCTGACTCTTCAAGGTTTGGCTGCTGAGGTACCAGGTTGGCTTGAAAAGAGCACCAAAAATCTTACTGAAACAAATTTCTGGGTCTCATCAATAGAGACTCTAGTTTGGCAGATTTTCTTTGTGCCCCAGAATATGCGTTTTTTAAAAAAGTTGCCACAGGTGGTTCTAAAGCCTGTGGCATTGGGGAAGTTTGAGGTTGATGGCTTTTTATGTTTTTATACAAAGCCAGTTTCACAAATACACCATTTCAGATGATAACTTCTTGGAAAATTTCTTATTTCAAATGATTAGGCTTCAATACAATTAAATTCAAAGCTCCTTCTTCTGCAAAGTAGAAAATTGCTTAGTTTGAACTTTGAAATGATTTAGGGATGGATGATTTTATACTTCGTATCAAATTTTAAAATTTTCCAGAACTTTGGGTCTAAATGAACTATATTTCTTCTTTTTCTTCCCACTTCCCTCAATTCTGAAAAAATTCTCAAAATCACATGGATTAAGAAGGATATAACAATCCTGAGTTAAAAGCAGTTCCTTTTTCTTTTTTTTTTTTTTAAAAGATTTATTTATTTATGCATACAAGCACTGGGGTACAGGCCAGGGTGTGGGAGGTGAGAGGATTCACCACAGAGAGTCGGGAGCAGAACAGGCAGATCAACAGAAGTACACTGCTGAGGGGAGCAGCGGGCACAGCAGGAGAGGTCTGCTGCACCATGTGGGTTCTCCCCCTGGCCGGCAGCAGGGATCAAACTTGTGCTGCAGTGGCTGCGGTTTGCTTCACAGTGTGTTGCTTAACCCACTGCGCCACCAGGGAGGCCCCCTTTTTCTTCTTAAATCACATTATTATATTATGCTATTATTGAAACTACCTGATTTAAAAATCAATCTGATGTGCACTTTAATTATTTTTCCTATTGCGGTTTTAAAAAAATCTGTCAAACTTCAATATTTTATCCTGGTTTTAGCTCATTAATGTTGATGAAATTTGGAAGGTGGATAATGTGCATTTAGCAGTAAATAACTGGGGAAAAAGTCTTTTATCAAAATTGAGATGGGAAAATGGACAAAGGACTTGAATAGATATTTCTCCAAAGAAGGTACAAATGGCCAACAGACACATGACAAGATGCTCAACATCACTATACATTAGGGAAATGCAAATCAAAACCACAATGAGCTATCACCTCATTTCTGGTAAAGTGGTTATTTAAAACAAGTAAATAAAAATGATAACAGTTGGAAAGGATGTGAAACAAAGAGCACCCTGTACACTGTTGGTGTAATATAAAATGCTGCAGTGACTATGGAAAACAGTATGGAGGTTCCACAAAAAATTATAATAGAACTGCCAGACGATCTAATAACCTCACTTCTGTATCTGTATTGAAATCAGTATTGAAAAGAGATTATCTACACTTCCATATTCATTGCAGCATTATTTACAATAGCTAAGATACAGAAGCAATTTCTGTTCATCAGCAGATGAATGGATAAGGAAAACAAAGTATTACCAAGTCTTAAAAAAAGAAGGAAATCCTTCTATATGCAACAATATGAACCATTCTGAGGACATTACGCTAAATGAAATAAATCAGACATAGGACAAATACTACATGCCACTTCTATAAAGAATCTAAAGTAGTCAGACTCATAAAAGCAGAGAGTAGACTGGTGATTGTCAAGTGCTGCTAGGAGAGGGTGGCCAGGAAATATTAGTTAAGGATTACGAAGTTTCATTTATAAAGGTCTCAGAGATCTAATGCACAGTACAATGCCCCATAGTTAACAGCATGTGTTGTCTACTTAAACACTACTAAGACAGTAGACTCATGTTGTGGCCTTAAAACAAATAGCTATGAAGCAGGAGACAAGTATATGCATATTTTCAAGCACATCAACTTGTGTACATGAGATATGTCCAGTTTCTATTGCATTTCAAGTATGTTGCAATAAAGATGCTTAAAATTAAATTTGGTATACATTATATGTATGTATTTTTATTGTGTTTAGAAATAGACTACTTTGTTTTTAAGGGTACTTTTAACTTTAAATATTATAAGATTTACACAATTATTGTAAATATTATTCACATAAGACACCATTATGGCAAATCTTCAAATAGTCAAGAAATTTCTTTAGATTATTTTAAGACTATATCAGTGAAATATAGATTATTTCAATAATTATAGTGCATTTTTATTTTGGAATAAGAAAATCTATATCTTCATCTGATACAGCCTCGTGTGATGTTAGAAAAGTCATGATTTCCATTCATTCATTTTATTGAACAGATTTTTGAGTGGGTACCATGGATGCCACATCCTCTCCTAGGCACATTTGACACTTTCTTTCACATGGATACATGGTTCGATTATATTGAATGTCCCTTTCGGCTTTAAAATGATGAATCTAGATTAAAATTCACACTTTCTCTTCATGAGGATTAAAGAGGCAGTTTGGATTTTCTCTGGAGAACTGAATTACAATCAGATATTTGAGAAAAGATGTGAAAGAAAGCAATAACTTCCTTAGAATTGCTAAAGGTCCTCTGATGATTGTAATGGAAAATGAGCCAAATGGCATTTGAAACTTGAGGGAAAAGTTTAGTGGGGAAGGTGCACCCCAGGGCTTGCTCTCACATAGAACAACAAACCGCTAAGAGTTGTCACAGCAACAGGAGCAAGGGCAGCTGCAGTTGTAGCCCTAAACACACTGAATACACAGTATCTGGAGGAGCAGAATGAGTGAACACACACACACACACACACACACACTCACACAGGGAATTGTGTGAATGGCAAGTCAGACCGGTGTGATTGTACTCTGAATGATGTTCCCTCCAGAAGGGACCCTTTCCCTAGCATTGAAGTTCTTTTGTGACAATTTCCTGTATATTTTCTAGGACTCAAGTGACTATCCCTCTAGAGTCGGCTGCTACTTAGGAACATGCTTTGTGGTCAGAAATGCTTTTGCTTTACATTTCAGGGTGAACCCAGACCTCTCCTCTTACCTGGAGCCTGACATCCCATAGGTATAGGACACTACATTTTTTTTTTAAGATTTATTTATTTATGCATATAAGCACTGGGGTACAGGCCAGAGATGTGGGGGGTGAGAGGATTCATCACAGAGAGCAGGGAGCAGAACAGTCAGATCAATGGAAGTACACTGCTGAGGGGAGCAGCAGGCACAGCAGGAGAGGTCTGCTGCGCCATGTGGGTCCCCCGCCTGGCCAGCAGCAGGGATCAAACTTGTGTTGCAGCGGCTTTGGTTTGCTTCATAGTGCATTGCTTAACCCACTGCACCACCAGGGAGGCCCAGGACACTACATTTTTATGAGCATCCTGTTGGATAGTAATCATTTGACCACGGCTAATTAATTCTTTGCTCTTCTTTACCCTGGAGCAACAACCCTGGTCCTGGCTGCTAATTCAACATTTACAGAGAGAAATTATTCAAGACTGGACAGATCCAGTGTCTGATGTTGGTAGATGTGCAGTTTACTCAGTATGTGCATCTAACTCCTAGGCGAAGCGCCCACCTCAAACTCAAACTAGAGATAGGATTATAGTAAGAGGAGCTTTACATGCAAGATATTTCATAAGATGTGATTCACTATCATTTAAGTTGAGTCTTGACAGACACAGAAGATAATTTTATCCCTGGAAGAGGGAATGGTGATTTCAAAGACCCTGAGATGCATAGAAGCTTGGATGGTCAAAGATAGCCAGTGTGGATAGAATTACTGAGGTTGGAAAAGCATGGTTTAAGCAGAATGTTGAAGCCTGTCTATGTCTGTTAGCAATGGAGATAGAATAAAATGGGCACATTTAGAACATAGAGGGATAATTGGATGGATTTTAGAAGCAAGGAAAAGTAAGAAATAAAGGCTAGTAACCTAGGTTATCAACTTAAGCAATTATTTTAAAAATAAAACAGATTTAAACAGACACTTTACCTATGAAGGACAATTATAAGCACATGAACAGATGTTCAACATATACTAGTCATCATGAGAATTCAAACTAAGGCCACAAGAGTCAAAGCACACCAGTTGAATCACTAAAATAAAAAGCCCAACAATAACAGGTGCTGGGAGAATGAAAGGAAATGGAACACTATACATTTCTTCTGAGAATGCAAAATGGCACAACCACTTTGAAAGACAGTATGGCAGTGTTTTCTAAAGTAAAACGTGTTAATTACCATACGATCTACTAATATCACTTCCAGCTATTTATTCAAAATAAATGAAGTATAAATGTCCATACAAAGACTTTTATTTTAATGTCTTTGAGTATATTATTCATAATAGCCAAAATTTCAAGTACTTATTAGTTGGTAGGTAGAAAATCAAGCTGTTCATTATCCAAACTATGAACTACTGCTTAGCAATCAAGTGAATTAAATATTAATAAGTTTGAAACAAAGATGCATCTCAAATACACAAATTTAGACAAACATGAAATGTTGCCTATTCTGTGATTCTATTAATATAAAATTCTAGAAAAGGTAAAGCTATACTGGAAAAAAAACCCAACAGAATAGACCGATTATTTTCCCGAGTCAAGGGTCAGGAGAGGATACCAATTATGAAGTAGTCTAAGAATACATTTTAGGATGATGGATCTATTCACTATTTTGGTGGAGGTAACATGGCTACATACAATTACCCAAATTCATCAAGGTGTTTGCTTAAAGTGAGTGAATTTTATTGTATGTAAATTATACCTTAAAAGAAAACCCCACACCAAAAACATTAGGAGAAAATTTAGGAGACTGTAATCTCAGGGTGAGGGGCAGATATCTTCTTTAAAAAAAGATTATAATACAGACATGTTTAATGACATAAACATTTTAAAGATTATACTGTATGAGTTTGATAGGAAATAAATAATAAACAGCAAATAAGTATTTGCAGCATATGGGTTGACAATTTCCCTAATCTTACAAATCATTTTACATGAAAAAGACAACATAATTGAAAAATAGCCAGAGTGTATAAGATGATGTCTTCACGGCCAAGAAATGTGTGAAAAAACCGCCCAGGCTTAGTCGGAGTAAGGAAAATGAAAATTAGAGTATGAAACCATTATTGCCCATTAGAGTGGGAAAAAAAATTCAAGCAATTACATGATCGCTGGTGAGAATGCAGGGAAAGTGCCATCTCATAATGCTGCTGATTGGCAGTGTGAATCCCTGCAACCTCTGGGGAAAATCTTCTAGAAATACGTTAACATTAGAATGCACCTATCATTTAGTCCAGCAATGCTACTTTTGGAGCTGTATCTTATAGAAATAAAGTTACCAATTTATGAGAATATATGTACAATGTTAAATATTTCAGAATTGCTGGGAACTGAAATAAAAACAAAATTATTTGAGTGTTTCAAACACAAAAACTAAATTTTTTCAAAATTTATTAAATAAGTTGTGATGCATCTGCTATAGATTACCATAAAGATATTTAAAAATATCTTAGAGATTTATTTATTAGCTGTAATATTCATGATATATTTTAAATAAGAAAATCAAGTAAAGTAACATGATTTTGTTTTTGTAAAAATTATCACAACCTTCTTAGATAGCATGTAGGTATATATGCTATCTATGAAAGAATTTGAGTATATTGCTAATGCTGGAAAACTCAGGAGGGGAAATGGCATTAAAAAATTAATGTTTTCTTTATATACCTTTGTATGTATTTATTTATCTCTGCAGTGATAGCACCAGATGTGATGAGGGAGTGTAATTTTTGTAAAATCATTATTAAACAAGTGACGAAGAAAGTTTCAAAAAGGACATACCATATTCTTCAATTTTAAGAATCTATGCATTTTGAGATGGCTATCAATCTGGGTAAAAGTTTTGTAGAAAAGTAGATTACCACTGCACAAAATAGACATCAATTGTAAGATATGTCACAGTTGCAGAAATTTATAAAGGACAAAATTCAACTTAGTGTGACAGGAAAACATGTTTCTAAAAGTCTATATTAATTAGATTACCCTTTCCCATTTCCTTCCCCCTTCCTGAGGAGGGCTAATTTGTTAGTCAATAATTCAATTGATTGATTGAACTACAGTTGATAATTTCTTACATGCTTGTGTGTGTGTGTGTGTGTACACGCACACACCCATACACCCACTCCCCCACCCCTAATCTTTGTCCTCAGTTTGTCTTTTGTATACCTGAAAACGTTTCTAAATATCTGATATGGTGACACAGACTTGGAGGATTATACACAGATACATTTCTCTGGTGAGAAAAAGGAGGGGTAAGGACGAAAGAGAGCACAACTAGGAAGGCTGAGGAGGGTGGTAAGATCAGGCAGCCAGGGAGGAAGAAAACAGTTGTGTAGTGGGATATCCAGTGAAGGTTACTTAACTCTGAAGTGGCAACACTTTTTTTGCACATGTGCATATGTCTTTATGTCTTCTGTGTAAAGCCTCTAGTAAAGCTGAGATGGCTCACGAGTGCTTTGGGGAATGATCTGCTTTTTATAAATGAATCTTGTTTCAAGACAGAATAGGGTGAAGTGAGAGACTGGCTATGGGAAGCCACACTGCCTGGGTGACAAGGAATTCAGGAGACACAGATCTCATCGCTACTATGTTATTTTTTCTTATTGGGGAAATGGAACTTTCAGAGAAATCATGGATCCTTTGTCTATGAAATTATGTAAAATTAATGTCAAATAATTATCATATGAAGAATTATATGCAGAATTTCAATTGCGGATTAAAGCAGGAAATGGGAGGAAAAATGACAAACACTTGAATAGTGTAATCAATCTTGGCTTCCAAATTGAATTGAAAAGGCTAAAACTATAATTGAGTAATTTAAGGAGTATCTATTCCCACTGATACCTTCTCACTTTATGAGGCAATCCCACACTTGGCAGTTAGGTTATATTTCCTAAGGCTCTGGTCAAAATGACGGTGACTTTGACTTCTGTTTATATTTCAGTGACTTAAACTGCCCATTAAATTATAACTTCCAGTTTTATTCTTTACATAAGTTTTTGTTGTTTATTCCTCTGATTATAAAAGGAAATACAGAAAATAAGAAAACGTGAAATATGTCAGAATGCAAAGAATGAAGAATATAGTTTTGTTCCTTTTTTAGTTTTTTTCTATGCATGTGAAAACATAAAAATATCACTTGCTTCAATTTAAAGTTATAATGAAAAAAAATCTTAAATAAAAACATGCTTGTCCATACATATTTATGAAGTGCTTATAAGGCACCAGAAAAAAAATTAAGATCAGAAATGAATGTTCTAGATTAGGAGAATAAAAGACAAAAATGTCACTGTAGATTGGCCTGACCATAGTGTAAAGCACTGAATAAGCATTATTTATGCTTATTCATTCTCCATGTACCATTTAATAAAAATTCTGTGTTTATGGACAGTTATTTATTTCCTTTTGCATATGATATTTCTTTAGAATGGAGGTGAGAATGGGTAAGTAATATATTATAAAATGCTTAATACTGAGAGATGTTACTACTTTCAATTGACTTTAGTTTGTATATTTAACCCTGTATCAATGACTGTATTTTACTGTTAGAAAAAAAAAATCACTTTTCAATCACATTTGTTTTTTAAAGATTGCTATTACTACCTTTTTATATATGTTTATTGTAAGAATACATGCACAGATTGACAAATGGTTATAAAGCAAACACAAGTACAATCACTTTTCAAACTAATAAACCGAATACAGGAACACTATAGGATTCAGAACTCTTCCCCATTATTTTTCCATTCTATTCATTCTCCTCCTGTGGAGGATTTTTACTTTCTATCTTTGTAATATACATACCATTTGCATACCTGTTCTTAAACAGGAACAGTTTTAGAACTTTATATTAATGGAATAACAAGTAGTTATTGTTGTTTTTCCTGCATATTTAGCTTAATATTGTATCCCCTGAGATTCATCTGTATGGGATATACACACACACACAAAGAATTCCATTGCATTTAATATTTCTATTGTAAATTGACATTTGAGCTGTTTTCAGTATTTGTCCACAATACAAGCATTTCTTTGATATGTAGAAGTAGCATTCTTGGTCAAAACTTGTGAATATGTGAATTTTTATCAGAAAACACTATCTTGTTTTCTAATGTTGTTTTACTCATTTATGCTTCCACCAGCAGTGGCTCACATTTCTGATGGCTCAATCTTACATAAGCTTTTATCAGATGTTCCAATTTTTGTAATTGTATCTAACTGTGATTTTAACAATCTTTTCTGGTTGCCAACGAGTTTGATAACTTTTCATAAATTTGTCATTTGAATTTTCTCCTTATTAATGTCTGGTCAAATCTTTGCTTATTTTTCTAATATGCACTTTTCTAATGGATTTTTATAATTTTGAGAGTTTCAGATTATTGTAGATTTGCTTGTGTTTAAAGAAATAGTAGAGAAATCCCTTTTTTTCTGTTAGCCAGTTTCCTCTAATGGTAGCATTGTGTCTACCTATTGAATAACCTCACAATCACTAGACTAATATTGATAAAACCCACTGTTATTGTTCAAGTTTTCCCATTTTATATGTACTCATATTTGTGTTTAATTCTCTGAAACTTTATCACCTATACAGATTTGTGTACCCACCACCACACTCGGGGTCCTGAACAGTCCCATCACCACAAGCATACCACTATTGCTCTTTTACAACCACAGCCATCTTCTACTCATCCTCTTCAGCAAAAGTATGCCACCTGAAAATATGTCTTTGATAAAAGGTTGATTTCAATTTAATTTATCATTTAATAAATTTAATTATTTCAATTTAAAAGGTTCTGAGGCTGGGTAAAGGTTGCTTTTGAAAACAAATATTTACAAGTAAATGTTTGAATGGTGTGAACCAGGAAGCTCTAATCTCTTTATGATTTTTAGTGGAGAAGGTAGATGCTATTTCTGCATATCTTTGTCTGCTGAACCTTGTTCACTAACTTCCCTTTTCCTCCATCCAACCCTTTTACCTTCCCACCCGAAGACTTCCTGTTATAGCTAGGTTATTTTAAGTTATTGTCTGAGGTCAAGTGTGTGAGTTCTTCAGTCTTGCTGGGTCTCTCCCAGGTATTCTGAGGTATTTTTATTTTTAAATTTCATTTTACTTTTTCTCATATCAATCTGTGCATGATTATTTGTCAGACTAAAAGAATCCAGAGGAATGTGGGATGATTTACTCTGCACCCCACAACGTCCTCTTCTCTGAAAACCACTATCTACTCTGTATAGTTTTTTTATTTCAAGACTGTTCTACAACTGTAAACACAGTATGTAGGGTTTTGGGGTTTGCCTCCCTCCCCCAGTTTCATTTCCTGGAAATGGATCCAAGTTGTTGTCTGATTTCTTTTAATGTAAATGAACCCATGAGTTTGTGTCACTGTCTTCTAAATTTTCTCTTTTGTGATCCACCATTGTATTTTTTCCAATACCATCACTGGGAATCATTGCTAATGTATATACACTTCTCTCTTTTTCTTTGGGGTACAGTCGGTACATTATGTTTTTTTACCTAAAGCACAATGTTTTGAGATAATACCATACGTATGTGTGTATCATTTTCTGTTAGTGCCCTGGAAAGCAGATTCTAATTTGGATATAGTGATTGCACTTTAAGGTTAGATCATTCAAGTATGCTTTTGGAATGAAAATTTGAAAAAGCATTAAGGAATCCCTCAAACTGGGATAAGGCTGCCTGATTAAAGTAACTGCTATTCTAAAACATGTTTTTTGAAAAATCTCTCCACTTCTTCAAAGATTTCAATTCATTAAACAATAGTTCTCAATTCATTGCTTTGCTTTGAACATAGACTCATGATTTTTGTTTTCATCTGCTGCTTCAATTGCTATCTTGTCTCCTTAGAATATCTATGATTAAAACAGCACTAAGGATAAACATTTATTTTTTAAAATAAAACTATCTAGGTCTTAATGTCTTCATGAATGTTAGAAGCATTATGTTTGAGTTTTCTTTATTCTTAGCTCACTATCAATAATTTGCTTTACAGATTTTAGAGTTAGCACTGTGCCTGACATTCCATTAAAGTGTGTTGAAAGGGTGAATTAAATTTCTAGTTTTTGTTTGTTTGTTTATTGCTTGTTTAACTTGAGGTTGGAATGACAAACACAAGTAAGCTAACATTGATTCTTATTATTGACAGGTTAACACACATCCCCAGATCTCTAAATTAAAGATTAGAAATTGAAATGGAACATAAAGGGGTAGACAGAAAATCTAAAGCAAATAACAGCTTTTAAAACTTTAAGAGAGCAAAGGTGCAATTCTACTGATTAGCCTCCTCCTGGTTTAAATACCTAATTTCCCTTTTATCATATCTAAACTCTTACACATGAACACACCATTAGTCACAGGGTATGTGAAGATACTTTGGAAAGGTAGGTAGGGAATTGGGGATAGAATTCCTTTAGGGTGTTCTAATGAGCTAGCAGCTGTGACACATAGATCATTGACTGCAGGAGTTTGAAGGCACCCTGGGGATCATCTTCTCAACCCCCTTAATTATAAAGATGAATAAAAGATGAAATTGAGTGAAGGTTGTTGACTTATCCAAGGTTACCCCTCTTGGTAGTGACAGAACCAAGTTCGGATCTCAGAAGGATTGAATCATATGTCATTGTTGATCTATTTGACACAAATCAGGAAATATTAACCTGGAAATGCTTTGATTATTATAGTCAGCAAATTTGTATTGGTAACCTGCACTGCATCAGGGAGTGTGCTGGGCAGAGGTGGCTACTTACTAGATTCTGGGGAGTAACAAGATGTATTACTCTATACTATTATGTGCTACAACAGGGACATGGATAAAATGCTGAGAAATCGCAGAGGAGGAACTCACCAAACAGTTTATTGCAATGCATTTGCCCTTTCCTGGCTTTGTGATATATCTGTCCAGAGATACAAATCTATTTGGATGTTTGACAAAGGAAAATTATATGGAAAATATATTTCACCTTCATAGGCTAGCAAGTAGAGGATTCTCACATGCATTTGGGAGTAGTTTTTCAATTTACCTCTCCAAGAGATGCAATATCCTATATGTTTAATTTGCCATGATTTTTTTTCCCTCAAAATACATAAAAATCGACAGCTCTGCTGTTAGCTTCCTTCCCCCTAGTCTGCTTTTTCCTCCTCACCAACAAATAGAGATAGAACTTCACTTCCCAAGGTCACATTGTAAAACAGTCATTCCTGCACTCCTACTCCTTCTCCAATGATGGATATTTTTAGTATCCCTGTCAGACGCCTTCGGCCTACCTCTAATTTCAGCTTCAGCTATGGTGGATGGTTCCAAGAACTGTGATGGCATCCCATCTCAAACATCCTCTGTGGCTCTCTCCAAAGCCCTGGAGTCTTGCCCAGCTCATTTGTGGGTGCCCAGGGATTGCAGGGAGGTTAACAACTCCAGGAAAACTATCAATTAGTGTAGAAATTTAATTCTTCCACTTCTTGTGTTTTGGTGAGAAAATTCTAAGAAACAGTCCACATAGTATCTTGGATATAACTCCCACACCAATGAGCCCCAACTGCCCATAGCAATTAAAGTTCAACAATGATCCAGTTACTATTGATCTCCTCTCCCCACCCGGACTTCTCATCCTTGTTCCCTTACAACAGTGATTCCTGTGATCACCTCCCAAATAAACTACCTCTTCCCAAATCCTTATCTCAGGTTTTTCCCTGGAGGACCCATGCTCAGACACTTGACAATTCTTAATTGCTTTACCAATAGTCATCTCTAACCATGGTCAACAATCATCATTATTGCTTTGACAGGAGGATAACCTTTGTTCTGTGATTAAGTCATTGGCATATACTCTATAGAAAACCATTTAAAATAGTTCCATGTCCAGAATTTGCTAACTAGTACATTAAAAATAGTGGCACTAAATCTGTTCAATGATATAGTAAATGGAAAAAGCTACAAGGGCAAATAGATGAAGAAAACTATGTAAGTTGGGCTGAAACATTGCTTTCTGCTCTAAATTTTGCTTCTCCAGAGGACTATATAGGAAAGAGTGAGAAAGTGTGACATGCTTGCATTGAGTTCACCAGCTTATTACTGTTCAAATAGTTTTGTTTGCTTAGAAACTGTTGGTTTTAGGTGAAAAGTTTATTTTTTTCACCCTCCCCAGTAATAAAAGCAATTCATTATATAAAATGTACATGACACCAACAAGGATGAGCAAGAAAATAATGACCTGCATAATAACCTTTCCCATGGTTAGCCACTACCAATATTTTATTAAATGCCTTTGAACTTGGAGAACAAGTATAGATTGGGAAGGCAGTGTGTAACATGTGCAATTGGCAGGTTTAGAAGAACCCCACACTGACTTGGATGCTCTTTTCTTTTGCTATTTTGAAATTCTTAATTATTTTTGAAAAAGAGACCCCACATTATCATTTTGTACTGACTGAACCCATCACATCATGAAGATGGTCTTGCTTCCCTGAGAAAGTCAGAAGAAAATAAACATGTTAAGGGTATTTGTAATAGAAACTAAAGAAAGAAATGTGAAAGTAGTGATTCAAATGGAAATCTCTTCCCCTAATTTCTTTTCCTTTATTTTTTGTTCCTCACTTGGTGTTGTCTATATAAATCCAGTCATATTTTGCTTTTGTTTCATCACTCATGGAGAAGTTAAAGTTGTTTTAATTAAGTCAGTTCTAGAGCTGAAGGCAGCATGAGTCTGATGAGATAAGACACAACCATTTCTTGTCCAGGCTCTTTTTTGCACTTACTTGGGACTATGCCTGCATTTCACATGGTTGAGTAGAAAACTGCGCCTGTACTAACAGTTCATTTTACTTTTGTTAGATGGAACTATGTATCTACATCAACATGTAAGACTTGAAAGATAATGTTAAAGATGACAATTTAGAACAACAATAACAAAATGAATAGAAAACAACTAAAACATGAGAAGTATGAACTGAGAAATATCTACACACATATATAAATTAATTGACATATAACATGTTAAGTTCAAATGTACAGCACGGTGTTTTGGTGTTGTGAAGTGGTCTTCACAATAAGTTTAGTTAAATTCCATCACCCTTCATGGTCTAAAAGTTTTTTGTTGTGATGATTTATAGCTATTTTACATTTATTCTCTTAGCATTTTTTAAACACAAAGCATGGTATTATTAATTACAGTTATCATGCTAATCATTAAGTCTTCATGACTTATTTATGTTGTAATGTGGATTTTTTATTTTTTGTACTCTATTGCCCATTTCATCCTTGTTACTATTTTAGCATATTAATAATTTTAAAGTGTCTTCAAGCATATTCATATGTTTTACGAAATACACTTCAGGCTATTTTTCTACTGTTTTCCTTTATCCAGGTATGCATGCCCTGATTATGGCAGTGTTTGTGAATTTTTGTAATTTATGTGAAGGTACAAATTAATTGCACTGTAACCCAGTAATTCAGTTTGATCGATTACCTTTAATCACTTTAGAGTCTTCCACTACTCTATGACCTACATGACAGATCCTTTTCTTGTGGCATTTTACCATTTTCTTTCACATACACTGAAATATTTGTCAGTACTTTTAATTACAAGTTCTAAAACTCAAACTGTAAATGTAAAGTAAAAATAGGTAGTATTGGGGTTCATGCAAGGATATATGCTCTATCCTGTGTGTTTATGTTCTTCTCTGGGCAGGATCGTGGTGCCATTTAATGACACTTTCACGAAAGAAGGGATGCTGGCAGAGAAAATGTCATGCCCATTTCACTGCAAAGCCCTGCATTAATTTCTTCCAAGAGTCTGCATTGAAATAACATATACTTTTTACTACGACTTCAAATGTAACAACACAGAAGTATCAAGAGTGATTGTATTAACTCTGGAGTGACAATGACTGTTTCATGCAAAAGCTGCTTAAATATAAAGTAAATATAGACTAAAAACACTATAAGTAATACCAATAGTAAAGTTGCACTTGTTTAAAAATTAATTTAAAATATATGAAGCCAAAATAATATAGAAAAAGGTCACCATTTACTAACTTGACAAAATCACTTTAGAGCACATAAAGTTTAAAAAACATTACTGCTTGCTGAAAATAATGAACCAAATTGTTTTAGGATAATTGACATAGAACTGTAGGTAAATTGACCAATTTATTGGAGAACTTCTAGTCAAACAAAGAAAGCCTAATTGACTAAAGAGCATTTAAAGTTATTTAGAAATTCAAAACAAGTAGGAACCTCCTAAAGTTCTGAAAATATGAAATGGTTAAAATTACTGAAGTCATTTCATAAGTGTCTCATGTTACTTTAATGCTATAATTATATAAAAATCAGTGATAGGGAAAATTTATTTTTAACTGACTCAACATTTTGACCAATTTCATGTTAACCACTCCATTTACAGTCATTGACCATAATCACAAGGCTTAAAATTAGAGAATGGTAGTGATAAATGTACATTAAAATTTTCAAGAGTATTAGAAACTTAACATTTATCCTGTTTAGTTCTTCTCTATTGCTGTTTGATGGGATGATGCAGTTCTTCCCTATAACACACCTTGTTTCTTGCCATCTTGTTTGTAGCTATTGTTCCTATACTTGGCTTGCTTATGCAGCTTTTCTATTTGTTTGTGTTTGCAATTCTCCAAGAGAATTTATGTAGTGTAGTATTTGGCCATATTATTTGTTTGATATGTATTGATTATAATCCAAACATCATCTTTTCCTGAGCAGAAAATTAGTGCTCAGTTTATACATTTTTTTTGGCCTAGTATATTCTTCACTATACAGCTTTGACATAGTCTTCAGATGATTTTTAAAATACTACATCAAAATAAAGTCATCTTTCCATATATTTCCAACATTTACTTCTTCAAAATCTTAAGCTTTTATATTTAACTGTGATTTTTAGAATTCAGAGTTATGCTTCCAGAAACATGGTATGGCTACATATTTCTCCTGCTAAGTGCAATGAAAAGCTCTAAATGGTATAAATCAAATAAACATTAAAAGACTCTTAAATATGGAGGGAAAAAAGGAGACTCACTGTGATGTCAGTTTTCAAGGAATAAAACAGTAGTGCATTCTCTTGGTTTTCTTTTGCTTTATATATCCTACACTTGGAGCTGAAAACAAAACAAAACAAAACACTCAGATATGTGGGACCATATTGAAAGCTCTAGCATTAATATCATGAGAATCCCACAAGGAGAGAGAAAATAAGGCAAGGCTGAAAAAGTACTTAAGAATAATGCCTCAAAACTTCCCAAGTTCGATAAGTGATATAAGCCCAAAGGATCCAAATGCTGAACAAATGACAAATAGGATAAATTTAAAACTATCGTTAGCGGCAGACTTAATAATTAACTTCTAAAAGGTAAAAACAATGAAAAAAATCTTAAATACACACAGAGAAAAACACCTTACTTATAGAAATAAAAACAATGAGAAAGAGGCAATGTTGGTCATCAAGACTCAAGATGTTGAAGATCTGGGTGAAAGCAATTGAATAGTAATAATAACGATGGATGCCCATATGTCTACATCTCCACAAAGATTAGAAATCTGCAAGGTTGTTCTTTATCTTCTATAAGACAGGAATGAAAAGAAAACAAAACCTATAAGTCAGAGTGGGGTGAGTGATTCAATTGAATGATTAAAATATTCGCCTTGCTCTTTACCTTTGTTTTAGTCAAAAGGATCTTTTAACTCAGGAAACTACTGAAAGCAGTGGGCAGAGCTAAAGGTAGCTGGACTTTTGGTATCAACAGACTGCATGTATTCTAATTACTCAGTCTTTCCCGATGTTTCTTTGCCTTATTTATGGAGAAAGAAATGCTTTTCTTAGAGGTGTCCTTTGAAGAGGGTGGACAAGAGTATAATACACTCACATGTCCTTTTCTCAGAGTAGTATTCACAGTGGATGTGCTCTCATCTATATTGATTCACTAGTACCAGTGTCTTAAGGTCAGTGACTTGACTTTGCATTACTAGAAATAGAAGACAATGTATGGGACATAACCAGTACTCAATTAATGTTAACAGAAAGTATGTATACATAAATAAGTACTAAAATAAACTAATGGGTTACTTGTATAAATAGATAAACATATGTCCATAAAACAAAACTCTCATAAAAAATTATACTTTAAAAGACCTGAGAAATAGTATGCTTATTTTTTCTGTTTGCTTTTCTAGAGAATTCTTGGCACTCTATAATCAGAGATTACAAATTATTAAACACTGTGTTGAGAAGTTATTGAATTATTGAAGCAGAGAAAAGTGACGAGGCATTTTATAATTTGTTAAGCAATGAGTATTGATTACATTATTTAAAATGTTTATATAAAGACAATATACATCATTACATTATTAGACATTAGCCTAATTAAGCACGTGATATTACTAAACTTAACCAAAATATTTAGCCTTATTTTTATTATTTTATTATGTGAATTATAGAATTTATCATTTTCCACTAGCTAGACACATAGATAAAATGATTTCAAGAGGGTTTTAAAATTCTTAAAAACTTCAAAATTGTTTTAAATTTTTATAACATTTAAAAATTTTTGGAATATGTTAGTATGTATGTGTTTTAATATGAAGACTTTAATAGACATAATTTCTACACCACAAAATTCACCCACTTAAAAGTGTACAATTCAATAGTTTTTAGTATATTCACAGGGTTGTGTAATCATCTTAGATATTTAATCTAAAATATTTTTGTCACCACAAAAAGAATCCTGTGCCTATGAGCACTTCTCCATTCCACCTTTCCCTTAACTCTGATTAACTACTAATCTACTAATTACTACAATTACTTATCTACTACCTGTGGATTTACCTATTTTGAACATTTCATTTAAATGGGTCCAGGCGTTCCTTAAACTGATTTTTTTCATGTAGTATAATGTTTTCAAGTTTCATCTATGTTTGTAATGTATGCCAGGACTTACCTTTGAACTAAATCGTAAAGAACAAAATATCTTAGTCTAGTTAAGGCAAATGGAGGATGAAAATTTCAATGAAAAATTACCCACAGCTGGACTCACCATACCTCTGTATTTTTATTGATAAAATTGTGATGCAGGTGCACAAACTCTGAATCTATTTGCCAAGTCTATTTGTCTCCTCCTCTATTACAGTGTTTACCATATGTTGAATATACATGTATGTATGTGCCTATTGATTGAATATTATCTATTTATATCAGTTCTGTCTATACTTATCTGTATATCTGTCTAATTTCTATCATGTCCTTTTGAAACATAATGTTACCTTGTAAGTGCTCAAAGAATGAGTGAATGAATGAATGTATAAAAGAGAGCCAACTCTAAACTTGCTCAGTCTCAATTGTTACTAGATTTCATAACATTAGAGAGAGCTTCTTGGAATATGCTGTCAGTCATAAACTATACTGATGAGTCAAAAACAAAATCAGTAACATAAGGAGATTAAATTTTTAACTAAGGAGTTTATATAGCAGCAGTGGCTGAGTAATCACATCTTCACTTCTAAAACCATGCAAGGGCATAAACAAAACTGATAGAACTTGCCAATCAAGTCAAAGTCAAAAATGATGAGACTAGATGGAAAATTACCCCAACACACCAGCGACTATACTAATGTCTATTTTCAAGAACGACCTGCCAGAAAACCAATTTGTCTTGATGAATACTGTGAGAACAACCAGAATTTTCACAGTGAGGCTCCTGTACCTGAATGACCATTACATTTTTCCATTTCCACACTCTAAGGGAACATAGAGAGTAGCGCCAACTGTGTGAAATAGTGGAACCACTGGGAGGTCAGTGAAATACAATTCAGATAAAGTAAAAAACCTTCCAAATAGTACCAAGGATCTTCTTAAGCAGACGTCTAATATAAAAACGATGCTTTCAGAGGAGAATAAAGACTGATATATGTTTTTAAGGAATCAGAAGTCACTATAAAATGAAAGTCTTAAAAGAAATCCCTGCTAGTTCCAGATATTCTGCAATTTTGTATTTCTGCACAGATGTATTTTGATTTTCTAAGCAGCGGTTGTACTGAAATGTCAGATGGACTGGGGAATATTTCATGTTAGCTTTGTGGATGATTCGGCTGCCTTTTGTTATTTGCCTGGGGAGCACAGACTGAGAGCTGCAGTTAAGCTTAAAGGCAACAAAAATTTGCATGTATAGTCGGTGATCTTTGTCAAAAGTGCTTTTCAAATCCAATTTACAAACCAAAAATACAAGAAGAAGAGAAAGAGAATTACATTGCATAACCACTCCTACTCTGGCAGAATTGTTATTAGTTGGAAATGATTAAATGTAATTCTTTGATAGAACCTGGCCTTGAATAACTCTACTTTGAGACTACTCACTTTACAATCATCTAAAGTTTGGAGATTGTGAAAAGAGCCATAAGTCTCACATTGTAATTTTTTTAAATTAATAATCACAAATAGATTAAAATATCTAAACATTTATTGTGGATTTTACACATAAAAGGTATAAGAATTCAATTATAAAGTGAAAGCTGTAACTGAATAAACTGTACTTACAAATCTTATTAAAACCATAAGATACTATTATTGCAAAGAGTGTGATGTATACAGAAATTTATTTCTTGACTTTCTATCAAGGACTTATGTCTTATTAAGTGAGTCTAAATAATGTTATTTTTCTGGTTTCTGTGTATTCAGTTAAGTAAAATTATTGGTTGCCTTTTAGGTTCTAGATCCTGTGATATATTTTGCTTTCAAAATGACCAAAACACAGAGACTATGCACATATTTCTATTCCAGTAGGGAAAAATAGACATTTTACTCAATGATATCACTATATTATAATTGCAATATAAATATATAAAAGGAACAAATATTTCCTAGTGAGGGAAAAATTTATAATGTTGGTATATTGGCCGGGGGAATTTTCTGGAAAAAGCTGTATCTGAATTGAGATTTAAAATGCTAACAACAGATTTATTAGACAGGAATGAGGAAGGAATAGAAGATATTCCAGGAAGTGGCCCTTCCATGTGTAAATGCAAGAAATATGAAACATCACGATATTTTCTGAGATGTAGGGAAGTAGAATCATTGCCATCTGAGATTTTTTTTAAATAAAAATAAGAAGTTTCATGACTACAATCATTAATTTGACACCTTAAGACTGTGTGGGCTAGAATATTCTTTAAAATGCCACTAGGATTACGGCTTATAAAAATGCATAGCATTTCTTTATGGATCGCTTTGTTTTTTGAACAAATATATGAACAATTTTTTTTTTACTGTGATTAAAAACAAACTCTAAGAGTGTAACTTATTTTCTTTTAAACCCGCAGTTTAGAATGCAAGAAGTTTGTCACTTAACAGCTGTGTCACCCTGGGAAAGTCACTAACCTCTGTAAGCATCTGTGAATTAAATATGTCATTCACAGTTGTGCCCTTTCTAAAGGAAACCACCCAGTTTACAGTCCATGGTTTAGGTGATCTATCTTTTGTATTAAACTACATGGCATTTCAGCATCATTTCTCTGCTCAGTTATTCTTCAGGAGATACTCCAATTATTCTTCTTTGACACAGATAGCGAAGAGAGTAAATCCTTACATTATTTACCTTGTACATAAACAGAAGGGAACATTAAAGAAGCTGGAAATAGTTGCACACTGTTTCTCTTTTCCCAAATAGAATTAAAACATTTTGATTCTTCATCTCAGGTTGTCATATCAAAATACAGAGATTACAGGCTTACACAATAGAAAATTATTTCCTCCAGAATCTGGAGGCTGAAAAACTATCAGGATGCCAACATGGTGTGTCTGGGGAAAGCATCCTACCTGGCTTGCTGCCTTTCAGCTGTGACCTGTGTACAGTTCTTATAAAGCAACTAATTCTAAACATGCCCTTACCCATCTTTGTGACTTTTTTCCTCTTAAAGTCTTCATCTTCAAGCACCATTACACTGGGAATTAGGGCTTCAATATGTAAATTTTGTAGGGACACAAATAACCAGTCCATTACAACATTACTTTTGATTTTCATTATGGAGAATTTAGGTACCAGTTCTTAGAGGGGTCTTGCCATTGAAAGAGCATGGTCTTTGGGGCTTGAGAGAGAAACATTAAACTATAGCACCTATGATAGCTACCTTTGTGGTGTGGACAAATTATTTCACTACCATGCCTCACTTTTTAAAGCTGTTAAATTAATAATAGTGTTGATATTTTTTATTTTGATGTCATGTTGAATATTTGCTATGTACATTGCGTTCTAGAAATCTCATCTGACTAGTGAATGGGTATGGTTCCAAATGCAGCTGATTCCATAGTTGGTGTCTCTAACCACTAAAGTAACTGCTGTGATGGTTTTTAATATTGTGGTGAAGACTGAAAGAGATATGTATATAATGAATTATGATCTTCCTGACAAAGTATCAGGACCTGACAAAAGTCACTTTCTTTTCCCTGTCCATTCCTTTCTGCTATTTTATTTAAAGGTTCCATAGAATGGAAATATATTCATGAGCAATGTATTTGATTCTAAAAAAAATCATGCAATAGTAGAAAGATTTTAATGGACCATGGAACTCATTTATATGAGACTTAAAAATATGATTTCCCTTTGGTCTCAAAAAATGAGTTTAAATAAAGTCTTTAAACATTTCAGAAATTAATTTCCTTTATGACAAATTTTTGATGAGCTGCTAGAGTGATTTTCTAGAAAATATCAGTGACTTCTCCATTATTCTCTTGGAGTACTTGACTGCTACTCAGAGACACCCACAGACACTGGTGAAGCTAAGTCTTGTGACTGCCAGATTCTCGGGGGAGAAAAAGAGCTTTGCTACGTGAGGTGCATTTGATATAAAATAGTTATGAAAGAATAAGAAAAGAACGTGTTGCTTCCCTGACAGTTCGATTTTTCAGATTTTAAGTTTCTGTGGTAACTAAAAGGGAGTGAAATGTTAAAGCTCAGAACCCTATCTGAATCAGCCATCTTTCTATTCTTTCTAAATTAAAACAGAATTTTGTCTACACAATAAAACATAGCTTAACCCCTGTTGCTGTGAGGGTCTGCTGTATTTCTCATTTGACTCAGATGTGCAGTCACACACAAATAAAGGAGCTGCCATATTTTTTGTTTCTTGTGAGAATGCAGTATAATGTGAGCTGTAACAGAAAATGACTTTTCTGTTCTACAAGGGTTCATCACCTTCATGATTTAGCTGTAACCAATATCAAGGTTTCGATATAAAAATATATTTAAATATGCCATCAAAGCAGTTTTTCCCCCCAAGATAATGGATTAGAAATCTCAAAAGCAGAAGCAGAATTATAAGGAGTCCTCTGGAGATAATTTTATAAGGCTTTGATCATAGCTAGTAGTGAAATGTGGGTGGATGAACTGATTAATCCAGTCCTATATCCTTTCATTCCCTTCTTTATAAAACCTTTCACCAATAATAGCAGACATGATACAGCAAGACAGACTGAAACTGTTCTATACAAATATACTTACAAATTAAATGAAAAGTAATTATACCTTTCCTGCTTAGTATAAGTATAGGAAATAGAAGACAAGAAACAACCCTCATGGATCCATCAGGGTAAGCAACTAGAAATTATTTGAAGACGTTTTTCTAAAGAAATCTGTCAATTCAATGTTTTCCCTAAGAAAACAGAGACTTCTCAAAACTTTTGTTGAATAATTTCCCCTCTGAGAGTCCCCTGTACAAGATTTGAACATAAAGTTCATTGATGGAATAAGAACATATGGAGCATCCACTATTTGTTGAGTGAGGACAAAAGCTGGACCTGTTAGTTTGACTAATGTTGTGGCAGTTAAAAGATATTGTTGAGAAATTTCTTTTTTTCTTAAGGATGGTATATAAGACTAAAATATACAACATTTATTAATTTTTGACTAGATGTTAGACACTGGAGTAAACCTGGATTAAATTAAATAATACTTGCTTTATTTCTTGGTGAGGAAACAACTGGGCTGTGGTAACAGAAATCAGTCTTTTTGTGTAACTTACTTAATTCTGTTACAACCACAATGAAGTAAATATTTCAATTTAAAAAGTGAGGGGATAAGCTTCAGAGTATAAGAAGTCATATTTATAAAATTAGTTGTGGTGGAGATAGTCTTTTGATTTCAGTGCCATTTTCTTAGTAACTTCCTCATATTTTCTGACTAGGAGTAGCCTCAGAATTGAATGAGAGCAGAGTTGTCTATAATAGTCTCAAAATACATTCTTGGATTTCCTCTTAGTTTTTCTGACAGCACAAATAATTCCCGCATCTTTCCCACACCAATGTCTCTTTTGCCACCCACTCCTCTCCAGTAGAAAAATATTTGTTCATATATCTAGTTAGAGGCCAAACTGTGGCTAATTATTAATAGGTAAGATTATTATATTTTTCAAATAATAATGATTTATACACTCTTCTCTCTTAAGGGCTTCCAGTATTAGGAACTGAGGCAGTCAATTTCTTACCATTTGTGCTTGTATACTGTGTAATAAATTGATAAGCCAAGTTAAGGAAACTATTACAATCTGGTCATCTTGCTGCTCTATGCAGTCATTCCTCAAAAAAGGTCTTCATAATTTGTATGAAAGGGAGAGTATTGTGAGGTGAGAATTAGAGGATTAAGAGACCCTTACGAGACCCTGAGGCCAAGACTTGTGTGCTGAATCAACTTTGAATGCATTTGGAATATAAAATATTTACGCTATGCTTGAATGGATGCTGCTAGTAAGTTCATTTCTGTTTGGTTTCTTATGTAAAGCTCCCTTGAGAACTATGTACAGAGGTGACGATGGCTGGGGTTGGCATGATTATGGGTTATCTGCAGTTCATGGCAGTGATGTCTTCAAAATGCTATAACAACTTCATTCAAAATGATATTGAACTTTGGTACATGTTGAAATGTATTTTCAAAATCTGTCACTGTATTTTTATACTTTCTTCAGAGTATCTTCTGGCATAGAGAAATTTTATTTGGGTTGGTAGTCAAATTTGTTAGTCTTTTCCTATTCTATTTCTGACTTTGGTAATATGTTACAAAAGGCTTTTATCAGTGTAAAGCAAACATACAATGCTATTTTATCTTTTAGTTTCTTAAACTTTTTAAAATTTAAATCATTGGTCTTTGTGGAATTTATTTTCATAGGTTATATGCTGAGGCAAAGCTTAATTTTATCTTCCTTTCCACCCAATATCTTGGCATTTGTTCCAACAACATTGATTAATTTTACTAATTTTGAAGTTCCAACTATAATAAATCTACTACTTGTCTTTTAAAACCTCGTCTTCAACTTAATACATTCCAACATAATTTGTTTGCTTTAAACATCATATTTCTTTATTTAAAAATGTACAAAATGTGCATATGTTCTTTTGGAACCATCATAAATACTAATGTATGATGTATAAATGAGAATATTTATCTGTTATTGATTCTCCAATGTGAGTGCTTTATTTAGCCACACTGACTACTCTAGTTTTTTTAATTAGAGATATCCTAAGAGGTGCATGAAAGGAGTTTGCCTGTAAACTGAGGGAAGTGACGTCCCAATAGCACAGATCATCCAAGTTAGGATTTTTTTCCCCCGCAAAAGACAATGACACTTGTGCCAATGAATTTAGTAAGAGAAAAGCATCACTGATTCAAAGAATGGCTATTCTGGTTAAGACCATGATTGTAGGTTTAAATAAACTCAGCATTTGATAGATAAACTGAGTTCTAAAGTGGTGAAAATGCCAATCTGTGCCTAAACTCAGATAAACCACAATGATGAATATAATAATAGTATCGACAATGATTGCATATGTGTGATGATGTAGGCCCAAGGTGAGGCATCATTTAAATTCTAAAGACAAGCAGATGATTTTCATTTTTCAAGTGAGAAAATTGAGGTTCAAAGAACTCAAATAATTTACTTATTTCATTTCCAGTCAGTAGTGCAGCTGGGAACCTGAATTTATATACAGATTGGTCCAATCTAAAGCCTGAGTTAACTTTTTCAGTTTGTTCATTTATTTCCCCTTCCCTTTTAGATCTATGTACAGTGACTAAAGATAGCAAGCTAGATGTTATAATCAAAGAAATGTCTTTCACTGAGAATATCTATGTTCAATAACAGCCAATCCTATCAATTAAGCTTTCCCTCCTTGCTACATTGCAGGGAAGTCATAACGAAGAGTTATTTGCTGAGTGACTTTCTGTTTAACAAAGATGGAGTTATAGATGAAAGATTTTTGCAGGTATTTAAAAGGGATTTTATATAATTCTTTATGTTTATCTATAATTAGGACTATCTTAACAATTTTGTCATATATCTGTAGTTTCTAAACTATCAGGACAGGTTCACATTCTGTAAGATGAACAACTTTTAAAATTTAATAACAGAAATATATTTTATAACAATTTCATTTAAAAGAACACTTTGAAAATGTGCTGGGTATGGTTTCTAGGCTCACATAATTTATAGGTATCCTGTTTCAATTTTCTCTACCTGCACCCTCATGGTTCAACTAAATTAAGTAAGCTTTAAAAATGGAAAAGAGATAGGAGAGCTATTTACTGAGCAAAATGGGAAAAAGTAGAAATAGCTCCAATTATCCTTACCCTAATTTCCTACTTCAGGTCTCAATGGTAAATATTGTGGCTGGGATAGGGGCAAGGTTATTGTCTTTTTTCGACTTATCTTGGTTTTGGGTTCCCATTTTAGGTTGCTTGGTTTGATTTTATTAATGAAATTGAGGAGTGTTGAGTTTATGACCAGATCTATGGATAAGAAAACTGTGTGCATATCCCCTTGAATTAGTGTTTTTGCATTCTTTAATACTGAGGAGTGAAATTGCTGAGTTCTATGGTAGATCTGGTAATGTTTTGAGAAACCTTTTTACTATTTTCGACTGGGATAGAACTAACATTGCTACTAACATTCCAACTAACAATATTTAAAAATTCCCCTTTCTCCACATCCTTATTAATATTTGTTTTTTTTTTCTTTTTTGATGTGGGCCATTCTCATCATTGTAAGATAGTATCTCATTGTGGTTTTGATTTGAATTTCAAATAAGTGCTGATGGGCACTCCTATGGCCATTGCAGTACTATTTAAAATAGCCAAGTTATGAAAACAAACTGAGTGCCCAATGACAAATGAGAAGATTAAGGATATGTGGTATATAAATAAATGGAATAGCACTCAGCTGTTAAAAAAAGAGATGAAATCTCACCATGTATGACATGCAGCTATAGAAGATTATGCTAAATGAAATAAATCAGAAGGAGAAAGATAAATATTGGATGATTTCAATCTTTTCTGTAATATAAAATATGAAATAAAGGAACAGTCAAATTAAATCAAAACAAGCCCTAGAAATATGATTGCAGAATTGAAGCTACCAAAGATGGAGACTGGAGGCTGGGAGCAAAGTGAGAACAGGCCCAGTGGACTAGGACAGAGGATTACGAGTGCGTTGGTGGTAGGTGTGGTGGGGTAATCTACATCTGAAGCGATGTGAACCTGTACCTGCAAATCAAATGATGTCCTGTAAACCATTATTACCTCAATTAAAAAAATAGTACAAAAAATAAATAAAAGGAAGGAAGGAAGCATGAAACTGTTCAATATGGCTACATCTCCTTTCTTCTTATGCTTTGTCTCCCCTTGCATGCTTCCATTCTGTAAGGCTGTATACTCTTCTGTAAGGCTAAGGCTATCCCATCAGAGATGGCAACTAAGTGGACTGATTTGCTGCATTCTCTTATCTTTGGATTTAATATTTGGCAATTTTAGAAATTAATACATGTCTTTTGGCAGGTTATAATACATGGTTAAAAATGATATTCAGTACATTAATAATATAAAATCTGGACGTAATCACTATTTAAGCCCTGAATAAAACTGTACTTTATATTTCTACTTTTTAAAGGAGATAAATAACATTATTTTAATGCTAGTGAAATAACAGTATGTTGAAAATGTCCAGTAGTCTAGTTTTCTCTCCTAATTTATATTAAACACTCATAATTAGAGCTTTAAGAAGTAACCTCTGCATAATGAAGACATATTTCTATGTAGGAGGAACTAATGCCTTTTATCGTGAGGGGATGGTCCTTTAGAAAACCAAGTAAATTCAGGAACTCCCCAGATATTTAACAAGAAAGAGATGTGATTGTACTTTCCTGCATTAGATGAAAAATTGAGATGAGAAATATAAGCATCATTTGTTGTAAACTATTCCCAATATTTGGCTTTTCAGAAAAAGAAAAAATGCAGCCTTGAGCCAACACATTTCATCATTTGAGTTTCATTATAAAAATGACAAAAACTTACTGGCTTGGAAATATTAAAGGCAACATGATACGATGTAGGATCCTGTTAATAGCTGTCATATCTAGAAAAATTTCCAGCAAGGACAGAGGGGAGGTACCAAATTGGAAGTTTTTGAGGCTCTTAAAAATGAAGCCTTTACAAAACTGTTTCAGAGTTGCTCTATCTGGGGTAAAACCTATTCTACATTTGGAAGATTTCCCCACTCACCCTGTGAAGCTCAGAAAATATTATTACTTAAACCAGACTTGCTGTACTAACAAGGGCATCTAGATAGGGCACAACTGCCAAATAAGACAGAGGACCCAAAGTGGCAATGCTTATAAATCTACAGTTTGTTTTAAGAAAGCAGAACCATTAAAGTAGGATATGCTTGGCAGCCAAGGCTTTCTGGCAACACAGGGTTCAGAGAGGTTAGATATGTCCTCCAGACACCTTTCCTCTCTAAGGGTCACTTTGAAAATATTTTTTTTCTTGGATCAGGAAGTGCTGACATGTGCACAGACCACCTGGGATCGAGGATGTCACAGATGGAGTCATAACTAAGGTTTCCTATAGCTCTTTGATCAGGTAAAAATATTCATGTTTTTATTATGACAAATCACTACTCTCCCTATAACTACCCTCTGCCACTGGGGTCTAACCAAGATCAGTTGTAAATCACCAATCTCATTATTATCAATAAACAAAGCTGACAAGATGGTATGAATGACCCTAAAACTCTTCAGACTCATGGTTACAAAGGCAACACAATAATCAATATATTTTATGCTTTGGTTGGGGATTTTGCCTTGCAGGTACTTTAGTAAAACAATCCAGGTCAATTTCAGAGTCGCTGGCATTAACTCTTGCAAATAACTACATACTTGTCTATAGCAATTGTTTAAGAAACCACAGTAAAATGTTGATTTCTTGCTAGATAACTTGAAAGTTACTATTTGAATAGACATATATATATGTCTGTGTATATTAGTGCTAACATTATATATATATTTATATATATATGTATATATATATTTATTGCTTCTTAGCTCCAAATCTACACTTCATTGTCATGCTTGTGATACTGGATATATATATATATATATATATATATATATATATATATAGTGTTAGCATTAATTCTAGGGTCTCAGAGGTTTTACATTGTATACTCTAAAAGGGACCCAGACAATTCCCATATAAAGGCAATGGAAGCAGGCTGTTAGTGTGAAAGATACTTCATAGAATTAGTGTGCATAGAGAAGAGGAGAAAGAATATCTCTAATTAATAATAATATTCCAAAACCTCCGAATTACCCATCGGCTCATGCCCAGCCAAATAGGGTTGGCCAGAAATAAAGCTGCTGAGGCTTGAATGCTTGCCACAAATCTAAGTTACCTTCTGGAAGGGAACCACAAGAAAGTAGGTCAGGTAGGTCACAAAGAGCTGGGACATAAGAAAAGAGAAATATACATGTAATGGTGAAGATAACGACTGCCATTTTCTCTTACCAAGGGGAGTCTCCCAACATGTCTCTCACGCATGTATCTCACTCATGTTTCTCTTCCAAGTACTTCTTTGATGTGACTCTACATGTCTTCCATGGGATAGTAGGGTGCAAGTCAGACCACAGAAGCAAGAGAAGCTCAAGTCTATATTTGTTCAGTTATAAGCCAATCATGACTACCCCCAGCTCCCCATAACTCCCCAGATCAGGATATCTGGTTCACAATATACTGAGACTTGTAACCCAAGGAAGCTGCATATAAATGGGAGCAGGGAAAATGGTGCTTCCCCTTTGAGGAGGTGTATCTGTAACATTAGGGCTTTAGGATTTCCAATTTGCCAATTGTGTAAGATAGCAACTGTCTTTAAAGTTGTATTATGGGTTCATCTTGTAGAGGTAAGCTAAATGATTCTTCTAGAAAATAATATTTAATGTTGCAAAATTTATGCATTCCTATTCTTCAGGAGGTTCATATTTTTTCAGAGAGTACATAATCGAATATTGATGACTTAATGAAGGTAAATGTTACTAGTTTGTTTATTTAGGTGTTGATTTATCAAATTGAGCCAGTTATAAATTTATTGCCTCTTAGCTCCAAATCTACACTTCATTGTCATGTTTGTGATACTGGAACATTTTTTTCACCAGCTGGTACAATGTTAATCTTTGTTGTTAGTAGAGCTCTAGAGGGACACTGGGGTGGGAAGAGTTGCTTCTCTTTCTGAGTCTGGTGTGCTTTGATTCTTCCTGCTTACAGTGGACTAAATTGGCTGAGACGACATTTAGTGGGGAGGATCTGATGAGGTCAGGAGGTTCATAGACACTACAGTTAGCTTCCTGGAAGCAAATCTAGTGGCATATCAGCTACTGGGTGAGTTCTCTAGGTACCACAACTAACTTCTTGGAACTTTCCCAAAGATGGGCTATTGGTGAGTTCTTTGTGGGCACCTTCCTGGTTAGATAGTTGGTACACCAATTGGCTTCCCAAAAGTTCAACAGCAACCCTAGCATATAATTTCTGAAAAATTATGTGGGCATTCCAGGATGGTTATGTTTCTACCTGAGCTGCTGATTTTGAGCAAACTTTTGCTCAGCATGAGGTAAAAGTACAGGTTGTCATCTAGTGGGCTGAGAATTTAACCTTCATAAAATGAGGTTTGAATCTTTCCCTAGCAAGGAAACCCTATCTCAATTCTAAGTCTGTACTTTCCTAATGTCTATATACTCAGTCTTAGATAATTTTTTTTGAGTTTTCTTTTATTGACTCCTACTAAATTCATTGTAAAAGTTAATTCGTTGTATCGAATCTTTCTTGTTCAAATGATTATGAGGTTTTGGGCACATCCATGCATGACTGTTGCAGAAATAGACTAGTACGACTGGCAGTAGCTGGAAGGGTTTCATTGTTAATAAAGTGGCAATGAGATACTTTTGTTGAACACATCTCAAAGAGTTACATCTTGACCTAAAATTACATAATTAATAAAAATAACTTTAACATGTTTCAGACTTCCAATTTCACTACCTTTACACAAAACTTCATGTTTTGATAGGGTGGAGAAGCAGACAATTAGTGACTTAAAGAGGAGTCACTTATTCTGGTTATTTTTGAATAATCCAGGTAATACTTAGCTTGGCTCTTTTCATGACTAAGTCAGGCCATACTTCTTATGAGTATAAAACATGTAGTCTTCACTGAGAATTTTTTTTTTTGACCCTTAGTGATCTTTAATGTAATCCAAAGAAAAGTGAAAAGCTTTATCTGAAAATAAAGGAAACCAGATTAATACCTGGTAATCCAGTTTGTGGGGAGGGAGAGAGAGAGGGGAGGATGGAGAGAGCAGGGATGGAGAGAGGAAGGAAAAGAGAGAGGAGAGAGAAAGGTGGGGGAGAGAACAGGAGGGAGGGAGGGAAAGAGAACATACAACGTACAACCTGGTAAATATTTCTTACAAAAAGTAGTGGAGACTGAATATTTTTTCCTGAATAACAACTGCAGATAAAGTTTTAATCAGGTCAATTTGACAGTATTGATCAGCTGATGAATCTTCCTTCCAAGCCTCTGAACCCTAATGAAATGTAATTATGAGGAAGGAAGAGATGGTTACAAGTACTTGATTATCATTGTCCTAAATAGCCCAGATTTAAACAATTGCCTCAAACTGTGAGACTAACTGATGCCTGAAGGTCTTCTCTGGTGAGGAGAGCCTGCAAGATCCCTCACTCTGTCATAGCAACTCTGCCTTTGACGGCTAAGACACATACTCTTCACTGAGAATTCTTTTTTGTCAGTTATACTATAGAACAACTTCTCAAGCTGTTACTCCTGACAACCCAAAAGGTAGAGTTCTCAGGTCAAAACTATGCAGAAGTAACTACTCCTAATTATTGGAACATTAAAGTGCAGTTCTGATGCACCATTAGGGTTTTCCCAAGAGCCTAATTTCACTCAAAATTTTTTTTTCTTTTTTTGCCTTTGCGAAAGAGCAATCAGGGAGTCAGCCATTAGGAAACCATTAGATGCACGGAGTCCCTGAAGAAATGTTCTTCAGACCTGAGCAGAGAAAAAAATTCTTATTCTGTACTCCTCACAAAATAAGGAATCAGTTGCTAGGACATGTTGCTTAATCAGGAAAGTGACACCTTCTAGAGTAGAGCTCTTTTTGTCACCCTCTTTGTCTTTTATTCGTCCCTCTTCATAGATTGAGATGAATCTCTCTTGGTCACCTCTCCACTTGGAGGAACCTCCATTGGCTTGCCTCTTGGACTTGACCATTCCTGAACTGTTTGGTGGTCATGCTTACTGATACTGGCTGTATGATTTTCACATCCTAGCTTTCACATTTTTACATTTATTCTTACTTATGTCTATATCTGGAAGTAAACAGTTGCTCTGACTGCTGTTTCCTCTCTTATCTCCCATTAGACTTTTCCATTGAGAAGTCTATATCCACTGTTTTCATCTTCTTTTTCTTCTCTTCCTCAACTATTATCATGGTGTAACTTCCTCTTCTGGTGACATATTTCTTAGCAATAGAATCACCATGATTATTTCTCTTTTGTCACTAGATAAAAATATTTGATGAGTTCTCAGTGCTAAGTTCATGACATTATCCCTTTATAATATTCACTAGGTTCCTCTGTGAGGAAACAAGGATGAGGATTGGGGGTGCTTCTTTCTGATCACACCCACTAGCAGCACAGGTGCATAAGGTGGGAGCAAACCAGCTTCTGTGCACTGTTTCATCAGCTGGAAATCAGAAGGATGGGCACCTTCCCATGAGGAGACTAAGCAATGGTGTCTCCTATGTCTGTAGTCCCACAAAGGGGCTGCCAGAAAGAAATATCTCTGGACAAGGAAGCAGATCTTTGGCCCCTCAGCCCAATATCAACCTCCCCAACAACACAAACAGATTAAACTAAGAGCCTAGTAGTCACTGTCGTTTCACTCATGGGGATAGACTGAGGGGTCCTTCTTGGCAGGCCAGGAAAGGGCTCTTGAGACCCTCAGTCAAGATTGTTATGTTTACTCCCAGGTATTTAATTCTTTTGCTATATTTTGACATTTGATGACAGGGGAAAAGGGCACAGATTAAAAGAGTCATACAGGAGGCTCTACATGTCACTGTGTTCCTCCAACTGTGCTATGCTATTCATATACTTTCCTAAATATTGGATATATGCTCCTTCCAAGCAAATATTCACATTCTTTTGTATTATTGTTTTAATGAGCAGACTATTCAAATATACCTTTATAATCTCATTTGCCTTCAGAAACTTAAAATCTTGGCTCTAGAAGAGTGCTAAATTGGACTTATTTTTATGATGATGATTACTTACCTTTTAATTAGTTGTGCTTTGAGACATGACATGTTTTTCTGTCCATAGGGTATTAACGATATCTAGTATAATGTTTTGTTCATCTAGTTCTCCAGTTCTAATTAGAACATCTTCATTCTTCAAGGGAAGTTTTTCCTCTTTATTTTTCTTAGAGAAGGCAGTATGCAGTTGAAGTTACAAACTATTAATAAATTACTGTTTAGCTGTTATCCTCACACTCAAGCATCAAATTGGGAGTAAATCAGGAGTTTTGCTGAACTTAGATTTTCTTTTTTAGCTTTTTCTTCATTTATTGGTCTTTTCAAAACTGTAAATTGACTCAAGCCACTGCTCTGTTGCTCAAAAGCTGCTTTAATTCTTTAAATTTTGGGGGCATCCTTGGCCATACAAATGTGAGCTGAAATCATTCTGTAAGATTTTGGACTTGGTTATGATAGATTTCCCCCAGAGACCACTTTAAGAGTACTTTCTTAAAGTAAGATATCCAAGATTCATTCAAAGTACCCCTGGGGCTATTTTTTTTAAAAACAACATCCAGAGAATTGGTAAAGAAAATATTCAAATTTAATCACTGTTATGATTTAAACTGCTGCATTAACTATTCAATTACTATAGTTTCACCAAAAAAGAAATCAGCCAAAGGCACTATTGCTAGGTTTTAAAATGTTTATAGTGAAATCAGAACAGGATGACAGTGTGCAAATTAGGAAATTTGTCAAAATTATTCATAAACTTCCCTAAATGGCAAATCAACCAATTTATTTGGAATGATAAATTTTTCCTAGCACGTCTCTTTCCGTAATATTGTGCTTAAATTTCAATCAGTAGAAGGTTATATTTTATCTTCTTAACTGGTATACACTAAGCAATGCTAGAAAAAGTATATTGCACATATTGGAAATGCATTACAAAGGATATATTATAAGGAAAGATATTTTCTTTAGAACAATTTTCATTGCTTTCTTTATTTGAGACAGTTTGCTTTTTACTGACAATATTGATTCAACGATTTACAAATGTTAAGTAACTATTATATCAAGGAACCTACAATAAGCTTCTCAAAAAATAATAACCTTGAAATATTTTTTCCCAGTCTCTGCAAAATCTCTAGTTTCACTAAGCAATATTTGGTAAAGGCAGGATAATGGATATACAACTTAACTAATTGTTGGTAGTTTCTCTCTTTTCTGTATTTGGTATAATAAAAAGTTGAACACCTTTTGAATTTTTCTAAAGTACTTGTAACAACTTTATTGAGGTATAAATGATGTGCAATAAGAGAAATTTTCAATTTAATAAAGTCAAATTTATGTAAAATTTTTTATTACTTGTGCATTTGGTATTGGTATCGTATCAATGAAATCTTTGTTGAATCCACCCAAACTCACATTCCTTTTTTTTTTTTTAACATATTTTCTTTTAGGACTTTCATAGAGTTTTAGAAAACTTTTAGAGTTTTCATTTAGTTCTATACTCTATTTCATGCTAATTTGGAGGTATGGTGAAATATGTAGATTAAAATTCATGTATTTACACTTGTAATCAAGGAAATGCAAATCAAAACTACAATGAGGTACCACTGAGAATGGCACACATTTAAAAAAAAAACAATTAGCAATAACAAATGTTGTCAGGGATGTGGAGAAAAAGGAACACTCCTACACTGCTGGCAGGAATGCAGACTGGTCCAGCCATGATAGAAAGCTGTGTGGAGGTTCTTCAATCTACTAAAAATGAAACTTCCATATGATCCAACATTTCCACTCCTAGGTATCTACCCAAAGTATACAAAAACATTAACTCAAAAGGATACCTGCATCCCTATATTTATAAGAATGCCCAAATGTCTAAAAAACTGGAGCAAGGATATATTTGCACAATGAAATATTACTCAGCAATCAAAAAGAATAAACTCATATCATTTGCAGCAACATGGATGGAACTGGAAGAGATTATGCTCAGTGAAATAAACCAGAAAGAAAAAGAAAATTTCAAATGGTTTCACTTATAGGAGGAATGTAGAGGAACAAAATAAAGAATCAAGGGGGAAAAAGTAACTATAATAAAGGAAAAATAAAAACCATCAGGCAAATATAGATCAGAGACATTTTGTAGGGGAGGAGGAGAGAGTAGGTTGAGAACAGGGGTGGGAAGAGCACAAGGGACTATGGTGGTGGTGCATGGGTGAATTGGTGGTGGGAATTTCATGGGGAAAACATAAATTGTACAAATATGAAGGATGATGCAATAAATATTTATTAAAAAATAAAGTTCATGTGTTTAAACATGGATGTCTGTCTGTTCCAGCATTTGTTGAAAAGATTATCTTTCTCTGCTAAATTGCTTTTGTACCCTTGCTGAAATCAGTAGTCTCTATATGTGTAAGAGTATATTTCTGGACACTATATTCTGTTTCAATGATCTTTTTTTCTTTTGTTTTGTTTTCACACTTACTGCTTTGTCTTGACAAGTGTAGCATTATAATGAGGCTTGAAGTTAGGTAGTGTTAGTTTTTGAACTTTGTTCTTTACAAAGTTGTTTAGACTACTATTAGTCTTTGCATTTCTGTTAGAATTTTAGAATCAGCTAGTAACTTTTTAAAAACATGCTGAGATTGTGATTTGGAATTTGTTGATATTAAATTTGGGGAATTGATTTGGGGAAAATTGATATCATAATTTATTTTATCTGATCCATGAGCACAACACATTTCTATTATTTTTAAATTTTCCTAAACATTGTTTTATAATTTTCAGAACTTAACATTATATTGACTTGAAGGAAGGAATGCATAAAGAAACTTCATTGATTATTACAGAACGTATATCAAAGAGTGTATTAAGAACAGAGGTGATAAACTGATACTTGACATGCTGCTATATGGTGATAGAATGCTGAATAATTTTTGATTAGTTTATGTTGAAGATAGTCCTGAGCAGACTCTTGGGTGACCAGTAAAAGCTACTGTTTTGTTTTTTGTTGTTGTTTTTACTAGCAAAACACACGAAAATAAGATCAAAACAAAGAGTAATTCTTTAGTAGGACATTTTAAATAAATTCTAGAAAGTCAATGTATTCTTGTAGCTAAGGCATTTTTAAAGATCACATTTTTCTTTTTCAGTAACTTTCTAAATCATGGTAAGGAAATATTTCTTATTGTGGGAGAAAAAAATAGTTTTCTGTATACTAACTTTCCATCTTGCCTGAAGGGCATAATTCTGATTAGATTTTTTAACCAGATTAAGCCTATTTTCTCCCTGGGTGAATCTTGTACTCTTTTGTACTCCCGCATCATAAATCTAAGGCACTTTTTAATCTTTAGGTCACATCCTATTTTAAGATGTGAAAGTAAAAATGGTTCTTTAAAATTGTCAGGAGATTGTTTGTTTAGATGTATCTTTTGGGGAAGGAAAATTAGGATCTAAAATATTTCTGAGAAAGGTGGTAATTCCAGTCTTATTAAACAAGTTGCCTGAAGACAGAGACCTGCTTTATAATAAATTTCAAGTCTCAGCAAAAGCCTTGCTATTTTTAGAGTTCTTCACTCCACTTAAGTGACAGGAATGGAAACTTGGGGAGGCCCTGTAGCAGGATCAGCAGATCCTCTACACAGAATTCCACTTCCACATTGGTAAGCTGACTCAAGAGATTTGGTTATAAGGACATGTTTGGGAGCAAGCTTGAGTGTTATTTATTCACATTCAAGGCACAGTAACAAAATCTTGAAGAATGAATTCTTTTTTCTGGTATATTTTATGAATGATTTATAAATGTTAGACACAATATCATGTTGCTAATGGAGAAGAGCATTTCTGAGGTGGTGGTTTGTGTTTCTGTGCTTTCTGGATGTTATTCCAACAAAGGAAGATTTTACAAATACTGATTTATCCTGCCAAAAATATTGTGACTAATCAAGGAAGCTGAAGGCCAGTCCCCTTGTAAACTCCACAATTCAAACTGGATTAAATCTGGATAGTATCATTATATGTGCAATAAGAATGATGTAGGAAAAACTATTAGATATGGAGCAGAGAGATTATCACCTTTTCCTACTCAAGAACATGGACAGAGACTTTATATGACCCATTTGTTAGAATCTTTTTTTAAAAGATTTATTTATTTATGCATATAAGAACTGGGGTACAGGCCAGAGGTGGGGGGCGGTGAAAGGATTTACCAGAGACAGAGTGGGGAACAGAACAGACAGATCAACTGAAATACACTGCTGAGGGGAGCAGGGGTGAGGCAGGAGAGGTCTGCTGCACCATGAGGGTCCCCTCCCCAGCCGGGGGCAGGGATCTAACTTGTGCTGCAGTGGCTGTGGTCTGCTTCATAGTGTGTTTGCTTAACCCACTGCACTACCAGGGAGGTCCCCATTTGTTAGAATCTTAAAAGCATGTGAACCCACATGCAGGGGTGGCACAGTGGGATACAGTCGACACACCCCACTTCTGACTTTGCAGCTTGCCATTTTTATTCTTGAGCACACATTTGTAAGTCCTCATTTTCTTATAAAGCTAATCTGTGGCTGTGTGAGAAAATTTCTCTTCCCTAGATTCTTGCTCAAATGTTCTTAACCCCAAGCTTGTGTATTTTGACCTACTGATGACCCGCTTACAATTTACTTCATTATAATGATCACACCGTAGTTGTCTGCATTTATTCCAGCCAGTCACACCTCCACCATCTCAACAGATAACTCATGTCTTGCATGCTCCCAAACATCAGTGGCAGCTCTGTTTTGATCCTAAGTTCAAGAGAATAGTAGTAATAAATGAATTTTTTCTCACTGGTCTATTATCAATTATAAGGTATCCTTTCATATTATTTCCAACCTCAGGAGAAAAAACTTTCTCAACAGCAAAAAAAGAGAGGAATAGACAGATAGATAATAGATACGTACAGAAAAAAGAGAATTCCTAACCTCAGGCTTCTGTGATTTGATCTCTTCTTCAACCGTTGCTTCAATAGCCAGTTGCCTTATTGTAGCCACCTCTCCTTAAATGTGGTCCTCTATTCAAGACTTGCTCAGTATCTAGAAAAGCACCAAACACAGGACAGGCATTGAACAAATTAAAAAATATATTTGAGGCTAACATTCATTAAAATGTGTATATATTTGTTTCTAAAGTTTTGTCTATATAAAAAAAAATGTTGCTTAGTAGCTCCCCAGGTTATATAGTGGAGATGATGGTTCAGTCTCCACGGTAAATTATTTTTATCCACATACTGCCATAAAGTTCAAAAAAGGTATCAAATATGTCTTCTTATAAGATTTTGGGGGAAAGTGTTGGTGTCTGCCAAAGAACCCTCCTTCTATTATCTGGAGGTAGGAAATTGGAGCCCTTCGAGAAACTGAAGGGTACCCATCAGGATTAACAGCTCTTAGACTCCTTAGTGAAAATCTGAACAAAATTATGGATGGTAAACAGCCCATTTTAGTTTCGACATATCCTTTTATTTGAGTTATGTTCAGAACATTTTTGTCTGTCCATCAAAAGTTAAATATAGATTTGTAAATATCACACGATTAGCATTTTCCTGTCAGGTATAGCTGAATGGCCTTTTCTTTTTTTGCGAATGTGCAAATTTATTTAAAAAAGATAAATATAGTAAAAACGATAGCTATCTACAATTAGCAACTTCCATGGGATGTGATATGTCAGCTGAATCTTCAGAGACCTACAACTCAGTGTTCACATTGGCTTCATAAGTATGTCATCCTTAAAGATATTTATGTATTTCTCGAAAGTGACTTTCTGCATAGGTCTAGGAATACACATGTTTCTCTCCTCTTGAAATTGTATGTTGCCATCATGCTCTTCTCCTCTAACATTGGTCTATTTCTCTTCTTCCTCTCATAGCAAAGCTTCCTATAGATGTAGACTCTGCAATTTTCATTTTATCCCTATCTGTCATTCAACATTTTTTCCTGTAAATATTACAATGTTATAATTGATGTATATACAAGAATACATATTTTTATATAAGCAATAAACCTACCATCTGTGCAAAAAGCGGAATGTCACCTTTACTGAGTGTTTTTCCCCTACCACAAACACACCTTGATTTTCTCTGTAGGGTGACCATCAATCTGAATTCTGTGTTTGTCCTTTAAAATCTTGATTATATGGGTATATAATAAAGATATACATATTCAAACATATTACATACATATGCATATGATGTACTTAGTTATATTTATTTCTTATTTTATAAAAAGATATTATGCTGAGATTCAGCCATACTATGGCAAGTAGCTACAGTTGCTCAATTTCTCTGGTGAACACAGCAGGTTATTTATCTATTCTTTGTCAATGGATATTTGTTGTTTCCTTTTCTTTCCTCTGATTAACACCACCGCTATGTACCTACACAATATGTAGAAATAGTGTGTAGATTTATACTTAAGAGTGGAATGACTAGGCATTTCTTCACTCAGTTACCATATTCATCCACCAAAACTGTTCTCACTGAGTTGCCAGTGCATTTCTAATTACAACATGTAATGAACATATTTTTTGGATCTGATATTACTGATATGTTTGACTCTCTCCTTCTTGACACCCTCTCCTTTCTTGATTTTCATGGCATTTATTCTTGATTTTCCTCTGGCTTCTCTTGCATGTTTTACCTCACTGCCTTAAAAGCGCTCTTTTAATTTACGTGGTCATGAGATTGACATTTATTTTGGTTATTTACTGTTGTATAACAAATAACTCCAAACATTGAATGGGTGAAAAATTCAGGCAATTCAAGCAGTGCTTGAAATTTTTCTGCTCTACTGGGGTCTCTTGGTGGTGGGTGATTTGGTCTGGTAGCCACAGAAGTTGTCACTCAGACACCTGACAACTTGGAGGGATGGCAGAAGGCTGACTCAGTGGACCCTCTTCCTTTGGAGCCTCTCCATGTGATCTTTTCAGTGGAGGGGTGGACTTCTTACATGGTGGTTCAGGGTTCAAGGACACTATGCTGTAAACTGCCCCTCAGTGATGGCTCATTTTATGTGTCAACTTGACTGGGCTAAAGGATGCCTTGATAACAGGTTACCCATGATTTCTGGGTGCTTCTGGGAGGGTGTTTCTGGAAGAGATTAGCATTTGAATTGGTAGACAGAGTAAAGAGGATTGCACGCTCAATGTCCCTGAGCATCGTGCAAACTATTGAGGGCTCCACTAGAATAAAAGGAGGAAGGAAAAGTAAACTGGCACTAGTCCTTGGCTATCAGTGCTTCTGGTTCTTGGGTCTTCAGACGCACACAGGGGCTTCTGTCATTGGCTGCTCTGTTTTTCAGACCTTAGAATTTGGACTGCAGTTACACTATCAGCTTTTCTGAGCTTCCAGCATGCACATAGCACATTGTGACCCTTCTCTGTCTCCATAATTGCATGAGCTAATCCCTCATAATAAATCCCTTTATAGTAACACATTTCTTATTGGTTCTGTTTCTCTTGAGAGCCTTGACTAATACACCAGTCTCTTAAAGACTAGACTGGGAATGGATTTTATGTTACTTCTGCTGAACTTTATTAGTTAGTGGGTAAATACCATATTTTCTCAGTGTTGTTTTAATTATTTGTATGTTGTTTAATTTGTATGTTCTTGGTATTTATTCTGGTTAAGTTTCTTTTAATACTTCTATTTATCATTTGCTTTTCTTCTTCAGAGACCTGTTTAAGTACTTTGTCTTTAATTGGGTAGGGGGTTTTCAATATTTTGTCATATACACCTGTATATTCAAAATATTAATTCTATTATATATTTCATAAATAGTTTTCCTACTTATAATAACTTTCATTTGGTTTATGATGTATTTTGAAATACTGAATGTAAAAAAATTAATGTAGTTAAATTTGTTCATTTTTCCCCCTTTTTTTTTTTGAGTTCCCTGTCTTGCTTAAAGAGAATTATCTGAAGATTTGTGGCAATAGAGTTTACTAATAGCAGCACAAAATAAATACACCTTGCATAATGTTCCTTAAAGTAAATAAAATAATCATAAACATGTCACCATATTGAATTCAGTTTAGAATAGCTCTATTACAATGATATATGGACACTAACTTGAAGGATTGATTAGCACAACAAGAAGCAGAAGCCTTTACATGAACCAAGCTTTGAAAGAGATGTTATCCCCTGGGACTTTATTTAAACCAGACTACTGGCAGCCATGTGTCTTTTTTCCTTGTGTTTAGGAGATGTGTAGCCAGGAGAAAAAGCCCCTATTCCCTCTCAGCTTACTTAATGTTAGCAGATAGTATCTCTAAAGCTCTGAGTTCAGTGGTGTATATGAAAGTAGATTCATTCAAAGACCTGGGTTCCCTTCCCCTCTGCCTTAACCTGACATTGTTTTTTTCTCCCTCAAATTTTTTGATTTGCTAATCATTTACATAACTATATAACTGTGGGAGCAGACCTCACATTTGCTTATGCATACACGCTTGCTAACCCTCCACCAAAGTGGAGCCCATACTTACCCTCTCCCATCTCCTCTGGTAACCAGTATAATTTTTCACAGAGTCTGAATTATCTTTGCTGTGCTTTGCCAGCTTGTTCTCTTTGGTTAATTATATTCCACAGATGAGTGAAATTGATAGAGGAGCAGCCTCCCAGCCAGGGGGTAATGCTCATGGTGGCTTGATGAGAAAGGAGATATCTTTCCACTCTACCCTCTGAGTGCCTGAGCAGAGGCTGCTGGGAACTAGGGAAGAGTGGAGGTGCCATGTGGACTTTAAAAGGTGGTGCACAGTCAGGCCAATCTCTTTCCTCCAGTACAGCTCCCATTTGTGACGACCACCTATTCAGCCTCTGCTCAGTGGGTTCTATCTGGGGGAGGACAGATAGCATGCGGCCATGTGCGGGGCAGTAAATCTCTCCCTTTCTCTCCCTCCCTCTGAAAATAAAACCTTGTTTCTGTGTGTCTGTTTTTGGGTCAGGTCCAATATTCTTAGGTGCAGGATAAGGGCTCTCAAACCAGTTATCCCATTTTCCATTGGGATTGCCCCCAAACAAAACTAATAACTTTCACTTTCTGACTTACTTCACTTAGCATAAGCTCCCTCCCCCCAAACCATACATTTTGTCTGAAAAGGCACTACTTCATCCTTTTAAAGCGCTGACTATTATTTCATTGAGTATATATCCCACAGTTTCTTTATCCAGTCACCTCTGATGGGCATTTAGGTTGGTTTCATGACTTAGCTATTGGAAATAATGCTGCTCTGACCATAGGAATGCATAAAACTTTTTTTTTAACTATAGCTTTTTTATATTATTTTATTTATATTATTTGTGTAAATAGCTAACAGTGGTCTTACTGGACCATATGGTATTCCATTTTTTTTTTTTTTTGGTTTTTTTTTTTTTTTTTTGAGGCGTTTCCACACTAACTTTGGATCTTTTTGTTTTCATTTCTACTGCTGTTAGCCCTCATCCCAGCCTGCCTCTACTTCAGGTCAGCAACACTAGTTTTCTGCTTGTGCTTTTGGTGAGCTCATCCCTTTAACCAGAATCAGTCTTTCTGCCTCCATACTGAAGCTCTGAAGGAGGTGGTAACTGCTGGCAGCTCAAGGCTTTGGCTTCCTTTACCCTTTGTATCAGTGAGCACAGAAAGTGAGTGACTTATGTAGGTTTCTTGACAAATGCAGTACACAGTGATCCCTCTGTTAAGAGAATTAGTTAGTTTTCAGATCTTTAAGTGAAGACTACTTCACTAGGACATGACATTGGGGTCATTTTATTTTCTAAATCTCCCTTTTTGTCCATGGCTCAGAGAAAGGGTTCTGACCATCCCATTTCACAGCCTCAGTCCCTTGGCACTTCCAAGAGGTCCCACTGTGGTCAGCAACAGAGAACTCTCATGACTGATGGCTGGAGTCAAGCTGACCTGGGACTATTTTCAGTTCTGTCATTTATGAAACAGGGTTATTTAATCTGGGATTACTAAAAATAAATCTTATCTGGCAGGGTCATCAAAATTATTGGTAATATATGAAAGCCATTTAGAATAGTACTTGACCCACTCTCATGTACTCAATAAAATGGTAAATTTAATGTGCCATAGTTATTGAGTATCTTAATCTCTATATAGGGACTTGCTAACTTTTTAGTTTTTCTCATGTGCTCTGCTCAAAGAAAAAAAGAGACCTCTAGGGTATATCAGCACCATCTAAGGACTCCTGGAGAGGAAATATCTAAAAAAAGGTTCAAAAAGAGTTCTAGAACTACATTATTTTTGTATTCTACATCTCATATTCTTCTCGTTAGTGTGCATCTCTAAAAATATATATGCTTTAAATTAATGAATGCAAATAAATTTTAATTTATTCCATTATAGAACTTGTACATTTGCCTGAATCTAGAAATCGGAAGTATGAATATCCCCAATTTTTTATTCTATAGTAATAATGATAGTTTAGGGGAAAGAAATAATCTCTTGAACTTCAAGTTATTGGTGTAGGCCTTCAGCTCTCAGGCCTGAAATTCCCAATCTAACTTTAATATGCATTCCTTTGCCCAAACTAATAGTAGACCAAATGGGAAGTAAAATAAATTATACAATGTGACTTATTTCCTTGTAAATTGCTTACATCTCTTTGTCCAAGATGAATTCCCAAAAGTTGCATCCCAAGAAAGTTCAAATCTCAAATAAACAATGCTCTTTTCATCACTTCTTTAAGTATTCAACAGGAGCAAACCTAGATTCTATCTCTGTTCTTCCCAGGAAACACCTCTCAAATGATACAGTGAAGATACTTTGTTAGTTTCCTATTATCTTTACACTCTGGCCTTTAGAAGGCTGATCATTTTATTTTAATTGCTTGATCCTTAACTGTAATTAGTTCTACCAACTGTGCCCTCTCCTAGGCGTTCTTGACATGGTTAAGCCTGTATGAACACTAATTAGAGATAGTGGGATTGATCACATTATCTCTCCTACATGGATTCTACCACTGACATGATTGGCTGTTGAGTAGAAATATCCCATCACACACAAGGGGTATAGGGAGTGTGCTGATGAATATGGCTTGCTATATTGTTATGGATGCAAATTCCTGGATTGGATTTTCTGACAATTCTAACATGCTCAGTGAAAAAAATATGATGTGGTTCTGATTTATCTAATTTTATGTTTTCTAGCAACTGTGCATGTTTGATGACATTATTTTCTTTCAATGCTGCATAAATGTTATGTATCTTTTCTAATTTTTTTTGGTTAGGAATCACACTATAATTTTTTTCCCCTTTGGGATGAAGTCCTCAAGATGGCTTTATGTTTCAATGTTGAAAGGTTTTCATATGAATATAGAGAAATAGATAGTTTTTCATGAGTTTGTTTTCTGTGATATTCTCGCCATTCTCTTTTCTAAATTTATCTTTTAGATTTCTTATAAATATTTCCAAAGTTTTACTTTCTTTTGATTCTAACTTTGAACTCAGTAATTAACAGATAGTCTTTCTTGATTGGTAATGAGTTTAAGACAGATTTCTCTGAGTACATGCATTAAAGGGTTTTAGTTCTAGCCCTCTCCCTTTGTTGTCCAAAGACATACTCCTTGTTTTTGTTCATTAGGAATTTACTCACATTTTCTTCATGACTTACATATTATAATTTTTATGTGCCCCAAGTACTATTAAAAGAAAAAGCATATTCTCTTCCTACTTTTTCACATATATTTTCTATTAGTTACATAAAGCTTGTTGACGATACATCTCTGCTTAATGTATCAAATATTAACATTTCCACTATAGTTTTGTCTCTCTTCTTGTATATAGTATATTTTACTTTATGACTTACAAAACTGTTCACTTTTTTAAATACTTTAGTATGTATTTTCTAAGAACAAGAAATTTTCACAATAGCTAGAACAATACAAACATCTTAAGTGCCTTATGTGATAGGAATTGGATCAAGAAAATGTGGTATAACCACTTGATGTAATATTGTTCAGCCATAAGGAAGGACAAAATGTTGCCACTTACAGAAAGATGAAAGAGTTCAAAGGAATTATGTGTAGTAAAAGAAGTTAGAATGGCAAAGACAAATATTGGACCTTTACATAATGGATGGTTTGACAAGTATAATACTTACAAAAACTAGTGGGCACTAATAAATAAAGTGAGACTTCTGAGGTGAGTAGAAAAGGTCAAAAGAATATAAGGCATGGTGATGAAAAAAAAAAACAGAAAAAAGGTACTCTTATAAAAAAATAAAAAGTTTCATATTACTTAAAAAAAAAGGATCTTGCAGCAGCATACTGCCAGTCCCATTTCTTTTATCGTATTGTCACAATTTACTTCCAGATACAACATAACCCCCAATTTATTGCTATTGTTTTAAATTATCATATTTTAATTTTAAAGATGTCTAAAACGAGGATAAATGGTCTGAATTTATGCTGACCACTTCTGGTGCTTTCCATTCTTTCGTGATGGTACAGATTTCTACCTGGCACCATTTTATTCCCTCCAAAATAATTTCCTTGACATTTGCAGTCAAGTTTCTCAGCTTCTCTTTCTTCAAAACCCTCTCTTGCTTTTGGCTTGAGTTGCCATGAATTACTTCAGCTTTTGTTTAGCTGATGAAATAATCATTATTTTACCTTTAAACTTTTAAACTTTAAATATATTTTTGCTTGGAAAATAATTCCAGATGATGTATTTTTAGTGTTTTGAAATATCTTTCTAAGCAGAAGCTCCTGCCAGGGAATTCTGGTTTTTTTTTTTTTTTTAGATTTATTTATTTATGCATACAAGCACTGTGGTACAGGCCAGAGGTGTGGGGGGGTGGTGAGAGCAGGGAGCAGAGAGCACAGAGAGCAGGGAGCAGAACAGGCAGATCAACAGAAGTACACTGCTGAGGGGAGCAGCAGGCACAGCAGGAGAGGTCTGCTGCGCCATGTGGGTCCCCTCCCTGACCAGCCTCAGGGATCAGACTCGTGCTGCATTGGCTGCGGTTTGCTTCATAGTGCGTTGCTTAACTCACTGCGCCACCAGGGAGGCCCAAGGGAATTCTGTTTATTTATTTATTTTTATATACATGTTCCCACCATCCTTTGAGCACATTTTTATATTTTGACACATTAAGAGATGAGATGATCATTATTTTTGATGCACAGAAGATCGTGACCATGCTGTCTCTTAATGTGGATGTAATCTCTCTTAGGTTTTATAACGTGTATATGTGTAGGTAAATGTGGTTATTTTAGTAGTTGTCAATAGCTACACTCTACTTCTAGAAGTTGTGGCTCCTTTAGTTTCCAGACACATGCATGAGTCAAGTTAGAAGAATTTTAGGAATAATAAAGCCTTGTGACTCTATTGAAATTGGTTCTATTCAGTACAGAAAATAGGTCAGTGAAGTTTCCTTTTCATATATTTTCCTTCCTTTTCATATCTTTTAAGCCTAAAACTTAGGACATAATAAACCTGAAAAATTACATAGCAAAACCAAAATAATTGGTCATATTCGTTGACTCAAGCAATAATTTAGTCAATTTATTTAGAAAGATCATAGATAAAGTAGAGAAGAACTCAGATGTGAAAAATAAAATGGATTTGGATGTTCCTCTTGTCTGCATACAGTTACTATCCTGAATTTTTATTGGTCTCTTTATTTTTTTGTAATAACACTTATGTACATCTGCCTAAATAGTACAGTTTAACATTCCTTAGTTTTAAATTCTAACTAAATGGAATTAAACTATAAGCATTCTTTTTTGTCTTACTTTCTGTGTGCACATCTATATTCTTTTCTCCCTACACATTATATTTGTGTCATTGGTATTGTTTCTTCTTGCTTCGGCTGCTCTTATTGATGGACACATTACTATGTCTCACTGTTAGTTGTTATAAAGTGTTCTGCTCTGGATATTCCAGTACCTTCTCCTGGACACACAGGTGCCTGTATTTATTAGTCATACCTATAAGTGGAATTGTTGGGTCATGTGATAAATATATTTTTATATCTAGTACATAAGGGCCAATGAATTTTTAAATAATCATAGTGTATATACACATAAGTGGCTTATACTTTTATGAAGAAAAACAAAAATAACAAAACAGAAACCTGCCCAAATAACTCCATTAGGGAGCCAAATGAGACTTTTGATGGTTTATGTTGATGCTTGCTCTCCTGCTAACTGCTTTCCTTTTTTCCCACATGTGACCAAAGACTCAATCCACTTTTGTCCAGTCTTTACAAAGAGCATCTATCCGTACCCTGTATATTCCCCAGGATCATCTCTTTCTTATAGTGTTGTAACAAAGAAAAACCAGCTATTCAGTGCTTTGCTTACCTGCTGTACTGTTTGTCCAATTACCTGAATTCTCTGAATAAAATATACAGGAGGGCATTAAAGAGGGAGAGGGAAAAAGGCTAAAGACACAAGGACAGAGTTCTTTTGGGGTCCAAAGGTTTTCCTGCTAATCACTTCTAAGTAATAAGATACAGGGTTTATACAGCTTTCAAAGTCTTGCCAGTTATCATACCAGAACTATGGTAACGTACTTTTCCACTATAGAAACTTAGAGGTCCACTTGATTTGCAATCTTTCTGCTTATTCCTGAGAGTAAATCTAATTTCTGTAAACAAATCAACCCCCACATTTTAGCTGTCTAAGTTAGGTAGCTTGCATTTTTAAAAACCAGCAAGTGGTTGACATCCAAATCCTTAGGTATTTACTCTGCTTTAGAATGGTCCTCAATTTAAACCCTCACAGCGCTCTCCAATAATTTTAGGTTGCTCTTACACATACACCATTTCTCAAAAATGTTGACAATTCTCATATATTAAGATCTAAGCTTCCAGTCTGCAGAGGCTGCTGATTCTATTCATTGTAATGTGCCCTCTGTATACCTAGCAACTTACTTCTGCACTAGGCAAACTCTAATTGTGAAGCTCCTTCCCACCTGAATTACCAAGGCCTTGGTATATAGAGGGCAAGTTGTTCATGTTTGCAGTTTCTATTGGCTGAAAACCTCCACCCCAAACTATAGCCATAGAGTCCTTCAGTTCTTTTTCTTTTCTCTTTTTGCTTGTTTTTCTTTCATAGGAAGAAAAGTATACAGAAATCCAGGCAATTACAGGTTAATCAAAGAGAACTGAAACATTAAATTATGATAAACATAAGCATAGTGTCATCACATTCTTAAAGTCACAGTGAAAAAGAAATACACGTAAATGTCAAAAATAGAATTGATTTTACCATTATAATATAATTTATTTATCAGAGGTTGATATTTATTATCCAATAATACTCAAGATGTCCTTTACTCAGCAGGACCTCAGCAGATTTGTATCTTGATTTAAGATACTGAGGAGACACAGAAGCAAAATGCTTGTGTGTGTGTATTTAAGAGCTTACAGTGTTAAAGTGCACACAGCATGTGTATGAATGAATACATACAGTGAAATTTCATCTCAAAGTTGATTTTAGATGTTGCTTCAGTCAGTAAGAACAGAAATAATTTTAAAAATGGCATCTCTTAACAGTGGGACTTTGAACATAATTTAAGTACCTATCTCAGAACTTACCCATTTCTCCTATCTAATTAGGGTTTGGCAAATATGAGACAAAGTGGCACAAAACAGCATTATTTGTTATTATTTTTCATGAAATGGTAAAAGGGCAGAAAAATTTTCTTTGGTAAATTTTATTCTATCACTATGTAGTGCTAACTATAATTAAAGGTTTCCTGCCTGTAGTTTTCACTGAACACCAGTAGATGGCAGATTTATTTCCTTTATGGTTAGACCAGCTGTATCTTATTTCTCTTCTAGTGAACTGGGTATTTAAAAAAAAATCCTAGATTAATCATATAGCGAACATTTTGTTGACAAATTACAGTTTTATTCAGTTTATAAATTAAATCAGAGTAGTTATTACAGACAGGAATATAGAGATTGGGTTTTGCTTGGAAAGTTGAACCAGATAGGTGTGTGTTCCTATTTCGGTACCTCTTGTAGGTACCATTGGTAGGGATGTTCTTGGGAACTATGTTCAGATGGAAGGGATTTTATTTAAAAAAAAATAAATTTATCTAAGCAATTTATGTAAGTTTCCATGGAAGGAAAATAGATGAAATCGAAATCAATAGAACAATTGAAGTAAAAGGCTGAGGAAAATTGGACCAAGAGTTCAAAATAAATCTGTGTGAACCAGCTGTAAACAGTTAAGCAGATTGTCAGACATCAAAAATAATACAGATTGGACACCAAATTAGGTCAAATCTGGGATCAAGAAAGTTTAGAATTGAAGTCTATACATACTTTATCAGTTTCCTATTGCTGCTATAACAAATCACCATATATGTAGAAGTTTAAGACGATATAAATTAATTATCTCACAGGTCTGGAAGAAAGTTCAAAATAGGTCTCACTGGGCTAAAATCAACGTATAAGTAAGACTACATTCCTTTCTGGAAGTTCAAGGTGAAAGTCCATTTTCTTAACTAATCCCAGTTTCTGGAGGGTGCCAGAGCTCCATGGAATATGGTTTCCAATCTTCAAAGATCTAGTGAATCTTTCTCAGAGTATATCACTCTGACCTCCTGCCTTCTTTTGCTTAAAAGGACCATGTGATAACATTGTACGAAATTCATAATCCAGGATTGCATAATCTCCTTATACCATGTCAGCTAATTAGCAATTGTAATTCCTTTTTTTTTTTTTAAGTCTGTTCTTTTTCTTTCATTTGTAATATTATTTACTTAGGTAGTGGTGGTTTATAACACTGTATATGACTCAGGGGTATAAGTTCATACCTCTTCAGGTATACGTTACTACTCATGCCTGCCACCAAAGTACCAATAATCATTTACAATATTCCTTTGGGCTCCCTTCCCACTCCTTGCTTTCTATTCCCACCTTCCCCATCTAGTGAACTCCATTTTGTAGTCAGATTTCAAGAGTTTGTTTTGGTTTATATTTGTCTGTTCTTTTGTTTTGCTTTTTATGTTCCATATTTGAGTGAAGCCATCTGTTATTTGTCTTGCTCCTATTAATTTATTTCACTTAGGATAATTGCCTCCAGTTCCATGCATATTGTCACAAATGCACAATTTCATTTTTTATAGCTGTGTAGTATTCCTTTGTGCATTTGTATCAGTACGCGCACATGCACACACGTGCACACACATACACACTATATCTTTATCAACTCATCTGCTAGTAGTTGGGCACTTAGATTGTTTCTACACCTTGGCTATTGCAAATACTGTTGCAATAAACATAGAAGTACATGATCCCTTTAAATCATGTTTTTGTATTCTTCAGCCAGATGCCTAGGACTGCATTACTGTATCATATAAAGAAAGGTTTTTATTATTTTAGAAACCTCCATAGAGTTTTTCACAGGGTCCATATCAGTTTACATTCCCATTAACAGTGTATGAGAGTTCCTTGTTCACATCTTTGCTAACACTTATCACTTCTAATCTTTTTGATATAAGTCATTCTCATGGGTGCGAGGTAGTAACTCATTGATAGACACTTCTCCAAAGAAGACATACAGATGGCCAATGGGTTCTTGAAAAAAATTTATCACTTGTCATTAGGGAAATGCCAATTAGACTTTACTACTTTAATTTCATCTGAAACTTTAATTCCCCTTTACTATTTGATAAAACACATTCATAGACTCTGGTGATTAGGACATAGATACCTGTAGAGTTATTGCTCTGCCAACCATAGCATGACCGGATTGGATGGAGGTTAATATCTTAAGCAGTTTTACAAACTAAATGCTTGCACCTCGCCAAATTCATATGTAGAATCCCAACCCCCAATGTGATGTTAGTATAAAGCGGGGCCTAGGAAAGTAATTAGGTCAGAATGGAGCCTATACAAATGGAATTAGTGCCTCTATGAAAAAACCTTCAGAGAACTCTCTAGAACTCTTTCTTGGTAGAAACAGTGAGGACACAGTGAGAAGACAGTTTGAAAACTGGATGTGGGCTGTCACCATAACCTGGCCATGCTGGCACTGTGATCTTGGCTTATAGCCTCTAGAATGTTGAGAAATAAATTTCTGTTGTTTGTAAACCATCCAGTCTATGGTACTTTGTTATTACAGTCCAAAATGATTAAGACAAATAGTAAGAGTAAATTAGGCTGGGTAAAATAAACATAATTCCCTGTCTACATCTGACATATAACCTGCAAGCTATTTGTCTGCACTGTGATAGCAACTGAAGGTGAAGAAGGGTTCAGGTCAGTTACAAATTTTGTGTAACTCTTTCATTCTTTCAAGTTCAAAGCACCTTTTCAACAGTTTTTATAATATTTTTATACTGTTTTTCTTGAAATCAAACAAATTAAGAATCACAGCCTTAGTTATAATTTATTCATTTAAATACTTAAATTAAGTGAAACTATGTCATTTTCAGTGCTGACATTTAAAACTCACTCTAATTTTATTAAAATATTTATTCAGGCTATTGTACTCATAAAGGTCTAATAGCTCAAAATGTTATTAAGCAATATTTTTATAAATATATTCAAGGAAACTCATAAACATCCTTTATTTCAATGGTTTTTGAACCTACCACATTGAAGTTATTTCAAGAGTTTTGGGAAATATTATATATAAAGTCCACCCTAACCCAATTAAGTTAAAATCCCTAGGGCTGGGTCCAGGACATCAGTGTTATTTGAAACTTACCCAGGAATTCTGAGTGTGCAGCCAGGTTAAGAACTATGCTATGTACTTCCGCCCTATTTTTCATTCTTCTCTTGTCTGCCTTTCTTTCCCTCTACTGTGGACTTGGCTGAAAGATTACCTTTTCCATGTAATAGAGGGAGTTAATTGGAAGCCTCTGTTTTTATTGAAACTGCCAGGCTATATTTCCTGTGGAAAACCAAACTGGCTTGTTCCTGACAGCAACTGCTTTACCTGTTTCTCTGAATCAACGGATAAATAAAGGTACAAATATATTCAAACAGATAACAATGGAGGTTTCTCCACAAGCCCAAAGTGGTATCACATTGTTCTAGTGCTTTATTTTTATTGATGATAATGTTTTTAACAAAGAGATGCGAGTTATGATTACCATAAACCACTGGCAAGTTTGCCATTTCAAGTTGAAAATATATGTGTATTGTGAGTCATTTGCATTTATCTCTTTATCACTTGAAGCCAGCAAGATTTAAACAACTTAGAACTGACTTCATAACAGATTACTATTATGTACAATGTTTGGACATGAATAATGTTAAAGGTGCCGTGAGATGTCACAAAAATTAAGTGCCTCTTGTGTCCTGGCACCTCTGAATACTGTTTTATTTTCTGTTTCCTGGTCCACACATATCTGGTGGAGACAGTATAGAGATGTTGTAGTATTTTATTACAGATGATTCTGAATAACACCTTATTACAGATGTGGGAGAAAAGGAGGTTAATTTACTTATTAACTTATAATTTATTTATAATATTGATTAACTTATTTATGTATAAAGTTAAGTAAATTAACTGCCTTATCTCACAGGTCTGCAGCCAGAGGTTAATTGCACTTTTTTCTTGCCTGTCCTCTTTGTGTGATAATGGATTTGCTTAATTTTTTGAATATATTATGCAAAATTAGACATGATGTTCAAATCTCCCTGATTAAAGCTTAAGTTTCTCGCAATGGAGAGTTTTGCTCTGTTCTATCAGTGTTCCCAGGGAGACAGCCTACGCCTCATACATAGGATACATTTACTCTTGTCTGGGTTTGTCTTGAGTGCTCATTCTGGATTCTCAACTAATTGAGAACTGATTTACATGTTGAACCATAGAGTTGTACAGGAAAGACAATTGGCTGAAATCTGAAGTGCTTGTGGACCTCTAAGGCTGAAAAATTAAAGCTGCAGGAAAGAAGGGTCCCCTTGATTGCAAAGCCCTTGAAGGGGCAGGGATGTATCCTAAGGAGAGAGAGGGTTGAGGGGTATAACTGTAATGGGGGCACCATTTCTGGCACACCATGTTCTAGGACACTGAAGACCATTTTCCACTCTACTATGAATACCGTCAAGACAAAAATTACAATGAGAAATTTAAACAAGCAAGAAGACTTTGTTTGAGGTTTGTGATAGGGAAGTGACCTCAGCTACATTGAAATAAAAGGTGGCGGTGGGGTTTGAGAACTGGCTCAGCTAACTGAGGAGTACTGGTGACATTACAGGATAGGTTGTGATCAATGAGATTGCTGTTGAGCACGCTGAGTTATTCTTACATTGACAAATATTATTGTCTGTATTTGATAGCGTCTGTGTTTGCTTATTGGCACCCATTAACGTCAGATTCCTCTTCCACAAAGACAGGAAGGTAGGGACATTAACTCCCTTCAGTGTTTTCATTTTAAAGAGATGAGTCCAAGGTCCTTGAGAAAGACATTTTCTACATTGTGACACTGATGAGAGGTTGGGAGAAGATTTACATGCATTTCAATGTAGAAGAGAAAGTATTTACAATTGTAAATTTTCTAAAGTAAATGCCTTTAGAAGATGGAGGTCATGGGCTTACAGCGAGGGAGCACATGTAAAACTTACTCAAGCTGAGGAGAACTTAGGTCAGCTTCGACACTAGAGTAGTGCTAACACCTCAAGGAAAGATAACCTTAATAAAGACTGGTTCAAATAAAATGTGATGCCATGAAAGTTCTGTAATAAAACAGAGACCCAGGGCAGTGCTGAGAGAAGAAGTGCATTTCTCCACGTCATATCTGCACATAATCGTTGAAGCAGAAAAGAGAAAAGTTTCTTTCAGGGACAGTGAAGAACAAAGTTTCGTGAAAGATCAATAGAAAGTGAAGGCAGAGCTGACAAAAAGGAGCATTTCTGTCGTAGCACCTTTCTGGCAAGTAGCTGGGAAATTTAGTTCTCCATTTGGCTACTGTGACAACTCAGTGCCAAGAACAGGAAAATCACTAGGAATAATGGACAATGGTCAGCACCTCTGATGGGGACCTGAGGGCACTCCATGAACCACTCTGGGATCGAGGGGAACTGTTTGGAAGTTTCTACAGTTTTAGGGTCACTGTTGGACTTGATACTAGGAACTTGTCTTATTTTTTTCTTTTCCTGATTCTGCAGTACCTTTTAGGTTGCCGGTTTTCAGGGCAGAATACGTTACTGAAAAAGAGTACATTTCTTTCTATTATTCTCATGAAAATTCTAATTTCAGTTTTGTTACTGTGATCTTGAGAAAGTTATTTAAATTCCCTATGCTTGAATTAGATATATTTTTATGAAATGAAAACAAAAATCTTACAGTACATGATTAACGTAACTAAATGTATAAAAAGGATAAAGCCCAGTGTTTGGTAGGTGACAAGTCCCCTATACATCTACATTCCCTGCTTCCACTACATCTCTATGAATGTATAGATGTGCTAAAGTAGAAAACATATCAAACTTTCTTAGTATTTAAGAGTACAACTGATATCAAAACTTGACTAAAACTATTTGCTTTCTTTATATGGTATTTATGAAATACCAGACAGAAAGTTTAGAGACCTGAAAATGTCTTCAAATTATCAAGATACCTAAAACCCTTGGCCTCAATTACTTGGAGTCTTTAGATGAAAAAGATGTAGTGTTTTCTAAGCATAATGACCTCAATCTTCTGATCAATTTTGCATGCTTGGACATAGCTAGTAGAGTCAGGGGAACTAGAATAAAATGACTGTAATTTGCAAGTAGAATATAACTAAATTAGTTCTAGTAACAAATTTTGACAAGGAAATGCATGAAAACACTAACCTATTTGCAAGAAATTTCTTTCTTCTTGTACTTTGTTAAGAGGGTAAAGATAGTATAGTGTATAGATTAAACACTGCTTTTAATTTCGTTATAGCTAACCTATGGGGGCACAGATAAAATATGTAATAAATGTATGATTTACCAAGATTTTATACCATTATGGCAATGTTAAAAATAATTATATGAAAAATAGTTATATGAATTTTTGTACTTCTCTACAAGGTGGGGCTGTGGGGCATGAATTGAATCAATTTTACTAACTTTTTGGATCTATGCTGTAGATCCAAATTTTAATTTTTTTTAATTTTATTTTAGCTCTCAGTACTCAAGAGCTTAATTTTAATGTTTTTCCCCTTGTCCCCGACTTTGTGTAGAACTGTGTTTCAGTGTGACTGTTTTTGTCATTTTCTCCAGGTTATTGGTTTCTTGTGATTATACCTATTCCTGACATTCCTAGAAACATTTTACAACCCAATTGCTTATCTTTGATCACATAGGTGTAGGAAATTGATGATCAAAAATAGCTGCTAAACGGTGTGTAGGTATCCTACTGTGTCGTGAGCATTTCTTCATTCTAACAGCCGTCTCTGAAAGCCAATTTGCCTAGTCTCTGTCTATTGCTATGTCACACCCTGGTGTGGTAGGCAGAGGTATGTCTCCCAAAGATGTCCAATCCTAATCCAAGGAGACTGCTGTAATGTTCCCTTTTATGGCAAAAACGACTCTGCAGGTATGATAAAGGATAAGGACCTTGAATTAGGTGTTTGTCCCAGATTATTCAGGTGATCCAATCTGGCTATACAAACCCTTAACAAAATTTGGGGCTGTGGTGAACGAGAGAGGTCACCACCAAAGAAGGGTTAAAGATAAGACACTTCTGGCTTGACAAACAGAGGAAAGGGAATTGTAAAATGGAGCTAAGCAATGCAGGTGGATTCTTGAATTTGAAAAAGCAAGGGAACAGATTTTCCCTTAGCATTTTCAGAAGGGAACACAAATCTGTGATGTCTTGATATTTGTTCAATGAATCTGTGTTGGATTTCTGACCTACAAAGCTCTAAGACAATGAATGAATGCATTGTTTTAAGGCACTGAACTGGTACTAATTTTGGCAAAAGCAACAGAAAAGTAGTACCCCTTGGACCTGCATATACAATCTTGGTGTAAACTGGATAATAGGAGTAGTATGGGAAAGAGGGATTCTACTTTACTGTAGGTTTAAGGGCTGCCAGTTCCCTGGAATTTCAGTGGACACTAAATTAAAGAGTCTTGGAAACATATTCTGGGGACATCTTTGTATGTAACATGACTTATGTTTTGGGAATATGTATAAAACCCTTCCAAACAGAAACATTCCAATCATACTGCTTTCTTCACATATTTCCAAGATTCAACACATCATGTGGTTATCTTCAACTACTTAACTTACTCACACGACCTGTGATTTTTCATCATCTCCTAATCTGACTGAAGGAAAGGAAATGTGTTCTCTTTTATTCTACTCTATTCAGGACTTTAATGTTTCTCTTATTACCTCTTGAGGTGATTTCTAAGTCAGTTAAAAAAAAACCTCTCTTCTATATATTAACTCTCACAAGAATAGTGGGAGGGGTGGTCTCTGCTATCAGTTTACTATAGAAGTGCATATTTCTGATTTTCTTTCAATCCATCACTCTGTTGGTGATATGAACTCTTTCTTTTTCTCCCTAGTTTATCTTCCTATTTCCTGGAACAGGAATCTTTACCTTTTACATGTTTAAAATCTAGAACTAAAGAATAAATTTATGTTTATGGGTGTCTGTATGTGAATGTATGTGTGCCCAAAAGTGTTTATTTGATAGTAATTTAGATAGAAATTGCAATTTAATTTCATATACATACACATAGGATAACCTGAAACTAAACAAATGAAAAATAGTTAACATACCAGGTTATTTTGCTTTTGACTGATTTTTTTTCTATATGCCTCTGGGTATTGCTGTTTTGAGGAGAAAATGAGTCTATAAAATTATTCTGAATGTTACACTTTTGTAGTTGGCGATTCCAACTTAATTCTCTTAATGGAATTATAGTATATATTTTGATTGTCAGTGCTGTATTTAGTTCATATTAAAAGTGATGACAAAAATTCTTTATTTGACAGAATCATATTCTATCATATGCCTGTTGAATAATTTATCGAAAAAATCTGTTTTATTGGAAAATTATATACCATGTATCATCCAAAGAGAATGGAGATATACATTTCTCATCTAATCAAAAGGACACTAAAAATAACATGGCATGAAATTGAGTCCATGATATGGGTATAGCCGGTCCTTGATTTATTGAAACTTTAAATAATTTGAAAAGTCCCCAAGCTTCCCCAGTCTCAATCAACTCCCATTCTTAACCTCACCTCCCCAGTATTCTGCATCAACTGTCTTTCCCACAGATACCCTAAAATAAATACTGTGTTTATTATGGATAAACTTGAATATTGGTTTGAAACAAAGATAAATACTTTTGTAACCATAAAAGAGCATCACTTAGGAACCTGGAAGATGACTTGTAGCAGGTTGGATAAAGACCCACTTTTATAGAAGTGACTTTGGAGACAAAACTTGGATTATAATGAGAAATTTGGAGCAAGCAAAAGAAATTAGAAGGAGCAATTGCGGAGAGCAGATGGTAGTCCAGGGGGTTTTGTGACTTTTAATATAAATAGTACTATGAGGCAAGCATCCAAAGTAACCAAGCCCAATTTCTTTTGAATTGCACTCCAGGAACAGAAAAATATAGGCGTGATAATAGTCTGTGTTAGTTAGAGACAATTCAGACACAGCTATTCTTTACCATTCTTAGTTGATTAAAGTATGAACATAGAATAGTAAAGGGTAAAACATAGCCATTAAAATATCTTCTTGTGGTACTTAGGCTTGTATTTTTGGCAACATAGTCCTGTAGTACCAGCTGCATTTAACTGCTTGCTAACATATTCCAGTTAAATAAATTGTTCTTTCTTGAGTGCTAACTACTCATAGATATGTTCTGATGACTCTGGGGTGAATTTACCCACTTCAGTAAACACAGCAATAAGCCAGACTCACTATGCCATGTTCCAGTGGAATAAAGATACCAAGTCCATATTATTCCAAACCTTTGGAAGCAGTGGGACACAGTCAACCAAATGCTATCCTCTAATTAGTAGATACCTAAATATGTAAGGAATTTTAAAAGATCACTTCACATATGTGTACATGAGATCACTGTCTGTATTTGTGTGTATCTATATAAACGTTATTTATATCTTCATGTTAGATATCTAAGTTATATATGATATATGTATCTCCAAATAGTTTACATTTGCAATAACACAAGGCATTATAGTTGTATATTTTCCTACAACTTAACTATGGATTACAAGTGGTAAAGAGTCTAATGTTGGGGTTTTATGAGTCTTATGCAATAATGCCCTTATAGGGTTAATGCAATTTTTTTTAGATGAGCAAGCATCCAGCAATAGAAGATCCTTGCTGTAGACCAGCAATGTAAGACAGCCCAAAGTGGATATCATATGATGGTAGAAAAGAATAAGAAGAAAACTGGGTTAGAAATCTCAGTGAACCCAAACTAAAATTAGTAATAAAAGTAATAGCATAGACATAGCATGAAAAGATTTAAAGGAAACAGATCATGAAGGAAGTTCACTATTTCAAATATGAAACCATTTTAATGATTATCATGAGCAACCAAACTGAAGAGGCCTTGGATCTCATTAGAGTGAAGGTCAAACAATAATCACGCGAGTGTATATTCATTTGAACTTTGAAACCACTCAGAATTACAATAGAATTGGAATTGACATATGGAATAAATCATCATATAGAAGTCCTCAAAGAAAATGGAATGACCTTGATATTCGTGACTATAGGGGAAAGGAGAGACCAATGTTGTTTTATGAAATTCCAAGAAGCTAGGATTTAAATAAGGATAGAATAGCTATTATAGCAAACATGTTTAGGAAAAGAGGGGAATCCTATCTCATTTTCTGAATTGGAGGTTCATGGAGAGTATAAGGATGATTAAGTTTCACAGGAGATAGTGCTGGAGGATATTGGTGCTTCAGAGAAAGCCTGGTGACAATCAAGGCCAACAATGAACAAATTAAAGATGAGCAAGGATTCCACGGTATGCAGAGTAAAGGAGTGATAGCATTGAGCAGTGTTGGGAGGAAGACAGTAGAGAGAATTGAGAGAAGGTCTTGTTTGGGAGATCATCATAAGGGACAGAGATGCAAATACTGGTGTTGTTAATGTCTTGCTATTTTACATATCAGTTAAAGGGGGTTTCAGTGTGGATGAAAATGAGGCCACAGGTACCGTGTCAGAATCCCAGTGAATCACTGATGGCAGCTAGAAGGTCTGGATCGTAGATGTACTGGGATAGAGATGGAATAGGCCATGGGTGACTGTAGCCTCTGTCTGCTGAAGCTGCTACAGATGTCAAGACAGACAGTGAGGAAAATGCAAAACCACACCCTACTGGTAAGATACCTACTATGTTTTGCTGTATGCACATATGCCACACATAAATACACAGGGATATATTTTTACATCTAAGTTAACTTTGAATTATCTTTTAACTTTATTTAATGTACATTTCACAACTTCACTTTAGTTATTTAATGCTGACATTTTAAAGGTAGAAAATGTTCTCATGTCTCAGAGGCTGTGTGTGGTGGTGAACAAAAATAAAAATTGGAAAGTGAAAATGTCTCCCCATCGATTAATCCACATCACATAAAGAGCTTCATCTATGTGAATATTTTTTTTTCTGTTGACTGGAAAATTCTGTTTTTTTTTTCTTTTCTTATTTTAGCTTTTGTGTATAACCAAAGAACTTCTAAAGTAAAATTAACACTCACTACACGAGGAGTTTTCTGTTTCTTTCAAATGGGGAACTGACCTGCCCTGCCTTTTCTAATAGGGCAGAGTGATAATTGGTGGCATGGTGTGGGGACAGGTTTACCCAGCTGGTCACCTGCACAGAGAACAGCTTTCTTATTAAAGAGAATCCATCCATGAAGGACCTTTGAATGTGCTTCTTCCTCAGAGTGGGTGCTCTGCCGCGGCATCCTGCTCAAACCCCAAATGAAGAAACGCTTGGGTTATTTTTGATTCAAAGCAAGCAAGGGGGTGATAAGCAACTGCCTGTTCAGTTGGAGCATATGGTCTCTGAGTTCTAATTCTCTTTTTGCTTTGGGACCAGATGCTGCATCCTAGTAATTCCCAAACCTGGCTAATCTTCAGAACCATCTAAGGAGCTTTTAAAAATACCAGTATTTGAGCTTCCCACTCAGAATTTTTGATTTATTTATATCTTGAGTGGAGTATAGAAATTTATGTTTGAAATAAGCTTCAGATAAATAGTTCATGCTTTACCATCACTGCTCTGCATCAGTGGATTATGACCTTTGCACGGGATTGCAGCAGGAAGGAGGACTGTATAATCTATGGACATCCCCCACATCCCAGACTTCTATCCCCAAATGAAAATCATCATTCTCCATTGCTTATTAGACACTGGTATTCATTTAGCTGATGGACATGCTTGGGCTAACAATGCCTACCAAGAATGCAAGAGAGCAAATGGTAAAGTGATTGAGTTTTTGACACTGCACAGACCAGCCTATAGCCCTCCTCAGGATAAAGGCTCTGTGCACTTACTGAGTTTCCTGCTCACAAGTCATGTGCACTGGGGCTTAAAGTTCAATTCCCTTCATCAGGAAATAACTCCAAATGCTTTAAGCTAACATCATTGTCTAATCTTACCCTAAAAGTAGAATGGTGTATAAAAATCAGGTTCAGGCCGTTTACCAATAGGACTGCCTATCTGGAGTAAGAGTTATGGGGCTATGGGTGATAAGGTCTTTAATAAGTGAGTAGCTCAAGAGCTTATGGGTGCTCATATGGCAGCAGAGGAGAGAGAATTCAAGTTGGAGTGTAGGAATAGAACACATGATCAAGGTCATAAAGCAAAGATAAAGAGTAGGATGGCTGGGTTTCAGCCACTCATGGTGGTAGATGCATCAGATTGAGAGAAATGTGAAAGTCAGCAACAGAATGACCAGAAATGAATCAGGATACCATAGAGTAAGGACTAATTTTGCCTGCACCTATTCTAGAATCATTCCTATACACTGTTCTCCACTGTTTTGGAGAACTCATAAGTCACTGGACAGTGCATTATAGATGACGAAGAGCTTTGCCATGCAACTTAATTATGCATTTTACCACTCCTTCCTTTCTCCATACAGATCCCATGGAGATATCAGGGATCCTGGATAATGAATACCTGCTATTTTTGTTTGCTGAGCATTGATCACCCCACCCCCCAACATTTTGTAAGGGTATTCTGATTTTCACTGAGGAATTTACCTTTTCCTGGAGATATTATACTGTAATGGTTACTGTGATGTACACATTACTGGTTAGTTCCAATGAGACTCAATTCTAGGCCAATTATTGGATTATTTGTGAGGGCATGCATGCTCTCCATTGGAACTTTTATCACAATTAGACAAAAGCCTGGAGCATTTGGCAGCCACTGTGCTAAAGACAAATACCTAGGAAAGGGAGTCACCATAAATAAAACAGATAGTAACTCTGAGCTCTGAATTTGGCACTTCTTAAGCTGGTATAACTTGAGCTTTTCAGAGATGTGAGACAGTTACTCTGCTCTCTCTATCAATACAATTTGAATTGGGTTTTCTAATGCTTTTGAATAAAAATAGTCATGATTAATATTTCCTGTTGGAGAAAATTTTTACTTGTTGAAAACTGAACTTGCTTATGGTAAAAATTTAGCTTGTAAGGAAATAGACATTTGGGGAAAATTGCTGGTAACAATTATTTGTTGAAATGTATCCATGCAAAGTTATTTAAAATAGTTTTGTGAGCTAGCATCAAAATATGCCTGACATTTCCTAAGTAGCAAAGAAACAGTGAAGAAGAGTGGGGAGAGAGAAGGAAAGAGGAGAGGAATTTTGAAACTGACAGGAGAAAGCTGAAAACACACAGAGAAGATTGAAACCCTAAGAAAGCAGAGCTGGCCTACTCTTCTACAATCTAATGTCTATTTCTTTCAGTTCTTGTCTCTAGTGTTTGGAGACAGAGAGACCTGGGAATAGATAACGCTGTCTATGAAGTAATTGACTATAAGCTAAAACAGACAAGTAGATAAGAAAAAAGAGTGAAAATGACTTGGCGCATACTGATAGGGAGAAGCTTATCAAAAATTATTATTAAAGTGGCATGAAAACTTTTACTAGTTTGATTATTAGTTCAATAGTAATTGCTTTAATTCTACTTGAGCTACTGGGATAAACTCCAGGGGCTCACTAAGTGACAAAATTTCTGGGCTAGTATGAATATGGAGAGGTATTTGTACGACGCCAATCCAACACAGTGGGAAGGAGAGACTGGAGGGTGACAAAGCATGTGGCTCAGTTAAACTGTTAATCCATTCCTCATTCTACTAGAGTTGTAGCTAAATTAATAACTTATAGCAGGGGTCTCAGCTTGAGGTCATGCATTGTTCATTTCCTGGCTCCTAACATATCTGGACAAATGGGAAAGAGCCTGAAAGATGCTTATTGAGATGCAAGATTGATAACCATTTGAAAAAGAATTCATCTTAAAATATGACTCAGTGAACCTTGTAGTTTAGGGTAGAGACATTCAGAGTCAATTCTGGTGAAGTCGCTTGATCTATTCTATACTCTGTGGAATATAAAGGTGCAGGCACAAAGTAGAAAATCTGTTATACATTATGCTGAATAAAAGAGGCAACTGCAAGCAACACAGCTTTTGTATCATTTTCATGAAATATAACACAAACAGGCGAGAAGTATTCACATCTCCTTCATACAACCTACAGAGCACTAGGCAGTTAGGGTGGTATGAGGAGCACAGTGTTACTATGGTCACATGTCTTGCAGGGGACAACAATGGCATCAACAGAGTCATCCTGAAATGGCACAGAGAATGACATTCAGCAATAGTAGTTATGTTTAGAGTAACTCACTGGAAGTTGTATCTGTGCCTAGACTACTGGGGTTTCTAGTGGGCATCTCTAAGCTAGCAGGAGACACAGCAGGCACATGGGCACTCATGCTGCAGAGACAAGGCAGAGGAGATGCTCTGCCTTTTAATACTCATAGAAACTAAAACTTAATTTTTAATAGGAGTCCAGGTTAAAAGCATATAGAAGTAGATCTTTAAGTGTTGGTGTGAGTGTGTGTATGTGTTTATTTTCTATTTCTGTCAATTAGTCACAATTTCCCGACTGTTATTCTTACCACACAATGCAAGATACTAGTATCTTAGGAAATCAACTAGTCAGATTCTCTCTAACTATCATGTGGCACCCCTCCCTGAGATCACTGATTCTTGTGTTGTATCAGAAACTGCATAAACTGGGCTCTATTCTTCCTGGTCTCCCCCACTCCCCACCACACACACATACATACACACACTCTGATACTGTGGGCCTTTCTATTATCCCAGCGTTAGGACAGTAGATGCTTGTGGGTGTGGTGTGCATGCCAGTTGAAGAATAACATCTGCCACACCAAATGTGAGAGCAAGCAAGTGTGGATTAATTGAAGCAAGAGGAAAGAACTTACGACAGCGGGAGGGGGTTCAAGGGAGGATTCCCGCTTACTCCAGTCCTGTCAATGACTATATACCGTCAGACTTCCTGCTGTCCAATGTGCTGGGCTACTGATTAGGCACTAGGTGGTCAGGAAGTTTCGTGGTGGTTGTTTTTCTGTTCCATAATTATCCTGTAACTGTATTTTACTCTAGGTGGTGGCTAGCTCAACCACGTTGCAGTAAAACACTTCTCTTTTCCTAGGATCTGTTTTTTTCTTTCTGTTCCTTTATTGTTTAAAATCACTGTCATGTGTCTCAGTCTTTCCCATTTCCCAAGTTCTCCTGGTCTCAGTTCCTCTCACCAGTTGTATTCAGGCCAATCCAGTAGGTACTGTCTCCAGTTCCACCATATCCTGCTATTTTTTTTTACCAGCACAAGTGCCCATTTGGGTAATTTGTCTTCTGTCCTGTTAGTTGATATATACCCATTAGACACTACTGTAGGCTAGACACTGCTCTCTCTTCCAGTGAGTTGCTCTAATGTCACTAAACATCACTACTGAATACTGCGGAATGCTCTAACTGTTCAGTTGGTTTGCTCAGGGTATTCACAAGAACAAGAGCCACTGAAGCATAGCTTACTAACACTATTTAATAACATTACTAATACTACTAAAGAGTTCATTTCTATACACTACTAGCCTACATGCCTACTGCAAAGTAAATTTTAGTTTTGATGAGTACTAAAAGGCAAAGTCTCTCCCCCCATTAAAATTAAGAGCTGGTTTTAAAACCATTCAGACAACCAGTTGTCAGCAATATGGGCATTAAGCTCCAACAACAATGAAAAAGCTGTTCCTTTCATTCCCTATTTTCCTAGAGCAATGAATTCACATAATGCCATGGTGACATTGTAGAGACAAGTCTATTAAAATATGAATTTATGGTTACTTTGACTCTTATGTTGGTCCATTTAGCATAATAGATGCAATTGACCTAAATAGCAGAAAGTACATTTTATTCTAAGTGTTAGAAATTAAAATAGATTGAATGATTTTCTTGTATATATCATTGTTGAAGTTTTTGTTACGCTCTGAATTAGTACAAATAGCAGTAATAACACAACTGGATGCACCTGGCATATATTATTGGACTTATCCCAAGCCACTTTTTCATAATTGGGCATTTTTATCCATGTAACTGAAATTCAGTAATGTTTTTAATGTTTTAGAATCAGAATGTTTTAAAAATCAAACCTGCAGAAATATAATCAATAAAGGAAGCAAGGCAAGAGGTTTTGGCAGCCTGTAAAATAAGAATTTACCACCTGTTTGAAGTGAGGTTTGGCCATGTATATAAGAAACTACAAAGGAAGTATACTCTTAGATCCAACAATTTCCCTTCTAAGATTTATTCTAAAGATATAGTAAAAGATGTGCATAAAGACTTAGCTAAATTCTGTTCATTACAATATTTTCATATTGTAAAGTAGAAATAAATTATATGAAAAATAATTACAAAAAAGTGAAAAATAAATATTTAATAAGAATGTGGAATTACAAAATACTATATATCCAACATCAAAGGGCTAATTTTAAATTAACTTTCAGTGTTTTTTATTTTACAGTGGAGTGCATATATGGAAAAACACATAAAATATGTATAGCTTAGTGAGTTGTCCTAGAATACCCTTGTTAGCAGTTACTCGAGGAATTCTCCATGTTCCTCATCTCAGTCAGAACCCCTTCACCTCTGTAAATAAACACTATTCTTACATTTATAGCAATCATTTTCTTGTATCATTATTGGTTTTGTCACCAGAGTGCTCATTCCTGTACACTCTAATTCAACATTGATAGTCCATTAAAACAAACAAACAAAAAAAACCCACAAAGTAGTATCTACATGTAATTTAAGTCTCAGAATTTACAGGTTTTCTCCTATGTACTGCAATTATTTCTTTTCCTTACAATTTATATGTTGAAGACCGACCCCAATGGCATTTTAGCCTGTGGAGTTTTCTAGTATGGGTTTTATAGTTTGCATACTCATGATACACCTCAATTTGTTGTTCAGTCCTTTGTATTTCCTGCAGAGGAACTGCAGCTGGATCCAGAAGCTTATTGAAATTCATGTTCCATCACTTTTGTAAGCCTGTAGGGAGTGGTCTCTATTGTTAAAATGTGCAGTGTCAGTTTCACATTTTATGATTCATATAGCTGTGATGATCACATTTGGATCTAATAATTTGAAGTTGTAAATTAGTCATATTTTAATTCAATCAATTCCCTTAAAGTTACTGATTGAAAAAACTATTATAAAGGCATGTTTTACCTTATCTACTCTTCAGCAACTAAGTAATTTGGTAACGAAGTAATAGAACTCTACTCCTAGAATCCTAATTATAGGTGGGATTAAGTCCATGAATTTGCCAGTTTTCAAGATTACTATATATTTTCAAAAGACTTCCATTTAGTCTTACTTTAAAAAAGAATTTTGCAAGAATGGTTCATATCAAAATGACCAAAAACAAGTATTGGTGAGGATGTGAGGGAAAATAAAGGACCTTTTATATAGCATTGGTGGGTATAGAAACTCATCCAACCCCTGTGGAAAGCAGTATGGAGTTTTCTCAAATGCTTAAAAATGGGTCTACATGAGTCATCAATTCCACTGTTTGGTATCCACCCAAAGAGTACAAATACACTAATTCAAAGGGCAACTTTTCCCCCATGTTCATTGCAGCACTATTTACAATAGCCAAACTAAAGAAATAAACTTAGTGCCCCTAAACAGAAGAATGGGTCAGGAAGATGTGGTACATGTACACAATAGAATACTACTCAGTGATCAATGAAGATAATTTCATGTCATTTGTAGAATATGGATGGAACTGGAATGGATTATACTGAGTGAAATAAGTCAGAAGGAGAAAGGCGAACACCAGATTGTGTCACTTTATGTGGGGAATAGGGAGAAACTACACAAAGGGTCAGATAAAGTCAGTCTACCCTTGAAAGGAGGCTCCAGAACTGAGACATGAGGAATGGGGAGAGAAGGAGGACACGTGAGCACAAAATGGGGTGGGGCATACAATGTATTTTGGTGGTGGACTCTGACAGGTTCGGTGGTAGGAGCTCTGTGATGACATCACTGAAATGGTAGGGGAAAGTTTCCTATGCTTCCCAAATACAAACAACAATGTAAAAACATTACCTCAGTAAAAATGTAAGTAATTTTGAAATAAAGAATTATCAGTCTTGGGCCTCCCTGGTGGACGAGGGGTTAAGTCTCAGTGCTATCACTGCTATGGCCTGATTTTCACTGCTGGAAAGAGAGCTAACCCACATATGGCATAGTAGACCTCCTCTCCTCTCTCTCCCACTGCTCCCCTTAGTGTATATATCGGTCAGTCTGTCTGTTCTGCTCCTCACTCTATCTCTGGTGAATCCTCTCAGTTTGGCCTACACCACTGATCTATGCAAAAAAAAAAAAAAAACAAAAACACAAAAGAATTATCAATATTTATGTCAATTTCTCTCTATAGTCATCGTGACTATTTGGAGTTATTGCTTCAGTAGATTCCTTAGGAAAATTTCATGATAAAAATAATTTATAGCTCTTGTACACTCATAATAGTTAACTCTGCACCTTATAGAAAGTTAGTTTTGTTGCATATAAGTCCTAGGCTCACATTCTCTTTCCTTGAATCTCTTAAATATGATTGCCATTTTCTCTTCTGACATAGAACATTATGTTGAAAAGTCAGGTGATAATTTGCTTTTTCTATCCTAATATATATCTATTGTTTTTCCTTAGGTATCCAATTAATATTTTATTACTTTTTTTTAAGTCTAGAAGTTTTACTAGTATGATTTGCTATTTATCAATCTGAACTGATATTCTGAAGCACACGGTCCACTCATCAAATAATTTTTTATTTTAGAAACTTTTCTTTAAGCCTCCCTGGTGGCACAGCGGGTTAAGCAGCACACTATGAAGCAAACCACAGCCACTGCAGCACGAGTTCGATCCCTGCCTCCGGCCAGGGAGGGGACCCACATGGAGCAGCAGACCTCTCCTGCTGTGCCCGCTGCTCCCCTCAGCAGTGTACTTCTGTTGATCTGCCTGTTCTTCTCCCCACTCTCTGTGGTGAATCCTCTCACCCCAACCCCAACACCTCTGGCCTGTACCAAGTGTTTGTATGCATAAATAAATAAATCTTTAAAAAAATAAAATAAAAACTTTTCTTGAATTACATTTCTTAGTGTATAGTTTTTCTTTGCATGAAATTGTCTGTCTTCTTCTGGACCTCTAAAATAACTGTCACTTTCTTTCACTCCATTCCTATCCTTTTTTTTTTTTTTTTTAATTTAAAAAGAGTATCATCCAATTTAAAAGAGCATGCTCTTGCTTTCTGGAATAATCAGATTTTCTATACCTTGGCTTTTCCAGCACAGATCTATAATTAGTCATTTTTTTCTAAGGAACACTGGATCCTTTGCAGTGAAAAAGGAATATGGGTACTTTAATGGTGGGGACACTATGGTGCCTACACCTCAGGGGGAGACCCTAATCTTCTAAAACACTAACAAGGTTGTACAACAATGCTACTTCAGTTAAAAAATAAAATAAACCAAGATGTGGGACCTGGTTTTACTTATTGCTTCTAGAACAAAGATTGCGTTCAATCTTTGTCCATGGACAGAGATAGGAAAAATTATGATTAACACTTGATAAAATATATAGATCGAATTTTATTATATATAACACTACATATGTATTTAAAATCATAAGCTAGGACTGATATTTTCCAATCAAATCAAAACTACGGTGTTCTTCCTCATTTTTCACTTTTCTATTTCTTTGACCTACTTTGCTCAAGAATGAAAACCTTGATTAACACGAATTTTGTTTTAAATAATAAACTTATGAAATACACATTATCATGAACTAAGTTGCTGTTTATCTAGTGTGTTTATAGATCTTCTCTGAAGGAAAAAAATAAGTATTTTTTGAAAGGACTCATGCAAGAAAAAAATCTAAAGTTGGAGATAAATTTATGTTGGCAGCAACACAATACATGACCTTATAAACATCTCAAAACACATAGACTGAAGTGAAATACTGTGCCTTAGTTAAGAAGCCTTGTTTATGACAGAGATCTGCATGTTGAAGTTACAAGAGACAAGTTCAAATAAAAATATAACACACTTAAAAATCTATTTTTGAATTATTATGTTTATATTTTTGTATGAGTTGACAGATTTTATATACCATGAGATTTCAAATATATATGTGCATATACTAAATGCATTAAAAGGTATATGATCCTATCATCCAAATCATTTTAATTTGATTTATTCAAGTTGTCAAAATAAAAGTATTTTGACCCTTGTCTTTGGGTAAATGAGGCTATAAGTAGTTTACAAATATTTGTTATTTTAAATTGCCTTTTAAATTTATTTTAATATTTACTTTCCCTAGAAATTAGAAATTTCTATGCAAATGCTCATGTCTTACAGGTCTTTATCATCCTCAGAACATACATGGTAGTAATGAATCTGATAAAATGAGGTGATATGAATCACACATTGTTGTATATGTAGAAGTCTTTTGTCATCACTCAATAAGCTTGATATTTTTTTTCACATATGAAGATAATTGCTTTATTTATCTATTTTTCTACAGTCCCTTCAGGCACATATTACTCAGAACAATTGATGTCTTTTTCCTCATTTCCTTCGCTTCTGGAGTAGCCTCTCACACTGTTATCTTCCCCTTTCAGGCTTTGTTGACATTTCTTACTTAATTTTGAGCTTAAACTCCTTAAAGTTATTTGAGAAATAGTTTTCCTAAAAGATTAATATCTAAAGAATGTTGTTTCATTTTTCCACAAGGAAAGTTTTTTTGTTGATAGTGCTCTTAAACTACAGTATTACACCTCATTTTAAGCAGTGCCTTACATGTCATGTCTGGAATCCAGGAGACTAATTTTTTTTGAGTTAATTTATTCCTTAATGTACTGGATTAATCTTATACAAAGTATATTCCCCAGTGATTTAATTTACTCTTCAAGAAGAAACACATAGTTTCTGTTTAATAAAATCCAATGTGCAATTCACACAAGTAATTATAAAGAGTGAGTTAATGAAACAAATAAAGATGATCATACCCTTGGTATGGTATAGCATGTTGTGGGATGAATCAAACCAACATAATGCATTCAATTTTTCATGGTGTAAGTTTGTTTTCATAGATGAAGAGATAGAACGGCAATGGTGATAAGTCACTTTGTTTTAATCTTGGCTTTTTAACTGATTAAAGATTAAAAATAAATGGGTGTGGATGATGGTCTGCTAGTTTATAATTTAAGAAATGAGAGATAATTTTATGACCCAAATAATATTTAATCTGGAAGTCATTTAGGAATCAGTTGCAAGGAAGCAATGAGACAGAAATTAATAGTGAGGTATTATAGAGATAATCTTTAGTTATTTATAGTAATATTGAAATCACAGAATATAAAACAAAAAATTGTTTTTGAAGAGTTAAAGGACCTTTTGCATGTGCTCTATATATCAAAGCTATTTCATTATTTGTATTACCCTAACAAATGCAAGGTTTTGGCCTAAAGTACTCTTTTTTCTGTCTAACCTTGAAACCAATGAATATATTCCATAACTTAAGATGTTTCTTACCCTTGCCAAGCTTCATCTTATAGACTGTATCTACATATATATATATGTGTGTGTGTGTGTGTGTGTGTGTATTATATATGTGTATTACCATAGGCCATCTAATTCTGAGAATGCTGAGAATGAATAATTGAATATTTGCCTTGTACTTTGTCCTTAGGACAAACTTAAGTACTTATATAAGCACTTGGTTAACTGCAGCAAATCAAATTTTCTCTTTTCTCAGGTGTCTTACTGTGGCCTTATAATAGGACTACCAATATCCAGAATCTAGTTATGTGTGTGTGTATTGATTGCCATATATATAGGCATATATAGAAAAGCTCAAATGAAAATCTAAATAGGAAATAAAATAATTAAATAGAAAGAGTCTATCCAATTTAAAACAAATTAGGGAAAACCTTAGATGTGTCACCAAAGGAAACTTTGTGGAAGGCAATTTACCATGCAAGAGATTTCACTATTCTTAGCCTTTAGGTAAAAGCAAATTAAAATTATGCTATGGTGAAAGATGACTATACATCTATCAGAATGACTAAAATGAATATTCCATCAATACCAATACTACAAAGTTTGTAGAGAAAGTAGAACACTCATGTATTATTGGTGAGCATAAAAAAGTGGTACAATCTGGCATCTTTTTATAAAATTTAACTTATATATTAGCACATATCTTTGAAATCCTACTTTTCCTCCTTTATTTTAGAGAAATAAAATGTACCTTCAAACAGAAAATATCTGTCACAGAGAACAGGCTGGCGGTTATCAAAGGGGGTGGATATTTAGAGGACTGGATAAGGGGGTCAAATCTATGGTGGTGGATGGAAATGAGACTTTTAGTGGTGATCATGATATTGGGTACACAGACTTTGAAGTATAATGCTGTACATGTGAAACTTACAGACATAACCCAATGTTATTGCAATAAACATTAAAAAATCTGTACATAAATTTTTATAGATGCCCCAGTTATAATTTTTGAAAAAACTGGAAACAATCCAGACATGCTTCAACAGGTGAATCAAAAAACTGTAGCACATCTATACAGTACTATTCAGTCATAAAAAGAAAGGAAATATTGACATATACAATTTGGATGAATATCAAAGACATAAAACTATGTGAAAGAAACAGTCTTGAAACATTACAGACTATGTGATTCTATTTATATAACACTCTGGAAAAAGGAAAAATTAAAGTAACAAAGAACAGATTAGTAGTTGCCAGTGTTGGGAAGTTGGTACGATGATAAAGAGATGGTATAAAAGCTTTCTTGGCTTCTGGAATTGTCCTGATGGCAGCAGCAGTTACTTGGATCTATATATGTGTTAAAATTCATAAAACTATACACAAAAGCCAATTGTGTGATAATTTAAAAAACACAATTAAATAGAGAAAAATAGGAATGCTTAGTCCTCAAGATACACGTACAACTATTTTCTTTGGATAATTATACATCTTCCTTAAAGTATCCCATCACATTTTGTCAAGGCAACTTTATTTTGGATAAGGAAGACAGCTAGATTTTCTGGGGTTAATTGGATGACAACTTTTCATATACTCTTATTAAATATACAGAATTTCTCTTTGTTTCAACATTCAAAGCAGGACTTTATGGAGGTCAGAGGATGAATGTAGTTAATGTCTAATTGTGTCTCCCAGGGTTACATGGGACCAAGGACCATGCTATGTTTCTTACCTCATTCTCAAAATATATAGTAGAATATATGTATTTAATAACCACAGGAATCACACATTGATTTCTGAACAATGGAGCAAGGGCTGTTCACTTCAAATGTTATTACCAGCACTGAACATGCCTGACAATGGCAAATCTCCTTTAGGTCTTTCAATTCCAATTTTCTTTTCCTTGGTCACATGAGTTGGCATAAACTCTAGAGTTTGGTTTTCTTTACCTTATAACTAGTTGGTATATGATTTTATAGAAAACACTAAGAGAGAATACCAGCATCAGTCCCTCAATGTGTTTCCCCACCCTCCTTTTTTTTATTCTGGATCATTAAGTTCTGAAGGTCATGGTTACTCTCCAATGCAATACCTTCAAATAACTCTTATTTTTTGGTGGGTGGTGTTGGTGATTTTTTCTTTAAATTCCACTCTAGTTTATTTTTAAAGAAAATTTTTAATCCAATATTCCTGGAAGGTTGTTTTAAGAATTTTTATATGCCAATAAAGTGAGTTTTTTGGTACAGAAGAAAAATAGTAGTGCATCTGTTCTCATGTGTAGTTAGTAGAAGTTGTTGTTTTGAGTATCACTTGGATGCTCCATATCTACTGAGCATTGGCTGGGTCATCTCCTCCCACTGTCACTGCTGTCTCTCTGGCTCAGTAGGATTCTCTGACTCTTGCCAAAATTTGCCTGTAGACTGCCAGTTTAGTGTGGGATCAGAGTGAAAAAGAATCTTACAGTGGATTCAGATTGCATTCCAACTGCTCTGTCACTTGGATCACAGTGACTCAGCAAAACCAAATAAATTGGGAAAGTCTGTGGCAAACAGTGATGCTGTCTGGAGTCTCTGGCAAGCACTAATAAGATCCCTGGGGCTTTGCAGCATGGTATTGGCATAAAAACAGACACAGACCAATAGAACAGAACTGAAAGTCCAGCAATAATCCTGCACATATAAGCAGCTAATTTTTGGCAGAGGAGGTCAAAAGCATAAATGGAATTAGGAAAGATTCTTCAATAAATGGTGTTGGGAAAACTGGATGGTCACAAACAAATTAAAAACAGACAAACAGAAAATGAAAAAAAAAACCTACACCATTACCTATTAGCATATAGGAAAATTAATTCCAAATGTATTAAATACTTAAATGAAAGATTTAAAGCCATAAAATACAAAGAAGAAAGCACAGGTGATGTGCCCTATGAATTCTGGCTGTAGAGATGAATTTTGGGATTGGACTCCAGTGGTGGTAGAAACAAAAGCAAAAAGAAATGAAAGAAATTATATCAAACTGGAAGTCTTCTGTATGGTGAGAAAAACTATCATCCAAATGAAAAGGCATCCTAAATGGGAGATCTTTGCAAATCATAAATTTGACAAGAGGTTAATTTTCAAAATATATAAACAACTTGTAAAACTGAACAGCAAAAATCCTGATTAAAAATGGTAGAAGATTTGAACAGATACTTTTCTAAAGAAGACACACAGACGGTCATAAGCATATGAAAAATGTTCATCATTTCTTCTTATCAGGGAAATGGACATCAAAAGTAACAAAGAGATGTCACCTAACTCCTGTGAGAATGATTATTATCCAGAAGACAAGAGACAAGTGGTGGAGAAAATGTGAAGAGAAAGGAACCCTTCCATACTCTTAGGGGAAATATAATTTGAAGCAGTCACACTGAAACTCTGTATGGAGACTGCTCAAAAAATTAACAATAGAAAATTTATACAACCACGTTGTCTCACATGTGAGCATTTACCTGAAAATATTATGAAACAATATGAAAATATTAATTTTAAGAGATCTATGCACCTCCATCTTCATTGCAACATTATTTACAATAGCTAGGGTTTAGGAACAACCTATCTATTGACAGATGATTTGATAAAGAAGTTATGGTATATGTATACCCAGTGGAATATTGCTTAGCTATAAAATAATGACAAAATCCTGCCATTTGCATCAACATGGATGAACATATTAATAGAAGGAATTATAATTAGTGAACTAAGTCACACAGAGAAAGACATGTAATTTCACTCATGTGATAAATAGAGAAACAAAAGAATGAACAAAATAAAACAAAAACTTTTAGACTGTAAGAACACATAAATATTTATGAGAAGGGCAGTGGGAATAGGAGTGGATAAATCAGTTAAAATATGATCAATTGTATGGTGAAGGGTAGATCTGAGAGGTGAACATAAAGTATTATATGTGGATGTTATTTGGAACGAGGCACTCCAGAAACCTATAAAATGTTATAATGTTGCTTCAATAAAAATCTTTTAAAAATATTCCTAGAGTTTTGGAATAAGTCATGTCATTTTCTGCAGACAACACATTCTTCATTTGAAAGGGACCACTAAAGACCAAGCACATGATTATTAGATATCAAATAACAATTTTTGAGTCCAACAAATCATTGTGAATTTTCTTACCAATTCATTGAAACACACATTTTAATTATGAATTGAGCATGTTTTTCTATTTCATGTATAGGAGTCAGTAGTCAAGGTTCCAAGTAATGGCATAAGCAAATACACCTTCCTATGGAAAATGTTTCATTATTTCTCTCAATCCACATTTCATAGGCAATTTCTTATTATATAGGGAGAGAAAAAATGATGGCTATGTATGTTCAGGTTGCTAGAAGGGGATGTCTACTGGTTTATATTTATGCTCAAGAATGGTCCCCATAGAGTCGATGACCAATGGTATAACTAGGGGTGTTATATTAGGTTGTCTGCTTCGTGAGTTGTCCATCATCTTGCTTTAAGGACAATTGCAAATGGTTTGGCTGACTAATGAGAAGCTTATAAAGATTTAGATAGAAAAACTGATGTCAAGGAGGTTTTAAGAAGTCTGTGATTGGAGCTCTCAGATTAGAAATTTTTATGACCTACATAAATGCCACCCGCCTGCATTTATTGCTGGAGATTTTTAATGACACGATAAATTGTTTTGGGACATCATCTTCCTCTACAGCAAAGTTTGTGATACTTGCTCAATGTATCAATATAAAAAAATGATGATATTATCAGATATTAAGGCTGTAGCAGTGGCTTCCAGTGCCAGTGTGGCCTTCGACCCTACCTTTTAGGTGTGTTTAAATTACTTCAAATTGCCAACATCTATATCTGTGCCTAAACATTTTTTTGGTGACTTCTCTTTTTATACATGCATCAAACCAGATGTATAAATACCTTAGATCCTATATATTGAGATAAGTACATTCTGGGGTTTGTGTTTTATACTATTTTAAAAGAGTTTCATCTTGACCTAAACTCTACTCATAGTGTAGCTGGCCTGATAGACCTTGTTGGCCATCTTTTCCCCCTATATCACTTCAGTATTGCCTATTTTTCCTTTATTTTCTAGGAAAACTATTTGCATTACAACCATTTTATTAGTATCTATTTTCAGTGGAATTAAGGCTTGTTGTGGCTACTACTACTATTTCTGATTACCTGATTTCCCAACAATAGAGGCCAATGCTAAATGAAAAATGTCAACACTTTCTGTGGATTATGGCAAGTTCCCTCATAAAAGATGACTACATTAAAACTGTCCATATGGAGCGATGGTGATGATACAGAGTGAAGACCTATTTCTAGTAAATATTTGCCTTCTGAGCATGAAACTTCTCTGCCAGCACCATCTTTAGGACTTTACAGAGTGAGTTATCCAGTGGCATGGTGTCTCACTCAGTAGTGTCTCATGCCAAGACCATACCCTAGAATTGTGGCAGTGGTTCACAACCACAGAATTCTTTAGTGTCACTATGTTCCACCAACAAGAAGCAATTAGATTGATATTAGAGTGGAATGAATTGTTAAAGTCATTGCCTGGGAGATGTTATTTTGAGAGATACATATGCTGTACTAAAAGCTCAGTAATGTCCTTGGACCAGTAACTAGTTACCCATTAGCCAGAAAGCACAGGTTGGAAAGCAAGTGTTAGTATTATAAACATTCAGAAATGAGATTAATCTGCATTTGCTTTATATTGTCTCATTTGGCTATGAAATCAGCATTAGCCTCATAAAATAAATTTTTCCATTTTCTTTACATTCTATGGAATATTTGGTATGACATATATGTTATCTGTTACCTGGAGGTTTGGCAAGATTTACGTGTAAGATTTTGGGGTACTTTTAATGTGGGAGAGCTTTTTATGTGGACTTACCTTTAAAATATATTACTCATTATAGGCTCATATTTTATATAATTTTTAGGCAATTAAATTTTTTAATAAAATAATCTATTTTATTTCAAGCACATTACAGTTTAAATATTATTGTCAATTACCTACTCCATAACAATTATCTACTATATTTATAGTTAGGTTCTATTTCCACACTTTATTTTCTTAAATAGTGTAAAATTTTGTCTGTTTTTATTTGTCCTTAAGAAAAATAGTCCCCCACTTTCTTTTTGTTCCAGTTTCATTAATTTCTGCTATTATTTTTATTGCTTTCTGCCTTTTTCCTTGGGGGCTTATCTGTTGTTTTTATTTCTAAATTTCTGAGTGAAATATTTATTTCTGACATTTGTTTCTAATACTGAACTCTTAGGCTATTGATTTCCTTTTAGTTTGCCATTTTACTTACATCCTTGAGTTATATTGTTATATTGTTTTGTTCTAAACAGTATTGTTTTCATTATAAGTTTTTTTCTGACACTTGAAGTGTGTGTGTTATGTGTTTGAATGCACATGTGTGTGTTTCTTTTCCAAATGTAAAAATTATTTTTCCCATAAATATTGTGTTATTTGTAATTTTACTGAATTGTCAAAGAAAAAGTTCTCTAATATCACTTCCAACTTCCAATTCTGGTTTTATGTTCATTTTTAGTGGATGATTTCCTTTATTTTAAGATTAATTTTGTATTGACAATTAATTATATAATCTTCATAGATTTCTATGTTGAGGAATAGGTGCACTCATCACTATACTTTAGCAAGTCTCAGTGAAATGACTTCAATCTTTTATAAATGGAGAAAAAAAAACCTTATTTTTTATGCAGCTAAAATTGGGAGTGGAAAATTTTCTGATATTTTTGATTGCCTAATATATTTTAAAGATAATATACATTGTCTCACTAACTTATTTTAAAACACCTGAAAGGTAGATATTGTTACCAGATTTAGGAATAACATACACTTATCTCATGGTCACATAATTTGGACACTTAGTTGTTAAATCTTACTCTTCTAGCTTTCTAAGGCACTATTACTTTGCAATTACCCAAACCTGGTACCAGCATTCCTGGTATAATACAAATCTTTCTTGATTTGTAGACAGTTAAAAACACATAGAAATGCAAATAGAATCTAGAAAAGATGAAAAGAATGAAAGTGTTGTATGATTAGGAAACTGTTTTTCACTAATTAGTAAATGAGCCTAGACAGTTTTCAATGAAATTCAAAGAAGATAAAGATGATACAAAATAATGAGAGGCTAGCTTATAATGTAATATGTTTTAAATTAACTTTTTAGGATTAAATGCAAGTGGTAAAACTTCAAAGCAACATTTTGTATATCTTTCAAAGATAATTACATCTACTATAATTTTTACCATCCCCAATGATGCAGAGGGTGTGAATCAGCAGGTGTATATATTAAAATTATTTATCTTTAGTCTCAGTTTTCACTGTGATGCTGTATTATAATGATTTCATACTATAAAAAAGACAATTACAAGGATTTTTTTTTTTTTTTTTACTGTAGGTAACAATGAACAAATATGGGAGCTGATTTTGACAGCCTCCTTTGTCTCTTTGTCCTACCCTTCGCTGCTCTCATGAGCAAATCTGTTCTTTTCCCTAGGTTTCTGTGTCTATATTTTAAAGAAGTTTTCTGCATATTTAATTCAAAGTGAAACTTATCTAATTACCCTCAGTCACTGAGTAAGAAAACTGAGTTTTCTTCTTCCTTTATGATGATCTTTTTTGCTAGTACAGAAATTCATGTACTGTTCAAGAAAGTATCTCATTCCATAACCAGCTATTATTCAATAAGAGAAAAAGCTGCTCATAACCAATTTCTGTCTGTATCATAATGTGGCATCCTACTGTAATGCTGTCAACATGCTGTGAGGCAGTCAGTAAGTAAAGTCTGAGTTTTACCAACTTGAATTCTGCTATTTGAGCATCTGGAATGGCTGACTATCACCAAACCTGATGTACCTAACTATGCTGAGAAGGCTGTAGTTATCCCTTTTTTTTTTTTTTTTTTTTAGATTTTTTATTTATTTATGCATACAAGCACTGGGGTACAGGCCAGAGG
>JAGFMF010012011.1:197068-225317 GCA_019455555.1 Galemys pyrenaicus
GGGGTGAGAGGATTCACCACAGAGAGCTGGGAGCAGAACAGGCAGATCAACGGAAGTACACTGCTAAGGGGAGCAGCGGGCACAGCAGGAGAGGTCTGCTGCGCCACGTGGGTCCCCTCCCTGGCCGGCAGCAGGGATCGAACTCGTGCTGCAGTGGCTGCGGTCTACTTCACAGTGCGTTGCTCAACCCACTGCGCCACCAGGGAGGCCCTGTAGTTATCCTTTTATCTGTGGCTGTGTCTTGTTTCTGGATTTGGAGTTTTACGCTCTAGAGTCTATGCCCTTTTAACAGGATATCCTTTTTATCTCTGGCACAACTACTCTGGTGACATTTTATACTTCTCCTTTATGAAGTCCTCTTGATTGTTTATCAAGAAATGTCAAGATCTGTATATTTGGAGTTAGCTTTTGAGTTTCTCAACAATATATTTGCAACTTGAAAAGTCACTTGGATATTTAGAAGGCACTTCAAATTCAACATGTCTAAATATGAGCACTTAGTCTACCCCAAGTCATTAATAATATTTCTTAAGCCAGAAGCAAACATGTCATCTATGAGTTATTTTTTTTCTATTCAATGCTTGCTTTCTTTGTTAGAACATTATGTCTATTAGAACAAAGGCTACATCTGAGTTATTTACTGTTACATCCTTAGTATCATAAAAGTTGCCCGACTTACGGCTGGATGTTATGAAACAAATATAGAATAAATCACTAATAATATTAACTCTATAGTCATACAATTCTGTATCAAATGCTGGTTCTGTGACTTATAAACTGAGTTGGTAACATTTCTTGTGCTCTTTCTGATATCTAAAATGAGTCAAAAGACTATGTACATTTTAAGATTATAGTAATGATTAAGTTCAAGAGATTATTTCTTTCCCCTAAACTATCATTAGATGGTACATGTTAAGTGTTTGTCATCTGGTAAGCACCCAATAAGTGCTAATCTTAAAAAAATCACCAACTTTGGTGATCCCTGCAACAGTGGTTTGTGTTCTTTATTTCTGTAATATAATTACCTAAACTATTAGAAAATTCTTTAATTTCATTGTCCTTTTAATGAAAGTGTAATGCATTAATGTTTTTTTCTAGTCATCTAGACTGCTCCTTATGCGTTAACAGGAAAGTTGGTTGTAAATAAGTGTGTTTCTTCTAAGTACTTAGCTTGAAGCTGGCATTTCATCTTATAGAATTATACTCCCTCATCAGCAAATAAAACATTGTTTCTTTGCTACTTGTGTAAAATAATATGGATTTTTCATATGATGGTATAATTTTCATTCATGCACTAAAATAAAAATGTAAAAGTCGTGAGAAAAGCATTTATTATTATAAGTCAGAAATTCTCTTTGATTTAGAGTTTTCTTTCTTATTCTACTTTTGAGGAAATGTATGAAATAAAACAACAAAATGGAACTAGATAGATAACATAACTAAATTTTAGACAAAGGTCAGGAAACACATTATTTATATTTACCCAACATTCTGGTTACCAAATATAATACCATGTTAGTTTTGAAATTGTTTTGAAATTGAGAACAATTAAAAATTTTAAATGGGGATTTTAGTAAAGAACTAAGTTCTGATCATTTAAAAATATATTTTAGAAATTTCTACTATTAAAGTCTGCTTTCATTTTTATGTTTAATAATAGAATCTTTGAAAAGATGCACCCCTTGCTAGTCTTATTACAGGCACATAAAATAAGCAGCCATCTGTTCTTTTAAATGAAGTTAGAATGAAAACTTAGATTAGTAAAACACAAACTTTATAGAAAATTCAGTCATTACTTATGTTTTCAGATCCATGGTTATATGCAAGAAATATTTGGCTGAATGGATTAAAAAAACCTACTATGTGTTGGCTATTCTTTTTCTGAGATCCTATTAAAAGTATAAGAAAGGACAAAAAAAATATAAACTCACTAAAATAAAGAGTGCAAGAGGGAGGTAATCAATGGATAGGAAAATTCAAACTTAGAAGTAAATATGAAAAGCAATAATTCATAAAGCAAAGTATAAGAAATCTAAAATTCTAGTAAATATGACTGTAGTAAGAAGAATTCCATTTTATTGACTGAATTCAGAATTGTAAACAAATAATTTAGAGAATGGAAATAATTGTGGCATCTCCTCTCCTGCATACAACCGAGACATTACATGGGTAGGGTCCTATCTCCTTTGGCAAGGAAAACAAAATAAATAAATAAACAAACAAATGACACTATATCAAGCTGAAAAACTTCTGCACAGCAAAAGAAACATGCATCAAAACTAAAGAGATATGCCACTAAATAGAAGATATATGCACATCATACTTCTAAAAAGAGGTTAGTATCCAAAATATACCAAAAACACAACTACAAAATGGGCAGAGGATATGAATAGACACTTCTCTAATGAAGACGAAAAGATGGCAGAACCCATTTTGAGCAGGAAGGTTTGGGGGTCCTGGTTGCTCCTCATTCTGGCTGCTAACAGAATATCTACCTGAATTTGAAGTTGATTTACCTAATTTTGACATGATCAAAATGTAACAAGTGATCAAATCATTGTGTTACTGTGAGCCAGGAAATAGTGAAAATTTAAATCATCTCATTTTTCAAGGGAAAAAAAGTCTATTCTGAAAATACAATCAAACCTCTCATCTCTTTAGAGTCTTATACTTTAACCCCTTGCCCTCTTATGGAACATTAACATTAATAAAGTGGGATTGACCTGAAAGTAGACCAGGCAAACCATATAGCTGAATGTAAAGAGATGGTCCTTTACATCTATTAGGTTGCATCCTCTGGTGAATATCACTTGCTACATTCCTTGTGTAATGGACTATTTATATTGTGTGACCTTGGGCAAGATTGCAAATCTGCCTGGACCTAAGTTGATTTATTTGTAAAAGTTGAAGATTATTAAAATATGAACACTTTGTAATATAGGATAAAGAAATACAGTGTGTATGCAATCATTTCCTAACTTTGAAGTACTTTTTACTTATTATTGGTGTAATGATACAAAATAAATTGGACTTTAGGTGAAAATGATATATGAATTGGGCTTGCTCCTACACATTCTAATAACAATCTCTTACTTCCTAATTTCCTTCTCTCTCAAACATTGAAATTACCCTATTAACAACAACAACAACAAAACACATTTGTATATCTACCCACATGCCTATAAAATTTAAGTTACTAAAATAACCAAACAGCATATAGGAAGCATATATTGATGTATAGAGTATGACTAGTATCTCCCTGCTTTCTTTATTTAATATTAATTATGTGTTGTAGACAATGGAAGCCATGTTGATACATTATATTATTTGATTTTTGCAGAAGTGTGTTGTATTAAGTGTACAAAACTCCTTTAAAGAAGGAAGTAATTATGGCTTCAATAGCTTAAGTGAGGATGAAGATCACTAAATGGCAGAGCCATCCTGATTTTGCCTGACTTTTAAATCCATTTGTTTTAGAGGATAGTTTCTTCCTAAGGTCCACATTTCTTTTTTATCTTCTTAGTGAAATAACCTGTGGTTTTAGTTAGGCACATGGCTGCCCAATTTATAAAGTACGTTTTCCAGTTGGTCTTATTACTAAGATCTAGCACGTGGAATGCCAGCAAAGGTGTTACATGCAACTCTAACACACCTGACTTTAAGAGAATACTTTCTCCTGTTTTCTCACCACTGGCTAGACTGAGGGCATTATGGCTAGTTAAGTAATGATTGTATCCATGATGTACAGGTCACATTCAACATGATAGGGACCCCTTGGTGGTCAAGCCACCACCACACCATACCTAGAATACATAGTGGACTTTGCATGAGGAAGAATAAACCTCTCTTATTTAGGCTATTGATGTTTGGGATTTTTGTTCCTTTACATTTAACCTAATCCAAATTTATAGACCAGACTCACTCCCAAACTACTAATTGAAAGAATTGAAGTCACTTGTAAATTCTGTATAGTAATTTTATGTATTAACTTTATCTCTTCATATGGAACAGTGAGAATGTAACATCCAATATATACATGGTTATGATAAAATTTCATTTCAACAGAACTATATATATAACTTTTGGAACGTCCTTAAAATTATGTTACAACTTTTTTTAATTAATGAAGATAGATACATTGTTGTTGATATACAATATGCCAAGGTTTCAGGCCTTAATCTATTTCATAATGCTTAACCAATTCTAATTCTGCCATGCTAAGAATGAGACCAGAACAAAAGATGTTTTAAGTCATTTTAAGGGCAATTATATAGGCTACTGAAGTTTTGTGAGTTGGAACTAAGCCAGAACAGAAGCAGTAACAGCTGGGCAAAAACCCAAAACACCAGGCAACCTCCCTCAAAGGAGGAAGTTCTTCCTTTGAAATGTAACTTGAGAGGCAGTGTCAGACACTGCCAGTCTTTGAAGATTATTATAGACGAACTCTATTGGCTATCCATCTTCATAAGAATTGTTATTAAAATTTCTTGGGGAGAAATGCACATTACTGAAAATATAATTTAAGACTCAATGTTGTAGAAAGAACATTTGTTTGGAAGCAGACAGATCTGGGTTTGAAAGTCAGCTTTCCTAATTAACTTTGCTGTCCTAGATTTTTCCCTTAGTCTACCTATAAAAGGAGATAATAACAATATCCCAGATTTGCTATGAGAATTAATCAATATATAATATTTATAAATATGCAACATGTGGCTTGATTGTTTTTAATATTAGTGGTCTTAGTACACTTGTTCCCCTGTAGACATTCCCTAAATCCTTAGTGCATACAAAGGTAGTTGTCCTGTTCTGGGTTGCCTTAAAGTCAGTGCTTGAAATTATTTAAGTGTGATATATTGGGGAAGTGATTCCCAGAAGTGAAAATGAGAGATTTGGACAAGGAAAAAACCACATATGTGTGAACTGAACTACCTACCACTGAGATTGATTTGTATAACAATACAATTAGCCTCCACATTATCCAACAATTCCACTCCTAGGTATCTACCCAAAAGACACAAAACATTAATTCAAAAGGACACCTACACCCCTATATTTGTTGCATCACAGTTTACAATAGGTAAACTATGGAAACAACCCAAATGCCCCAAAATAGATGACTGGATCAAGAACATGTGGTATATTTACACAATGGAATATTACTCGGCAATCAAAAAAGGATAACTAGTGCCATTCATAGCAACATGGATGGAGCTGGAAGGGATTATGCACAGTGAAATAAGCCAGGAGAAAAAAAAAAGAAAAATACCAAATGGTTTCACTTATAGGAGGAATATAGAGGGATCAAATAAGGGGTCAGGGGAAAAAAAGTAACTCTATTAAAGTAAAAATCCTAATCATCAGGTGACTATAGATCAGACATTTTGTAGGGAGGAGGAAGGAGATGGCTCAGGACATGGGTGGAAGAGCACAAGGGACTATGGTGGTGTTGCATGGGTAAATTGGTGGTGGGAATGTCACAGACAGGGAAATCATACATTGTACAAATATGAAGGATAAAGTAATAAATATGCATTAAAAAAAGAAAAAAAATACACATTAGAAGGCCATTAAAAGGAAGTGACTAGGAATGTGAGTAAATACTAGGGTGCCTAAGTTAAAGGGAAATCATTAATTATGGGCTTCCTTAAAATCTAAGCAATAAAGAAAGCATGATTCAGATATCATTTAATAATTAGTTTTCTTTTTTTTCTACACATATTTTCTTGATCAACACATACTTAGAATGAATTACTATAAACTGCAGTATATTAAGTGGGCAACAATCCTAAAAGAAGAACTACTGATTTAACAGTGTATGGAACTTAGATGAAATATTTAATTTTGATGATTAGACATGTTTTAAGATATGCGGAACCAATGTAATCCACTGAAACGATGACAGCAAAGTTGCAAAAATATTTTTGATGAAAGCAAAGGAGGAGCGGATATGTATTGTCTGCAATTTCAGTTTAAGTGACCAAGTAAAGACAGAGCATTGAACAGATTTATTCCCAAATCCACAGAGAATGAGCTACACTGAACTGGTTAGTCTGTTTAGATCTTGATGTTACATTGAAAGGAATCTGAACAAAATTGAAAGCTTTCAGAGATGAGTGATCAGAAGAGAAACAGGACTAAAATCCAAATCAAGAAAATCTGCTCTTTGGCTCCAATTGCTCATCCAATCCATCAGGAAAAATAGTACCTTTAAACGTTATCTGACCAATTCTTACCTCCCCTGAGTTACTGTTCTGTTTCAAACTACCATTATCTCTTGCCTGAATTATGATAATAGCCTCCTAATTGGTCTCTCTGCTTTGACTTTTGTTCCCCTAAGGGTTATTCTAAGCACAGAGAAATCCTTTTAAAACGTAAGTAGATCATGTCACTCTTTTGCATAAAAACCTCTAATAGTTACCCATTTTGCTTCTAGTAGAGACAAGTCTTAAAATGCCCTGCTTAAAATGCCCAAGAGACCTGGGACCTTCGACATTACACCAACTACACTAGTCCTTCCAACCGGACTCTAAGCAGTTGGTTGCAAAGCCAGGCACAGCACACCTTGCCTTAGGGTCCTTACCTGGCTGGTTAACAGTGTGATCAACTTCCTTTCTCTTAAAAGTCTTTTTCAAATCTCACCTCAGTGGGCTTCTCTGAACCACTGCTGAAAATTGAAACCTGCCTTTTTCCTATCTTTAACTTTTGTTCCCCTACTTGGATTTTTTTTTTTAAATAACAATTTTAGAGTGTAATTGACAAAATAACTGCCTGTTTTCCCCATTGTCTCTGGTGAATCCACTCCCCACCCCAACTGATGGCCGATATTCCAGTTCTCCATAAAAATTAAACAACCAAAAAACCTTAATGTCTCTCAGTAGTGTTTCATAATTTTTCAATGTACAGATTTTTAAATATATATTTTGACTATATTTGCTATACTTATCCTTAAGGGTTTCATAATTTTGACACTATTGTATTACCTGTAACATTTGAATTTCTGATTATTCATTGTTAGTTTATATATTTATTCCAATGTGCTTTCAAATTTTGGAAGTATTATCATTCATAGTGTCAAAAATTATACATATTTTTAAACTAGCATATGTATGTTATGATTTGTTTCAGCATGAGGAATAGTAAGGAGCAAACTCCAAGCCACTAAAGACAAACTGCACAAACTCCACTCCCTGATGTCTTTATAGACTTCATAACCACATCCACACTAAGGAGATGTCAGGTACTAAAAACAACTGCCAGCATGCCAAGAACCTGCCTTCCTGATGGGTGTGGGGGATTTCTGGGAAAGTCAAGCAGCCACGCTTGGTTTATAACCTGAACAAGTCTTTCTCTCTCTTCCTCCCACCCCCCAATTTTCTCCCCCCACTCTCTGGTTCCCAGCTTTGACTTGCACTCTGGTGTCTCATTCCAGATGGTATTTCTGGTAGGAAGTGTGAGCCGATTAATCTTTCTCTTTCTACTCCCTTTTAACTAATTTTTGTTTTGTTTTTTATTTTTCTCTGCAGTAGGCTTTGTGCATAAGGGAGGACACACACCCAGGTCTCTCCTGTAATACTGTTATTTTATAACCTTGCTAATTCAATAGCTTTGTTGCTGATTCCATCATATTTCCTTTAAAAATGACCATATCATTTGCCAGGAAAGTCAGCTTTTCTTCTTCTTTTGCAAAATGGATGTTTTTATTTCATTTCCTCACCATTTTTATATTCTTTGGAACTCCCAGTTCCTGATCTTAGAAGCAAAACAGTCAACCTTTCATTTGTAGTGTGATGTTGGGTTAAACTGTAGGACTTTCATAAAATGTGTGGACTCTTTTGCTTTAATTTTAAATTTCATGATCTTGTCTACTTTATTCCTCACTATTTCTCTTAACAATTAATGACTTAATACTCTCATGTTCTCAATGCCACAGAGAATTCCAATTTTTTGCTTCTGACATGATATAAGAACTAACATGTATAAGGTAAGTTCTATGTTCCAAATACTGTGGTGAGTGTTCTTATATTTCATGTAGTGAACAGGAAAACTAGCACGTTTTATTTTCATCATTTAATAGTTGAGAAATGCCCATAAAGTTAACATGTAAAATGCAAAGTTACATGGTACAAATATTATTTGGTCTATACTGGTAACACCCAAGATATACACAGGTTATGTAGTGTAGGCTATGCAGAATGACCTGGATGCTTCTTATTGTGATGTTCATGAGGTAAACATTGAAGCTGAAAATTTGCTCTTTCTACTCCACCTCAATGCCTCTAAGTTTCATGTGGGAAATTAGAACACCATGCTTATTAGAATGGTGTATAACATTATGAGTAAATAAGTGCTGAGTAAGGGCTTGGGTATTCTCCACTGAGGATAACAGAAAAATTCCAGTGTTTTGCTTTTTTAACAAGTCTCACTGCTTTGAGACTTATTTTTATTCCACTTTTCACTTGTGTTTCAAGTGGGAAAATACATCTGATTGCAATCTTTGAGTAAGTTTGTTGTTGCTGTGCTGACTTCCTCATTCTGATTCCAAAGGAATTATTTATGGAATTATAATAGAGCGAGAAAAAAATACAACCTCCATGTAAATATTATCAAAAGTGTAGGGATACTTAGTTTTAACACAGCTAGATCTTTTCTATGCTTATCTCTCATATTACAGTGAATTGTTGCTCTTGCAATTTTAAAGAATAGAGCAAAACTGCTGTTTTCTAGCAATTTCAATCAAACACATCCAGAAGCTGGACTCCTTTATATCCCCTTTCTAGAAATTCTTTGCAGTTTTCTTCATTTGAGTCATTGGCTGATGCAATGAGTTTTCTGTGTAAATGAAATTATAAGGCCTCAGAGGAAGTGGTTGTGCTTTTTAAGTAGGGTTTAATACAAGATCATGCAGCTGCTACTCAGCAAACAAGAGATGTGTGTGTTCTAATAACCAACCAATGTAATGTTCTGCTGGGGTAATGCTGTTGGGGGAATGCCAAGTTGATTATGGATATTTGCATAGCAAATTCCAACCAACATTTAACTTATATGCTTCATCTGCAGAAGCTACCACAAAGGCTTGCTGGCCGGCAATGTTTCCATTATTCTCTCTATCCAGCTCTGCTCCTTCACTTGGTTACTTTATTTTGGCAATGTCACCATTCACTCAGTAAGCAAAGTTAAAATCTCTTACAGGATTCTTAACCTTCCCCCAATTTCACTCCTTCATCTAACTGATCTCCAAACACTGTTAGCATTTCTGAAATATTTTTTTATCTTCATTTTCAGAGTATCTCTACTGCTATTGTCACATAATAATGCAATTTTTTAATATGATTTCTACTGACTAATACTTATCCTACCAAAATTATCCAGATTGATTCCTAGAGAAAAAAGTCATCAGATCATTAAAATATATATTCAGTGGGTTTCAGTTTTAAACGTAAATTGCTTGTGTTCTTAAATCTCTCTCCCAATTTTATGATCAATTTTTTTATCTTAATTTCTGCCTATTTATACTCTTTGGTCATCAGAACAACCATATCAACTATAAAATGTAATTTTCATGCAAAACAGTCTATAAGACTAAACTAACTAATTCATTTGGTGATCAACCAACCAAAGCTGCAATCTGTTCTCATGCTGGAGGAAAAATTGGATATGTTGACCTTATCAAGTGATGGTGCTTTCAGAAGACATTTCTAAAGGTACTTCCAATTCTATTAATTGTCTACCTGGCTCCTACATAAGCTTTACTCCATTCTGGTAATCTTGATGCTGCAGGGCTCCATGGACTGTTGAATGCAATTTTGATTTCTATCTATGGTCCTTCTTATGAAAAAACAACAACAAAAATGATGCCTTTTCAATGACCAAGGGATTTATGTTGAGTGTGATTTGGATTTTCATTGTGGTGTATGTTCATAAAACTCTTTATTTTCCCATAGAAATAAATTAATCATTCAATGCACCAGTTTAAATATATGGTTAAACCATAGCAGTGGATAAAATTCAAGTTCACATTTATATTTTCTGGCTGTATAGTTATATTGTGTTTTACTATAATGCAGAAGGGGAGGAATTTTCCCAAATTTGCATTATTGCATAGCACTTTGATTGGATATTGGTAGTGCATATATGTGACTTTGCAATATATAAACTTACCTCTTTTGTGTGAGTTTGTATACTGTGAGCCAGTTTCCCTGGGTCATGTCTTCCTCACATAACTAAATATTTAAAGTTCTAGTCTTGTCAAGGAGAATCAATGATATTGTGAATATCTACATCTATAGTTTTAATTATTGAGTGAAATATTAGCATTGAATTTCTAGATATGTTACATTAAATAAATAATGGTGTATTTTAAAACTCTTCCCAAATCTTAATTTCATCATTATAATCATAATTATCACCAATGTTTATTAATGAGCTAAAGGGTATAATGAGATTCCTATGAGTTCCAACACAGACAGTGTTTGTCACATTAAACTTGACATCCACTGAAAGTTCCCAAACTTTAGATTTGAGGCAACTGAGGAGAGAGACATTTGAAATATTTCAGAAAAACTTCCAGTGAAGTTAAATTCCCTAGACACAAAAGTATAAGCTCCATCCAAACCTGAATATGCATCTTCGAAGGCAATGAAAATATAATTTTACCAGAGATTAGCATAAAATCCTCTTTTAGATATTCAAATCTCATAAAATGTATTCCTTCTTATATTTTCTATCTCTTCAGGAAATATGAACCTATTCTAATTTTACCATCAAGTTAACTGTCAGTGTTGACTGATTTACCTAGTTCACAAAGCTGGTCAGAAACAAAACTAACATATAAATCTCATAAATCTAGAGTGATATATTTTACAGGATATTATCATTGGAATGGATAAACTCAAGACAATATATCCAATGTACTCCTTAATGCAAGAATATGGGAACGAAAAATTTGATGCTCATGTTAGAAATATTTTGGGTAGGCTGTATTAATGTACAGAATTCTCCAAGATATCAAAGATTTATGAGAACATTGTAACTTTAAAAATAAAATAAACTCTCATCAGAATGTCCACAGCATTTTTGAGATGAGTAGTCATGAGGCTGATTTTTGATTACCATGTAGATTTTTTATCTACAGGTAGTGACTTTCATTGAAATAGTCATTAATATGTTTTGCCTGGTTTTATTTACTTATATTTTTAATTATATTACTAGAAGATTATAAAATATTCCAATTTCTTTAGAATGTTCCATTGGGAACTTTTTATAAACTTAATTCTACAATGACAGATTTCTTCTGAAAAACTACAAATGCAGTTTTTGGCATCAAGTTACTGAAGTACTAGTTTTAGCCCTATCACTTGATAGTCTTGAAAATTTTGACAAGTTACTTAACTTTTTGCACCTCAGTTTCTCAAACTATTAAAAGGATTGCTATGGCAATGAGATCCAATCAAAAATGATTTTAGTTAATGTGCTTAAATCTGGAGACCTGAAGAAGAGTGATAAACTGTCTTTTTTTTGAAGGGACTGGCATAGGTGGTATAAGTCAAATGAGAGAAGATATGCAAAGGTTTTTGATAAATTATAAAATTGCCTGCAAGTTTAAGGGTTGTTGTAACAATGTTTACCAAAAAGCTGAAATGAGCACTAACCTATTAAGATTTGAAGTTGCTCCCCATGTTTACAACCTGTAAGCCCTGTGATACTTCAGTAATCACTGGGAAATAGTTATCAAAGTAATATTGATAATACTGTCAAGGGTTACCTGATAGTCTCAGGAATGTGTTCTAGTTTTAATGGTTATTGAGGGGAAAATACGTTGAATAAAAAGAGAGAAGGCAGGAGGGAGATAGAATTAAAAAAATAAAAAAACATGAGGTTTATGTGCTAAAGTTTGATCCACAACAAAACAACAGTACCCCTAGTTTGTCCCTGGCTAAACATTGTTTTTTTAAAAGGAGATGTGAATCATTCAGCAAGAACTCCTATTTGCCTTGATTAAATGACTAGAAAGCAGAGATACATGAAATAAGATCAATTCATCACAATACAAAGATAAGCTTTTGAATTATCCTCCAGGCAACTTATGGATTATTTTCCTATGTGCTGCCGATCTCTTTTTTTGTTTTTTTCTTTCCAGTTTATCCCTCTGGGTACAATGCCTATCTTTCCCCCTTTACTATGACTAATTTCCAGTGGAAGTTTCCATTCTGAGGAGGGCATCATTTATTTGCTAAAATAAATAAAGTGATTAAAAATTAATGATATTCTGAAAGATTTACTTCCTCTGTGTGGAGAGTCATTTTTCACTCAAAACATATTTATTGGTGAACCACTTATATGAACTATACTGGAATCTGGGAGTTAAAAAATCAATGATACTTGCTTTGAGTGTCATATAATCTGCCTGAAATGCTCTTCCTCTGGGTACCACATGGATCTTCCCTCTCATCCTATCCCTCTGGTGGTTTCTCAAAGATAAATTTCTCAATAAGCACTTTTCCTGTCCCCTGCATCTAAAATTTCCACTACTCCTTGATACACAATCCCTTTTCTTGCTTTTTTTCCCCTCCCTCTGCACCTATTAACCATCTATTCAGATTTACTTACTTGACTTACTTATTATCTCTCTCACTGGAATATAAGACCTATAAAAGAGGTATTTTTATTATTACTGTTTTTATTAGTTCTTTGGTCCAGGCACTTAGAATAGTACCTAACACATACATACATGGTATTGAGTAATCCATGTTGAATAACGGGAAACTGAACAGCTACCCATGCAATCCTCATCTGACACCAAACGATCTCTTCTGTTTATGAGAATGAGTCACTCTTCATTTGACTATATATGTGAGGTATTTTTAAAATGTATCAAGGCTTATTTGCAAACCTAGAAGAGAGACTCTACACCATTTTAATCCTAGAGTTTAACTCGGCCGGCAGAATAATAAAAATGAAGTAGCAAAATGAATTTGGAGAATGAATGAAATCCTTTTTTTCCCCTGAAAAAGCTTGGGTGGCAAAGCTGGTAACATCAATAATGCCTATGGACTAGGCAGCATTAGTCTCTAGACAAATTGACTGGAAAATGAACTGACTTGGGAAAATTGAGCAATGTTCTTTGATGTAAACATTAGATAAAATAAGACTTGCTTGGCACCCTGCCATAGAACTTAAGTCATCTTCACAACGGTTACTACACTACACTAACTATAATCTCAACTTTCCATTGAATTTTGGAAATAATCTTCAGGGGGAGCTGGAGTGCTAGCATGATGCCATATCTTCTGGACACGGAGACCCCACCTCTACCCCTTAGTCTCAATATTACCTAGAATCTTGCTTGATCCTTTGTACCCTGAACATATTCCTATCCCTATGTCCCTATTTTTTTATGCTTAATCTCCTTTCTCTGTGTTTTTTTTTCCTCCTGCTGTCAGAATGGTCTATTGTTGTATCCTCTTTGATCACTTTCAAACCTGCCCCTACGACTTCATGATAGTGTATTTGAAAATCTAGTTCAAAAAGACACTTTTCTAGTAAAATAGATATCCAAAATAGTCATAAAAAATAAATTTCAATAGACTAATATATCAGAAAGAAATTAAGATTAAATCTAACACTCTACCCCCTCAAGAGGTCTAAGCATAGGCATTGTACAAGTACTTCACAAGCAGACTTTAAGACTCACCCTCCCTTCCCATTCAGTGGCCCTTGCCTCCTGGATGCATTTGTATAGTGCCTTCTCTCACTGGGTAGGGCCAGCCTGTGTAACCACGAGATACTGTGGAAATGACAAATTGTGTCTTCTGACATTATGTCATAAAATGTATCGCATCCCTGCATTGCTCTTTCTTGACCAGTTAATCTGTGGGAAATAAGTTTTCTTATCACGAAGACTGCTTCTGCTATCTATATTCCAAAGATTTCCAGATAATTACATTCAATCCTGACCATTCTTTAGAAACTTTAATCTCCTCGATTTAACTTCTTGCTTCATCTTACTTTTTGAGATGATAAGCATCTCACAATTAATATAGTCAAAACATAATTCTTGTCACGGTCCCCACCCAACCTTCTTATTCATTGCTTTAGAAGAAAAATCTATAAGTTTTCTTTTTTTAAAAAATCTTGTAACCCATTCATCACTAAATCTTGCTGAATATCTCCAAAATATTTTCTGAATTGCATCCACTATGTTGAGTTCCACTCTTATTCTCTGGACTTGTTCTGCCATTTCTTGCACAAACTATAATAGGCTTCTAACTGGTATATTTGTTTTCAATTTTCATACCAACCTTCACACAGCAACCAGATGAGACTCTGAAGAAATAAATCAGTTATTTTTGTGGCTTTCTAATTCCTTTGAAAGATAGTTCAAACTCTATAAATATTCTGGTTTATAAAACTCTTGCATTTTTCTTGTAATTTCATTAAATACCATTCTGCCCTTCAATCAATATACATCAACAACACTGGTTGTTTTTTTTTTTTTTTCTTTTGTCTATTTGAACTTGTTTCTAGTACAAAGCTTTTTATTAAATGTCCCATTGGTTCATAATTCTTTTTTTTCCTGTTCTTTGAATGATCAGGATCATAAATATCACCTCCTTAGAGAAGCTAACCCAGTCACAATTATGTGAATATATGTCTAGTAGCTGTATAATACTTATTATATCATATTTACAATTTAAGAAATTTATTTGTTTCATATGTGAGGAGGAAAAGGAAATCCTATCATATATCTCTGGGTACTTTTAGACTGGCAAATAATCTAGCATTAGACAAACTGATAAGAGAAAAAGTTAAAGAAAAGTTAAATAATAGCTTCATCTTACTTTTTGAGATGATAAGCATCTCACAATTAATATAGTCAAAACATAATTCTTGTCACGGTCCCTACCCAACCTTCTTATTCATTGCTTTAGAAGAAAAATCTATAAGTTTTCTTTTTTTAAAAAATCTTGTAACCCATTCATCACTAAATCTTGCTGAATATCTCCAAAATATTTTCTGAATTGCATCCACTATGTTGAGTTCCACTCTTATTCTCTGGACTTGTTCTGCCATTTCTTGCACAAACTATAATAGGATGTCATGTAGACATCCTGTATACATGGAGACACCCAACAGGACTAAGTAACTTGTCCACATGGTTTCAGATTCCATCTTAAATAGCTTAGCCAAGATGGAAGGACTCTGGGGGGTGGTAAGAAAGGAAAGGAAGGACACTGGCAAAGGAATAACAGACAAAAATATGCAGATTTAAGTTTTCCTTCTCCTATACAAAGAGATAGGACATTAGGTACATATTTTAATATGTGAATATTTTTTTTTTCAGAAGCGACTTCTACCTGGTCTTCAGAGTCCTTAACTTGAAATAAATCTTTTGTCAAAAGACATATTTGGGGTGAAAGACTTTTGATCATATATAATATTTCCATGACAAGTTTGACAACCCTGTATTTCTCATTTATTGTGGTATCCTCAGTGTCTTCATTAATGTCTGACACATAGTAAGTCATTAATTAATGTTTGTTCTTGTGAACTATGTGATTCAGTTGAACAGCTTGAGTAGATCAAACAACTTGTAGTCACTATATATCAACACTACAGGATTATTTTCCCATAATGAGTCTAAAGTTTATGAAAGTGAAAATGTCTAAAGTAGGCTACTGAAGAATGAATACAGTTGCTTTGTAACTGGTGGCTAAAGCCAAAAGACTGTTAGAGGTGGTACCCCATGGAAGGGGTTGCTGGTGAGGCTAGATAGCCCCAGGGAAAATGTTAAAAAGTGGACTGGGGAAATTGGTAGTAATAGAAGGTAGTGCAGAAGGGGGTGTGGATGGAGACTTTGTCATGTCGTCTGTGATTTAGTGTTTTTGAACTCAGCATGAGGGGTCAGCGGATTTGGGCCCCGACCACAATGACCTTTCAGAAGGCTGTTGTGGACCTCTGAAGGTGGAAGTCTCCAGCAGCCAATGTCAGGGGAGAAAAGTTTAAAGGTTTTGTAAGTAGCTGAGCAACTGAAGCTCTGGTTTTTCTGTAGTTGTGGCCTGGGAGAGAAGGGGAAGACCTGGGAGCCAGGCGTCTTACTGAGCTGCACAAGTGTCGCCCCTCATAGGCTTGTTCAGCCCCTGCCGTTTTGAGTGTCGCTTGTCTGGTGCTGTGCTGGGGCATCCTGGCAGCTCATGGAGAGTCTCATGTTGTATCTTCAGCTATCTTTGTGAGCTGGAATCTGGCTACCACGTGTTCTCAGGGGTAGGAAGACACCATCAGACTAGTGGCCTATTGTTTGGGAAAAGAGCTCTGTGTCCCCAGTGCTGGGAAGATGTCATTTTAAGTGCCTTTGTGCAGGACTGAGAAACACTGGAAATGGCTTGGGTGAGGTTGAAGCTATTTTTGGCCTCAGTATCTCTGTTTTTTCCTGGTTTGTTAAATAAATCCTGTTGTTCTCTGAGCCTGAGTAGTTTTGCAATTGTGTGCACAGGTGAAGGACTCAGACAGTGACTAGTAAATTATTTGGGTAGTGTCCTTGGCCACTTTTAGTGCCCCTTGCTGCCCTGTGTTCGATTTAGACAGTGATCTAAATTGAACTTTTTTTTTTACTACAACATGCTGGAATTTGAATGCATTTCAAGAACTGGAATTGTTAAAAATTAGTAAGAAAAATTCTGTGCTTTTTAAATGCTAATTTCAAATATATACTCTGCTGGTTAGACTCATTTCATTTTCACTTTTTAAATAAAAAAAACTGTATCTTTAAAAATGGAAGCAAAATGGTAAAATGTATTATAATCTTTAAATTTACAATAACCTATCAATTTTTTTTTATTAGAGTGACTAGCAGTAACTGGTGATGCCTAGATTTTCAGTTCTTTTTGTCTCTTTCTTGAGAGGTTAATACAAATTCAAATCTAAAAAATAAAATCAAAGTACTGAAATTGAAACAAATAGCATCTATTTACATTGCTTTATTAGAATGTAGGTTAGAAGGGGTGAATTGTACTATACAGAATATTAAATTTTATTGCTTTATATGTTGTAGGGAACCACAATTTCATCACTGGTTGAAAGTGTAAAAGCATTTAAACAAAACATAGTTCCCAGAAAGAAATGGCAGTGTGTTAGGCAACTTAAATAAACACAAGGAAGCATTCCACCTAACCTATGCTAACGTGTACTTTTAAAATTATATGCATCTTTCCCAAGGGAATAATAGTTTTATAAAAATAAAATCAAATGAAATTTTATTCAATATATTAATTTAACTGTACAGTTATTGTTCTAAGCATGTGTCTGTTTCAACCAGGTATATTATAAACTAAAATTACAATAAATGAAACCCAGGTAAAGGCCAGAGGCAGAATTCAAGAAAATACAATGAATTCCATAACTGTATTTCCATGTAACGTAAAGTTTTTCACAACTCTCATGATTATAAGTATCACAATCATATCTTTATATAAACATTATATTTATAGTAAAGTTGTAATTAGAAGACATCAGTAACAGCTAAACAAATTTATGAGAAGTTTGAAAAATTCAGATAATGAAAATGAATGCAGTGATAAGCAAATTTGATGAATCAGAGAAAACAATACACGTTATTAGATTGGACATTTTACTGCTTTAAAGCTACCTTCTTTTGGTATTCTGAAAAAAATAACTTCATTGGTAAAGATAGCTCTTCCCATGTGATTGAATATATATTCTGGCCTATTCAGTATTGCAATATGCAGAAAAGTTATTTTTGACAAATCAGTGTTCAAGTAGGTTAGGAGTCAAAATTCTCTAAAACCTAATGATATAGGTTTTTTGCAAATCCAGGAAGGAACACAGAGGGGTTTTCACATCTGGATGATGGAACTCAAAATAAATGAATGAGAAACAGACTTAATGTTCAGTTAACTTTATCCCTTTGTTGATGTAGTTCTGATAGAAGATTAAAAAAGCAATACAAATAGAGAGACAGTTCATGATGGGAGAAACCTAGAGTTGGATGCGATGTTAATGTTCATAGTAAACAGAAGAGATACTAATGAGGTAATTAGCACCTATCTTATAAATATTTTAATGTATAATGAAGACATAAATAACCAAAAGTGATGACATACAGTGGAGACAGTCCGAAAATAAATGCTAACCAGGAATATTCACAAAGTAAAACACCATCCTAGCTAAATAAATGATCACATTTAATTGAGATTATGTTCATAAATTTTTAAACAAATATTTGTCTAATTATGAAAGTAATATATAAATATAGAGTTTTATATCTAAAAGTATGAATAAAAAATAAAATCACCCACATCCCTTCCCTTTAAAGGCAGTCACTTAGCAAATTTATTTTCCTTTTATCCTTTTCCAGTGGATTCTATAAAACATTATTATTTAGATTGTTTTTATTTTATATAAGACATGTTCATTCTGTGAGATTTTACAACTAAAAATTCACATCTTTAAGAGGAAATTAAGAGCAACTCAGAAATCCACTACAGAGAGAATCTTGTTTTTGTTAACAGCTTCATATATAACTTTATATATATTTTTTTCCTGCTATATCTCCAGTTTTAATTATGCCCTTCCTGCCACTTAATTTTAATTCTTTACATGTGTCTTATCATTCTCTTGGCTTAGGATGTCTTTGTAATACAGTCTTCTCCTCTCTACTCTCCATACACACCATTTTCCTGGCTAATTTATTCATAATAAATTTTTTAAAAATATATAATACCTATTCCATACATTGTTATTAATTTTTGGACAGTATGTGATTTCTCACTTCAGGTGTGGACACTGCAGCTCTCCCATCTTGTCCTTCCCTGCCTGGATGCCCCAGATCTATGGTCAGTTTTCAAGGTTTATCTTAGTCTGACCCTTTGTTTATTTTCTCTATATTCCACGTATAAATGGAACTATCCGATATTTATCTTGATTCAGAAATCACTCCTCTCCTTGTTCTTGCCACCAGCAAGTCTTCCTTGATAACGTCTGCTCTTGTTCAGGTAAGTGACCAATCCGGACATTCCCATAAGATTCAGGATAAATCTCTTATCAAATCACTTATTTAGAAATGGCATTTATTCTATTTCTGTTCCTGTGTGTGCCTCTAGACCCTGTTTCTCATGTCACTAGTACCTGGCGCAATACACAGTCTACATTAGAAGCTCAAATAAGGTTAACATGGTGTCATCATTACAGTAAAAAAATTTTTATCTCTGTATTATTTCTTATTGTATATTTTGGTTTTGGTATTTATCACTGTGCACTTGTTTTTATAAAAATATCCCATTTCCTCTATTTGTGGATGTGTGTGTGTGTGTAGTATAACTAGTACACATTATATTTGAAGGCTTGGTACAACAAATTACCAATAACTAGGTGAATTAAAACAATAGAATTTATACTCACAGTTCTCTAGGTTAACAAGCTGAAATTCAGGTGTTGGAGGAGCTATGCTCCCTCTGAAAATTCTAGGGAAAAATCCTTTTGTGACTCCTCCTAGCTTCTGAGGGTTGGCAGTACAGGGGAAATTTTCTGAGAATCTCTTCCGTGATTCTTTTGGTTTGTTTGGCTAGCCAATAAAAAATTTATATGAGAGACATTAGTAAGAAAATGACAAATTTAATTTTGTGTACATAGTTGTTCATAAAATATGGTGAATGGTCAAAACAGCTCTTTTCATAGTTTGTAGACAAACATGCAATAAATCTATGAAGAACAGACAGGAAAAATTGTCGAAAGCTTGATTTGTACAACTATTTAGTGAGCTAAACAGAGCCTGTTTACAAGCTTCCCATCCCTGTTTCTGATCAAATAGGTGTCTCTGCATCTCTGTGTGTGACTAGTATGTTTTATTTAGAGATTTACTACCTGATTTCAGGGGAACCAAGGGAAAGTGGGTCAGAGAAAATTCATGCTTTTAGGAGAAAGTGTGGTTTAAGTTATCATTTATTTACTTACTATTGAATTCATATTAAATAGTATTCTATCTTGTTATATCTTGGTGGGGTTGACTTCACTAGCATTCCTTGGTTTATAGCTAGATCATTCCAGTTTCTCTCTATCATCACATGTTTTTCTTCCCTGTGTGTTTTCTCTGTATCTTTGTGTCCAAATTTTCCTTCCTTTCTGTTATAATAACACCAGTCATTGGATTTAGGGTTCACCTTAATCTGAGCACATCATCATCTTGACTGCCTCTGCAAAGATTATGTTTTCAAATAAGATCATACTTATGCATGAGAACTTAAGCATTTCATTTTTGGAAATATTATTTAACCCATTCAGACACAACCCCATAAATACTCTATACATTATGCTGGCATATTGTCACCTTGTAATTCATAGGAAAATCAGCTTTCCAGGCATTACAAATTGTTAAGTTTAAATAGTATCTGCTGATAAACATTTGAAATATGCATCGATATTCATTTTCATTGACTTGTAATTTTAATAAATGTGTCCATTATTAAAATCCTGAGTCATGTTTTGTAATATAATACAAAATTTTAAGAACCTAATAATTCTCTTACAGATGACTGAAACCTTGTGTTTACTAGAGTAATACTAGATAAAATAAGCTTTCACTAGCTTACCTATTAATAGAACACAATTTTGATACTGAAGTCTATGATTTATTTTCTACTATATTATTACTATAGATAACAGTTAGTTGGGTGTTCAAAAGTGTTTTGAGCACTTACACATGTTAGAATAAATGAAAATCATTTTAGGAAAGTGGCATGTGAACAGGTAATTTACATCATTTAAAAGATGTAAACTGGCAGCTGAAACTTGAATGACTTTTCAAATATTATGAATTTGTCACAGTTACAGACCTCACACAATTAGAACCATGTAATGAGGTAAAGCAAAAGATGTCTAATATAGAATGGGATAAATGGATAAAATTAAACTAGGTATTAGGGTAATATAATCAAATAATATTAACAAGTACTATGGGAACACACAAAAGTAGTGGAGCTTCTGAACATTATCATTTGAATTGGAGGCTTTTGTGGTTTTATGAACAATTCGTTGTTCAGAAAAAATTATTTATTCAACACACATTTCTTGAGTGTACTGTCTAGCCAATTCTACATTTATTTTTAATGCTGTGTAGTCAACACTATGTTTTCTCTGTAACTTACTTTATAGCATTTCATATACAAAGTTCTTTCCCATTTATATACCATGTGATCATTGCTTTTTTATTGGGTTTGTATGTTTTCATATTTTAAACTTATTGTTTATTTTGCCATATACGTTTTACTTTCAAGATTCTCATTCTAATAAACTGGTATACTTCAGGCTATCTTGGCACACACATGACAGTTTTATTTTCTTCTCTAGTTATTGCCTTCAAAAGCACTCTTTTATATCTTCTTTCTTTCCAGTCATTTTCAAGCAAAAAGAGTATATTTCTTTCTAAGCCATTTAAAACTTAGTTGATATCTAAATCTAATTTTCTTTTGCACCGTTCCTTTTCATTCTGACTTAGACCCAACTTGTCGCTCCAGAGACCTGAACTGAACGAAGATAAGTTGTTCTTTCCTTCCCTCATCTTGACCTCGTTCCCTGCCTCCTCCATATACTTTTGTTTTTGTGTTTGGTTTCTGCTGGCTTAGGTTAAAGGGGATGGGCAGCTCCCGGCGAAAGACCAAGAGCACGTTACTTGGTTGCACTGTTGAAATCTGTTTTTCAGTGTGCGTGGAGGGATAAAAGCAACCAAAGGCTAAGTAGTTTGGACAGGAAACTTCTAGCACCACCCATGTCCATTGCTTTATTCCTTGGTATTCCTAGAAGAATCTTTTATGAACTAGCTTTAGTCATTTTAAAGTAGACTTAGTTTCTTCCTCTATGGGGAGAGAGCACTGACAAGATGGTTTATGTTTTAGTGTTATAACTCGTGCACTTGGCTCACAAAAACCCACCCATGTGTTCTGCTCCCACCCATCATGCCAACTTGTGAAAGTGCAGGGTCTGTCTTTCCAGCTTGATGTATTTCTGATTCTCTTCTCTATAATACAACTCAAATAAAAACATTTGTCCATCAATCCCTATTTGTTTATAGTTGCAGGATGTATTTTGCTATGAAGGGCATTTTGTTAAATGGAGGTAACATTAGTTTACAATACTGTACGTGATTTAGGGGAATAGGTTCAGATCCACATTACCACACCACACCCACCAACCTAAATAAGCAGTTTTCTTGTTCAAGAACTGCTCATCTCGCCTCCCAGGGAATCTTAATCTGTTCTAATATTTTTTTTAATTTCTAATATTTTTTATTTTCTCATATTTTGGTCTAAGAATTTTCCTTTTGATGGCACTACATGACTCTCCAAGGTTACATCCTTCAAAAAGTCTTATGCAAATAGTCCTCTTCTTTTTTCATACTTTGATGATGGAGTCATGGTTTCAGAACCATGACTAGACCATCTTCGTAAAGTCTAAAAATAATACAATTTGATTTCTTAAATCTGTTTCTAGAACATGTGAAAAATTAGAGTTTGTTAATCTAAGGTTTGGCTCTCTACATATAAATCTGAAATAACATAAAATATGCCCTTTTATAAACTTCTTATTAAAACTCATACTTTTTGTCCTTTAAAGAATTTTAAATTACTCAGAAATTTTGAGATGCTCTGTAATTTCATGTAGTAAGAGGCTCATCATATCCCAGTGAAATCTAAGCTACCTCTTTGAGTACTGATTCTTCATGATCTAGAAGGGAAGACTTCATACCAAGTGGTAGCACTTTCCTCAAAGCTACAACCTATTGAATTAAGGTGAATCAATCTGTAGGTTGGGCTGAGAAAACCAGATAATTTAAATTAAGAGATGCAGAGACTAAGGCCAAGTTTGAGTACTGAGCACAAGACAGAAAATTCAAGTTAAGTTAGAGCCGGAGGAAATGCTAGAATTTTGAGAGGGGCAACATGTTACAGAAAGGGAGAGATCAAACAATCTAAGAGTTCATCTATGGATGAATATAGAAAAAATGTATGTGTATGTGTGTACAAATCCAGTTATAAGAGAAATAAGCGTTAGTGATCTTTTGTACAACATGGTTACCATAGTTAATAATATTGTATTACATATTTAGAAATTGCTAAAGCGCACATATTAAATGCTCTCATCATAAAAAAAGTTATAATCATGTGATGGATGTATTAACTAACCTTATTGTGACAATCATTTCATAATGTGTGTATAAATATATATATCAAATCATTATGATAGGCACCTAAAACTTACGGCATGTTGTCATTTATCTAAAAAAAAAAAAAAAAAAAGCTGGGGGAAAAATGGTGAGATCAATATCCACCCAGGATGGGAATGCAAGTTAATCCAGCAACTATGGAAGGCTGTCGGGAGGTTCTCAGTCTAGTAGAGATGTAACTACCAAATGATCCAGCAAGCCCACTCCTAGGGATCTACCCAAAGGACACAAAAACACCGGTCCGAAAGAGCACCTGTACCCCCATGTTTATTGCAGCACTATTTATAATTGGTAAGACCTGGAAACAACCCAAATGCCAAAAAGTAGAGGACTGGATCAAGAAGATGTGGCACATATACACAATGGAATAGTATTCAACAATCAAAAATGATAAACTAGGACCATTTATAGAAACACGGATGAAGCTAGAAGCATGGATGAAGCTAGAAGGAATTAGACTCAGTGAGACAAGTCAGAAGACAAGAGAAAAATATCAGATGGCTTCACTTTTGGGAGGAATGTGAAAGAGCAACAACTACAAAAAAAAAAAAGAAGAGTAAGCCCAAGGAAATGGGCAATTACAAGCAAGCAAACAAACAAAAGAACTCAACAAAGCCAAAAGGTCAAAGACAAACCAAAGGGACTATGGGGGGTGTAGGGAGGGGAGGGCAAAGACTGGGATGAGGGCAGAAGGAGCACAAGGAACTGAAGTGATGGCACATGGATGAAATGGTGGTGCGAAACCCCTGGGGAATACAAATGATGTCGAATATAATTAAATAAATCTAATAAAAATTAAAAAAAAAGCTTTGAGATAATGAAAATAAATAAATAAATAAATAGACAAACAAACAAATAAATAAACAGAATCCACTCAGGAATATTTTGCAGGGAGTAGAGCTGCCTTGAGTTGCTAGTCACTATTAGACTATAGTTACTTCTTTTATTTGTTCTTCCATGATTTTCTATTCTCACAAATAGGAAACTCTCCATTTGTGTTACTTTGAAAGGGTTCACGTTCCTTGCAAGGACGTGAGATCTGACAAAACATACTATGAACTAAATTCATCTCATTCTTGAATGTAGAAATGGAATCTAGTGTTTTTTAAAGGATTTATTTTTATTTATTTGTACATAAAACAACTGGGGTTCAGGACAGAGGTGCAGGGGCTGAGAGGATTCACCAGAGACAGAGTAAGGAGCACAACAGGACGATTTACTGAATACACTGCTGAGGGGAGCTTTGGAAAAGACAGGATAAGTGTGCTGTGCCATGTGGGTTAGGTCTCTGGCGGGGGATCAAGTGCATGCCAGAGTGGCTGGTGATAACTTGATAGCATGGGACTTGAACCCCTGCACCACCAGGGAAGCCTGGGATTTAGTATTGTTTAAAAGAAACAGAGTCAAGCATTGAAGTGACCAAGTTACCAGAGTCACACATAAACAGTATTTTCCTGATTTAAACATGTCATGTAAGCTCTGTTTATGGTGACCTGTCTACACTTTGCATCTTTCTACCTCTCTGCTCAATTGCTCCATAGAATGGAATAACCATTGTGCTCATAGCTCCTTCAGCATTACTCTCTCAGCAATTTGTGCTTCCAAAGGCTCCTTTGTTTGTAGTGGGATAGGAGCAGTGCCTAGAAACAATAGAACCCTCTCAGAAAATGTCTCCAACTCTTGCTAGGGGCACGCTTTGTGTCACCAAGTTCCAGGAAAAATGTCTGTTTACATATAGCTATCACCCGCTGTCCCAGTCAAATGAGACTTCTCTCTAAGGTCAAGTTCAACTCAATTTCCACTTCTAACTTCTTTTCCTATTTCTATCAACTCTCAAGTTAACAGTGACCTTTAGAAGTGACAGTACTTTTGTCAATGGAGACAGTGGAAAAAGAGTAAAATAAGAGTGGAAAGAACAATTCAAAATTGCTTATAACAAACTGCTTAATTTAAAAATATGACTTAGTATAACCAGGGATGTTCCTGTAGTTTGCTAACTATGTTGAATGGTATAACTTTGAGTGATATAATTTTGACCTTCCTCTCACTTCATTGAATGGTTTTTCCTCTTTTCAAGTAAGTGCCTAGGACAGGAAACCTGACTCAACTTGACTAAGCCTGACTGTCTCAATAGGTGAAAATCAAGGTGTAGGCAGGGTTGCATTCCTTTATGTGTGTTCTTGATATAATTATTTTGCTTAACTTTTTCAATTTTTAGAGGTCTAATTTGCAATTGGTGTTTCACAGATTGCCACAAATTTAGCATTTAAATACAACATCTATTTATTATGTTGTAGTTCTGTAGGTTACAAGTCCAGTGAGCACTATTAATCAAGATGTTCAAATTCACTCAGCCAAATGATGAACCCATGACCAGACTATATATATATATATATATATATATATATATAATATATATGTACATACATATATATGCATATATATTTATGCATACAGAAATGAATTTAACATTTATGTAAAATGGAGCAAGGCATATCATAAATAAAATTGGTAAGCCTGGATTTCTGATTTGGCATTCAAAGGTGATATCAAGGTGTCATCCAGGCTGAGTTTTCATATAGAAGTTCTACATACAATGTCATTGTTCATGGATTCATCCTTCAGATGAGTGAAATTGAAACCCATTAATTAATAGTGCTCACTGGACTAATTGCAATAAAGGCAGTTATTTTCCACCAGACACTTGATATTTTCTCATTGTGAAAATTCCAAAAGGAAAGATCAAATATCTTTAGAGGTCTCCTAGAATTGTGAGTCTTGGTGTCTATGGAGAGAAATTAAAGATTGACTAAGAAAGGAAAGAAAACAGGGTTGGAGGCAGAAACTCCATTCCTTACTAGAGTTTGTAACATCTTTTCTGTTGTATCTCTTGGTTTTGAATCAGGTATTGATTGAAACATAAGTGGAACAGGAAAACTACAGATATTTATTGTCTTGTTAAACATATTTAGGAAGATTTCCTCACTGAGAAGAATGCAAAACTATGTAGTTAGGGTAAGTAGAATTTTAAAAATGCATTCATCCAGTTATTGAAATGTTCCCTGGAGCAAGGAATATTCATGTTAATTAGAAAACTGGACATGTACAGATATAAAATTTGAGCAATTTTAATTTAGAACATCCTTGAAAATTAAGGCAGCTACTTTTCCTTTGATCTTAACACTGCTTGAACAATAACGAAGCACAATCCTGGAGTGCTCTTAAGATGGCCCCAGCTAATGAGTTTCAGTATATTAAGATTCCTTAATGCTAATGAAAATACTGGGACCAAGAACTGAGACCTGAGTTTTCAAAAGTAATGCCCCATTATTTATAATTCTATACTAATTTCTAATTCTAAGTGTTAGACTGTTTATATATTCTTTCCCTCTGGTTAAATAATCAACCATTTAGAAAGAAGGGCATTAGCATTAAGTTTATTGAAGAAAATTGACACAAGAGCCTTTGAAGAATCATATAATGGAGACTAAAGCATCTCCCCTTTTGGTGCTAAATAACTCAGAAATATGCATAACTAAAACAATGAATAAAAATTTAGTCTTGGTTTAATTCACCATAATTCAATGAATTTTTTAAATTAAATAACAAAGGTTCCCAATCTTGTGTAATGATGCAAAATCTACACCAAAATGAAATGGGATTGAAGTAAATTAATCTCTAATGCCTTTAAAGGTAGCTTGGTATGTTAGGAAGCAAATCTCTGAATGTATTGCAATATACCTTCATGGGACTATTTCAAAAAAATAAAAAATATTTATAACTGCTTTTATTTATTTATTTATTTATTCATTTATTTATTTATTTTTAAAGATTTATTTATTTATGCATACAAGAGCTTGGGTACAGGCCAGAGGCGCAGGGGGTGAGAGGACTCACCAGATACAGAGTGGGGAGCAGAACAGGCAGACTGACCGAAACACACTCCCAAAGGGCAGCAGCAGGCGAGGCAGGAGAGGTCTGCTATGCCATGTGGGTCCCTCCCTGGCCAGCAGCAGGGATCGAACTCGTGCTGCAGTGGCTGCGGTTTGCTTCATAGTACGTTGCTTAACCTGCTGCGCCACCAGGGAGGCCCTTATAACTGCTTTTAAAGAATATATTAGGTCAATCCTGACATGGGAAGAGATTAGGAGTCATCACCACACCCTTGCAACTGGAAAAGAGCTATACACACTGAAAAATTAGTGACTTTCATTTGACTTATAAAAATTGAATTTGTAGGAAAAAAAATGTCATCTTAAAATATGGTGAAGCAGATGAATAGATAAAATCACTGCTGAGATAGATATTCTTAGCTGGAGCAGAAGTCACTGAGTCACTTAATGGTAGGCTCTGTTTTGTTGATCAATTACTGGTGAATAAGTGTGTACTAACTAGGGTGTTAGAAACTCTGGGGACTAAAGTCTTATTCTTAGGGGAATCTCCCTACCCCCACACCTACCCAATATCCCAATATGTTATAGATTTTCACAATAAATATTTCAGAAAGATCCTACTTCTGACTAGTTCAGATTTGACTGGAAGATCCTACTTCTGACTAGTTCAGATTTGACTGGAATATCAAATATGGATTTAAAAACTGGGATTACAGACTTCAAACTCTACTATAAAGCAATAGTAATTAAAACAGCTTGGTACTGGTATAAAGACAGACACACAGACCGTATAGAAAGCACAGAAGTAAAACCAGAAAACTATGGACAACTGATCTTCGACAAAGGGGCAAAGAATCTACAATGGGACAAAGATAGCTTATTCAATAAATGGTGCTGGCAAAACTGGTCCACCATATGTAAAAAAGTGAAACTGCACCACTATCTCACACCATGTACGAAAATCAACTCAAAATGGATAAAAGACCTAAATGTAAGACCCAAAACTATAAAATATGTAGAGAAAACCTAGGTAAAACACTACAAGACATACATCTCAACAGTGCCTTCGAGGTGGCAGTCCCCAAAGCAATAAAAATGAGAGAGAAGATAAACAGGTGGGACTACA
>JAGFMF010012011.1:225446-258375 GCA_019455555.1 Galemys pyrenaicus
CTCAACATCCCTCATAATCAGGGAAATGCAAATCAAGACCACAATGAGGTACCACCTCACACTGGTAAGAATGGCACACATCAAAAAAACCAACAACAAATGGTAGCGAGGATGTGGAGAAAAAGGAACCCTATTACACTGCTGGTGGAAATACAAGCTAATCCAACCATTATGGAAGGCCGTATGGAGGTTCCTCAGTCTACTAGAAATGGAACTACCATATGATCTGGCAATCCCACTCCTAGGAATCTACCCAAAGGACACAAAAACACTGATCCAAAAGAGCACCTGTACGCCTATGTTTATTGCAGCACAGTTTGTAATTGGTAAGACCTGGAAACAACCCAAATGCCCAAAAGTAGAGGACTGGATCAAGAAGATGTGGTACATATATACAATGGAATATTATTCAGCAGTCAAAAATGAGAAACTAGGAACATTTATAGAAACATGGATGGAACTAGAAGGAATTAGACTCAGTGAGACAAGTCAGAAGGCAAGAGAAAAATATCAGATGGCTTCACTATTAGGAGGAATATGAAAGAACAACAGCAACAACAAAGAATAAGCTCAAGGAATTGGGCAATTATAACCAAAAGCAAACAAAAGAACTCAACAAGGCCAAAAAACCAAGATAAACCAAAGAGACAATGGGGGAAGGGGACAAAGGGTAGGGCAAAAATGGGGATGAGGGCAGAAATGCACAAGGGACTGAGGTTATGGTGCACAGGTGGAATGGTGGTGGGTACTCCCTGGGGACTACAAATGATGTCAAATATAATTAATAAAAATAAATAAATAAATAAATCTTTTTAAAAGACCTGGGATTAATATGTTAAGGTCCTTAATGTGGAAAAAACATAAAAATGATAGGGTGTATATGCAAAGAATATAAATTAAATATAAATATAAATTAAAATAAATGCTAGAAATAAGAAACATTACAGCAGAAATAGAAAACAATCAGCAGCTTTAAAGATAGGGCATTGGAGTATGCTGAACTGAAATGCAAAGAGAAAAAAAAGAATGGAACATATAGAACTAACACCTAAAAATGTGAACCAATATAAAAAAAGGTTTAACATGCATACAATTCAAATACATGAATGAGAAGGAAAAAAAAGCAGAGCAGTATAAATATAAAGAATTTTGCAGAATGAATGGTTGAAAATAAACCATATATCCAGAAGACTTAGAGAACACCAAAACAACAATAAAAACAAACCACCAAAACCCTACATTTATGCATATTATATGGGGATTTTAGAAAACCAAAATAAACAAAACAAAGGTCAAAGAGTGAAAAAATCGTAATTTCTCCTCAGAATCTAGACAATTAAAAGAGGATGAACTGAAACATTTTATGTGTTTAGAGAAAAATATTATAGCAGTCTCCCTGCTCCCTTAAATGCAGGGGATATACTCCAAGACCCCAATGAATGCCTGAAACCACAGATTGTACCAAAGCCTATATATAGCAGGTTTCTTTCCTCTACATACATATCTATGATAAAATTTAATTTATAAATTAAGTATAGTAAGAGAATCAAACAATAGTACAGCAGTTATAACAATGTGCTACAATAAAAGTTTTATGTATACATTCTTTCCCTCTTTCTCAGTCTGTGTCTCTCAAAATAGCATATTGTAAGTAACATTTTCAGACTATGGCTGACAGCAGGTATATGTAACTGCAGAAAGTAAAGCCACACATATGGGAGAATCACCATACCCACCAATGTAGAATTTTCTATCTAGTGAAGTTATCCTTCGAAAGTAAAGGAGAAATACTTTCTTTAACAAAAAGTGGGGTTATTCAATAATAGGAGACTTGCCTTGAAAAAATATTTAAAATTCTCTAGGCTGAAGGAAAATTATATAGTTCAGAAAATGAGATTTACAAAAAGACATTAAGGAAATAGTCTAGTATAAGGGACCTACACTATACATGAGGTAGTATATTACTATTGATAGTAGGCATAGGTTAGTCCAAAAATATTTATTGTAAATAGTTCCAGAATTAAATTAGAAATATACAATAAGATCCAAATATATGCTCTCTGAAAGAACTTACTTCAAATACAAATACCCAGACTAGTTAGAAAATAGACATAAAGATATATTTCCCATCACCAATCAATAGAAAGCTTGAGTATCTCTATTAATTTCAAAGAAATCAGTCTTCCAAAATAAGAATTATCAGGCATAAAAAAAGAGTATCACAAAATCACAGAATTCATTTCTCTAAGAAGGCATAATAATTTAAAAAGTATGCATCTAACATCAATGTGTCAAAATATAGGAGGCAAAACCTAATAAAACTAAGGAAGAAAGAGACCAAATTTTCTATTATGTTTGAACTTCCACATTCCTTTGTCAGTAATTGATACATCAAGCAGGCAAAAATCAATAAGGCTGTAGATAAACTGAGGAGTACAATCAATCAACTTTATCTAATTGACATTTATAAAATACTTTATGCAGCAACAGCAGAATACACATTCTTCTCAAGCTCCTACGGAAAATTCCCAAGGATATATCACATTCTTTGCCATTAAATGAATTTTAACATACAAAACAAAACAAATAATATAAAGCACCTTCTCAGACCAAAATAAACTCAATCAAAAATCAAAACAGCTGGATAATAACCATATTCTTACAGCACACTTTAAAATAAGTTAATAGTACATGCAGTTTAAAAGAAGTTTTTTAAAACTGAAAATACATAAGAACACAAGTTATCAAAATTTGTGGGAAGTAGTTAAAGCAGTGTTTAGAGGGAAATTTATAGCATATGTTACAAAAGAAAGGAATCCAATGTCAATAATTAAACTTCTACATCAGGAAATTAAAGAAAGAAGAAAAATTAAGGCGAGGCAAGCAAAAGAAAGAACAAATATAGGTTAGAAAAAAGAAATGGAAAGCATCAGATACTGAATTAATTTCTGAAAAATCTTTCTAAGCATTTAATGAAGATACTGTATTATTTCCCCATATAATTGTTTACAAAACATAGAAGTGGTAAAAGTACCTTTCAAGTTAAATGACTAAGTCAGCAATATCCTAATATGAAATCTAGATAAAAATATTATAAAGAGAAGATTATTAGGTATCAACCACTCTCAGGAATATAGAAGCAGAAATTTTAACAAAATATTAACAAACACAATTAAGCAATATGTAAAAATGATAATATATCATGATTAAGTGGGATTCATTATTGAATTGCAAGGCTTATTGATAAATCAATGTAATTCACCATATTAACAAAATGAGTAAGAGAGACAACATAATCTTATTAATAGATTCAGAAAAAACTTTAAAGAAAATGAACATCATTCATGATAAAATTATTGCAAAACTAGGACTATAGAGAATTTCCTTGACTTAATAATGGAAAGGTCAACATCTATAGCTTCTAACATCTTTAATGGTGAAACAATGAACAACTGCTCCCTGCATTTGTGAGCAAGGTTAGTATATCATCACTCACTACTCTTATTCAAAATAATACTGAAAGAACTACTTAGTTACAGTAAGCTAAGAAAAAGGAATAATTAGATTGGAGGGGAAGACATTGGAGGGGAAGTTTTTTGCTTGCAGATGACATGATTACCTATATAGAAAGCATTAAAAATTAAAAAAAAAAACTGGAAGAAAAGACAATACTGCAGGTTGTAGAATACAATGCCAATAAATAAAATTACTTATAAATCAAAATGTAGATATAGAAATTAAAATTTAATAAAGATACTATTTAAAATAATGCCCCAAAATGAAATACTTTATGCCCTTATTAGGTAAAAATGGTTTAAAACAGTATATGTGATTAGGAGATATAAGATCACATATCTTCAGATGTTTTTTATTGGTTCTGACCAGATTAAAAACCTCTTCAAATTAGTTCAACCGTGACTTGATAAAATTGAATCAGACAGGTTCTGACCAGATGAAACCAGTTCAAAACTTTATAAGCAGATAAAACTGGTTCAAAGTGGTTTGACCTGTTTAAACCAACTTTTACCAATTTTGACTGGACAAAACTGGTTTTGACTGACTCAAACAGGTTAAGACCAGCTCAAACTGGTTCTGACTGGCTCTAAGTGAAGAAAACAGGTTCTGACTAGTTTAATCTGGTTTAAACAAGTTCTGACAGGTTAAACTGGTTCAAACCAGTTCCGAACAGCTCTAAACTAGTTATATGACTTTGACTGGATAAAATTGGTGCAAGAAGTTCTAACTCAATAAAACCAGTTCAAACTGGTTCTGACTGGTTCCAAGCAGTTTTTACCTGATTTAGCTGGTTCAAACCAGTCAGTTCTGACCTGATTTAACTGGTTCAAACCAGTTTAATCAGTTCCAACCTGATTTAACTGGTTCAGACCAGTTCTGACTGACAGAAACCCATTAATGGAAGGTTTAAACTGGCTCTAGCCATTTCACACCAGTTATGAAAATCTCCACCAACAATAGACAAATCCAAACAGTTTTGACCACTTCAAACTAGTTCTGAGAGATGCAAACCTTCTATGTGATTGTATTTAATCAGGCAAAATCTGTTCTCACTTATTCTGACCAGTTCAGACTGGGTCTGACAGTTCTAATGGGATAAAGCTAGTTCAAACTGGTTCTGACCAGTTAAAATCTGTTCCAACAGGTTCTGATCAGTTTTGACTGTACACAACCAGTCTGACCTATTCAAATCAGTAATTAACCACTTCAAACTTTTTCTAATCGGTTCTGGCAGAACAGAAGTGGTTCTGACTATTTCTGGCAGGATAAAACAATTAGATCATTAGATCATTTCTTGTGACTTCCAACTAACTCAAACTGGTTCTAAGAGGTACAAACCAGTTCTAGTTGGTTCCAACATGTTTAAACTGACTCTTTGTGTTTCAAAATAGCTCCATCTGGCTCATATAGAGTCTAACCAGATCTAAGTGGTTCTAGCTGGTTCCAATCATCTCAAAGCAGTATTATCTGGTTTCAACTGGCTCAACCTATATCCAATCAACTTAAACTGAATCTAATCCATTCAAACTGACCCTACCTGGTTTATACCTGATATAAGCAGTTATATATATAATATATATATTATATATATAAGCAGTTAGTTATAACATGATCTAATAGGTTCAGACTGGCTCAAAAATATCCAGCTGGATCAATCCTAATCCAAACAGCTCCAACCAGCACAAACAGGCTTCACCTCAGTGGGAATGGAATGAACTGCTGGAAGAGGCTTCAACTGGCTCTAGTCAGACTCAGTTTGCACAAATCAGTTCAAACCTGCTTGCACTGGCTTCAGTCAGCCCCAGTGGGTTTATACTAGCTTGACTTGGGTCCAAGCAGCAAATAAACAGTTCAAACTGTCTCAAACTATTTCCAACTAGATCAATCCGGTTCCAAACATCTGCAATTGACCAAAACAGGCTCCAACTTGACAGAAATGGAAATAAATGGCTAGATGAGTGTCAAACTAGCTCAAACTGGATCCAACTGGCAATCAGTTCAAACTGGCTTAAAACTTTTCCAACCAGCAAAAACTGGTTCAGACTGGTTCCAACTGATTCAGATCAGTTTGACCCTGTTTAAAATCATTAAGCTGGTCAAATGGTTTCAAACTGCTTTAAATTGGCTTGACAACTTAAGAGAAGAAATATTTGAGTATTTGAATAGATGGTCATCTGATATATATTGATGTCTTCTGACAGTTACAGTCAAAATTTTTATAGTCAGATTTAGCATAGGAGTTAAATATGCTCTGTTATAGAATGAAATCTGAACAAGGAATATTCTTATTTGAGTATGACTTATGTTTCATGAATAGTAGTTACATGACATGAGTTAGTAATCATAATAACAAATCAATAAAAATATTAAGATGATGGGATGTTAAATAATTTTTAAGAAGTTTTGAAATATTTATAATTTAATATCGGCATCTGATATGCCAGGGATTTTTTTTCAATCACTACATTTTCAAAATTAGCCCATGGCCTAATAATTAATAAAAGTACTCAATAAAAGTACTCAAATGATTGAATGAATATGAAAAGTAAGTGTATTTATCAGGAAAAATGGACTGGTCTGTGGGATGAGGGCAGAAAGAGCACAAGGGACTGAGGTGATGGTGCACAGGTGGAATGGTGGTGGGAATTCCCTGGGGACTACAAATGATATCAAATATAATTAAATAAATATTTTTAAAAATGGACCAGTCTGTGTAATAAGCAGTCCCCAAGTCTCACTGTTAAAACAAAACATTCTTTTATTACTCTCAATGAGTCCACTGCTGATTTGGGTAAGTCTCAAGGACATTTGTCATCTACTCAGTGATTCAGTTTTCCAGGTTGTTTAGGTACTGTGGACCCATCATCTCAAATATGATAGTAAAGAGGAAATGAGCTGCTGAGAATTGACCAGGGTTTTTTCACTGTTTAAAACCCAAAAGAATACACATTATTTCAGCTCACATTTAATTGTTTAGAATTGGTCACATATTTCCCTTTAACTGCAAGGGGAATGGGAAAAATAGGAAAAAACTGAATGATTGGTATCATTGTCTCTTTATCCATAATTATTCAATAAAATTTAGTTGAATGAATGAATGTAGATAATGAAGGTAGAATAACTGGTCTATTTTATCATTTAGCCCAGTGTCTTAACAGTTGACAGTATCAAACAAATGCCTTCCACCTTCAGCTTTTTAAAAATTTACTGTAATTTGTTTCCAATTAAGGCTGGTTTCTAGGTTATGTAATTTTACATTTTTCTAGCTTCTAAATTTTTAATTCTTTTCTACTTTACAAAGTACATAATGATACTGACATCTTTCATCAATAGATAACTGTCTTTAAAGACTCAGTCTGCATGAGTCCTCTGCCTTCATGATATTCACTTTCATCCCTCTTCATTCAAAGTCCATTATGAAATGTAATAACATAGGAACCAAACAGTATATGGGATTCTTTGATGACTACATTTATAAGAAAAATTCTACTCTATAATTTCATTTTCCAGGTTTCAGTTTCATTTAAAAGGAGACTTTGAAACTTGGCTTCTTAAAGTCTTTGAATATAAACCAATTTGCATTTCTAGGCAGAAAGTACCTGAAACATTTATCCCTTTAATAATTAAATTTTTATAGTGAAATCAAGCCTGTTTTTTAAGGAGAAACAAAAGAAGTATTATAGAGAAAGGCAGAGAGCAGATAAGATTTGTACGTGCTGCAAAATGAAAAATATGCTAATTGGGCTAATAAGATGAAATCAGACCCTATAGAGCCAGAAAACGGAAATTTACACTTTTTTTTTCTTTGCTATTAGAGTGTTAGGAAAGGTAATTTGAGTACTGCACTTCCAAGTCTGGGGTCTCAGAATCTCTGTATTCCTTAAGGTTAATAATGTTCTAGGCTAACAATTAAATGAGCATCAGGCAGATTGACAAGAGGAAAAAAAAAAACCCAGAAAGTTTAATAATAATATATATGCCTCATGTATTGGAAGACGGTATCTTAAAAAAAACAAAACAAAGCAAAACAGGAAAATGAATACCTTTGTAGGCAAGGTCCATCTCTTGAAACACTAAATTGTTCACTCACAGGAGCAACAATATGAGGGTGTGTACGCACCCTTGTATTAAAGTAAGTGAGAGAGCATGAGAGTGGGAGCGATCATAGATTACTTTTAGGAAAGGTAAGAGGGATTGCTGAGATTGCAAAACAAAATGAAACAATTCACACTTTAGGTACAGGGCATCTGGAGAAGGAACTCCATTATGTATTTACTAAAGAGTCATTTGGGAGAATTTGGAAAGTCCTCTATTTGCCTCAAATTTTATATGTCATCTTAACAGGCCTCATGAATGGTAACCTGCTAAGGATTATGTGCTCCATCCATGTAAACAGATTTGCAGTTTGTGTGAGCCTCTGTCTTTCCATAATGAATGGGCCTAAAGTCCAGGTAGAAAGGAGAGAGCATTAACAAAAAGGCTTAGTGTTTATCTTTGGGAGCAGAAAAAAAGGATATATTTGGAAGACTGCATTTCAGGATACAAGCCAACTTGGAGACTTCAGAATGATAAAGGCTCAAATGGTAATAGAGCTACTGAAGGAAGTTGATGAAACAGAGACTAGCAGAAAGTGAGAACACTAAGAGGTGCAGCAAAACACCTTCTTTCACTCACATTTTCTATTTTCTAATGCTTTCTGGAAGGCACTTAAATATTTCTCCAGGATCAATTTTATTTCTTGAAGCCTTTTAGTAAAACCCTTTTTATTTTCTGCTTTGAAGGTTGATAATTCTTAGATTAAGAAGCCACTGCATTCCACAGTAGATATTTCATATTTTTTAAACTAGTTTTTATAAAATACGTGCTCTTATTTATTTTCCTAGTACTGTTTGCACCTCATTTTTTCATTGATTTTCAGAAAAAGAAGTTATATGTGAGTCATTTCATTATTTTTCTTCCTTTTGGCGTTAAGCCTTAAGAACTATTTTTGCATTAATCTGAACGGGGAGATTCACACTTCATTTACTAACTACACATTAAAAAGGAGTTTTCATTTTCTAGTGTTGAATATAGATCAACATATATCCTCCACTATGGGTGAGTCTCTTTTCCTTAATACCCAGAAACATCTATAAAGTTTTCTATAAAATATTTTATATTAAATACAGAGGGATTTTACTTTGAAAATGAAAAAAAATGTCTTCTTTATTCCTGTTTATTTTCAAAATCATGCAGTGTTATCTCCTTGTTTATCTCTTATAATCTCTATGTTCATTCAGTTCTAAACATAAGCAGGTGCTGAAAAAATGCCTCTGTTCCCCACTCCATATACATTTTTCATTTTTTTTGTAGCTTTTTTTTTTTTTTTTATGTGTAAGGTATTGAGGATGCATTGGTGAAAGAAATGGACATGCTCCCTATCCTCAAGAGGGTTTAATTTTTATGCCAGGAATTTAATACCTGTAATACTATTTCTCCAAAACAAAACTATTTACAAGTTAGTTTTGACTTGATGATCTCCTTCTGTTTAATTGAAGGGGAGGTAACGTCATGGTTTGATGAATAGAATAGCTCTTTTGGGTTCTTTGAGATCCTGAGCATTTGCATTGACTAAAGCACCCTCCTTAACACTGTATTGCACTATGGAAGCAATAGGATTTCAAGTATTAAGCTAGTACAATTTGAATATTGCTTGTTAAAATAGTTTGCCTACCTTGACCAACTCATAAGTTAAAATACTTATTTCTTAAAAGGAGCAGCAGAAGATATTGCAAAAGTATTTCAGATGATGAGGGCCTTTAACTAAATAAATGGGGAAATATTTAGTTTTTTAGGTGAAGCAATTATTACAGGTAGTGTAGTATTTTGAAATATTGGTTCATTATGTTTATTTATTCTCCTTTGGCTAAATATAATGTAGTAATAACAAGAAATTTTCAAATATGGTGAAGAAGAAAATTATTTTCACCATCTTCTGGGCTTCAGACATGCAAGTATTTCTTTATGTTTACAAAGGGTACCCAGGGATAAATATATATACATAGGCAAATGCACTGTGTTTCTCAGATGAATGTTTTAAGTCTTTTATGTGAGTGTGTGGGGGATCCTAAAGAGGCAATAAAATTGAAAGTAGAACTTTTTCCAGAGTTCCCATTTATATGCCCCATCAAGGATATCAGACTACCATTAATTATCTAGAAGATACTGTTCCTATTATGTCCATGGGGACTTATTCAACAACATGATGGATTTCACTGTCAGTGCATTATTTCTTCTGTAACAGACTACATATCCTTTTCCTTAATTTTATCCTATTAGTTCTGGCTCTTTCACTTCTACAATCTTCCTTTTACTCTGGAACAATGATAAAGGAGTCTTCTTTTTTAAAGGACCTAGCAAAGCTTAAGTAGAACATACTCCAGATACTTCTCATCATAAACAGATACTTATATTGTAGACATGAATCATATAAAATAGGGATTTGTGATTTATTACTCAATTTTCTTTAAATCTATGGAATTTTCACACTGTAAAGTTTAAAGCTTTGGATTAAAAATGCAAAACTTTTGGGAGCAATGGTAATTTTCTAAAGGAACAATGTATACTTGATCACTGCTACCTTCCTTGCCCTTTCTATAGAAGAGAAGACACTACAACTCTTGTCTTTGTGGTGTAAGAGGAGAGCAAGTCCCCACAGAATGAGAGCCCTTAGTAGAACTGAGGTCTAGGTTAAGTAGGGCAAGCTAGTATGATTAGGCACTTTCAGGGACAATACAGGGAAGACCCTGGAAGAGTTAAGTTTCATAGTCAAGGGTAACAAAAGGGATAAAGGAAGATCTAAAGATGGGAAATACAAAATTTCAAAGAGAGCCAGTTAACACCCTAGGACTAGGAACAAAAGGGCATTCAAAAGCAAAGAAGTGATAATGGATGTAATGTCTGGAAGATTCCAGTGTAGGAAGATTCCAAGTATGGTAGAAGATTAAGTGAGACCACTGGAACTAACCAATCACAAAGAGACTAATGGAGCTTTAGAATAACAAGGGAAAGAAAGCATTATTTTCCCTGAGTCATCACTCTACTTTGGCTCCCTGCCTCTCCCTGGCCTGGGAGTCCCACTTTATTTCTGTTCCTTTTCTCCTCAAAGAACTTTTCCTTTTTCTAAACAAATCTGCCTCTCCTTGCTTGTTGGCCTGCTTGTCTGTGAAGTTCTTCCTGTGGCTTCATGAGACACCAACCCATGGTGGTCTAGTGGTTGGGACTCAGCGCTGCCACTGCAATGTGTGATCTATTCCTGACTGGAAGACTAGGTCTGAAAACCTGAAATTACGGTATCAGATCCACTCAGGATGACTGGAGTTGTTTCTGGAAGAAGGGTCAATTTACCAATTAAACTTACTCAGTTTAATTTTGCAATGGGTGAGGTAATTTTACCCAGAGTAAGGTAGCATGGGGATTATTCAATAAATTAAAAATTCCATGTGTCCCCTGAAATAATGTTACTCAAGTGGACTTGCCTCTCATCTGGATGACTTTTAAGGCTGACTCTGATAAATCACCCCGCATCAGGCAACAGAAAGGAAATAATTTCCAGGTTTTGGTTCAGCAAAGACGTAAGAGCTCTACCTCCATAAAGTCAAATATTTTATGCTCCACCAAATAAAATAAAAATGAAATAATAAAAAAATAACACTTTATTATTGTAATAACCAGATAAGTAATAAGTACTATGCAGAGAATGGCAAAATGTTGGTAAACATTATATAAGGGTTTTGGTTTGGTTATTTATAAAACAAACTATATGTACTGACACACAGAATATCCTAAAGTGGCAAAAAAGAAACAGGAGTGTACCATTAGCAATCTTGCCTCTCTCTTTCTGCTATGCCCATACCTTATGATTACACTCGAAATAATTAGTAAAGCTTACTACTGGGTAAGAACCCTGATTCTTATGAGCCTAATTTATAAATCAGTTATTTGTACTAAATCACCAAAAGAGTTGGTTATAGCCTAAGAATAAAGGGAATGTTTCTTTTATGAGGCTACCCTATACTATGTGCACAAGAAGGGGATGTTTGGAGCTAAATTTACTTATTGAAAACAGAGTTTTCATCTGAGAGAGCCTGAGTAACATCCTAATTGTCATTTTAAGTTATTCCTGCATATGCTCATACAATACCATTTAATAATATTAATTAGCCTAGTTTCACAATTATATTGTAAATTAGATATTGTTCAATTAGAGTTTATGTAATTATTAGACAAGTAGAAAGCAAAGAGCAGGCAATAAACTCATGAATAGGTTTCTGGAGATCAATTATCTTACATAAGCATGAATTTCATCCTTTGGAGGAAAAACTGCATTTTGCAGGATTAGATTTTACACATGAAGCACAAAACTGTATACTTTCAGGGCACAAATTTATCTTCAAACAAATGACTTTTTTCTTAATCCTCATTAGATATTAAACTAATATACATATTTTATTGTAGCACATAATAATGAGAACTGTTATATTTTATAATGTATATTTTAAAATATACATTCACAAACATTACTTCATTTGGTTCTTAGAACAATTACATGGGAGCAAATATTGTCCAAATTTCAATGATTAAATCACTAACTTGGTTAGTACAGATAGCTTAATTCTAAATGTAAGACTATTTCTAGTATCTGTATTCTAGGTCAACCCTTTTTAACTTTAAGAGCAGGGCACATGGTACTTTTGAATCTGTATAATTTGGTTCAGAAACAACTCTAAATACATATAATTTAATATACAATCATTTCTTCATAGACATAGTATTTATAATAATCATCAGTGGAAGTGTTAGAGTCAGAGTTTGTCTAAACTTAGCTGACTGAAACTTGAAAAACGACCTACTAGGCCTTATCTAGTAGGTCAGCTGATCCCATACCTTAGGCTCTCCTGGACAGTTAAGGGCAGGGCGGATGAAACAATGTTATCTTAGAATGTGCACCCAGGTACGGGGCAGAAGCCTGAGCCCGCCAAAAATGGATCTCCTGTAAGTTTAAAATTTTTGAAACTTGTCTCTCTTTAAAGCTATTTGCTGTGCTCATTGCGCGGGCTTTGATCTCTCAGCTTATTGGCTGCAACCTATGTAAAGCGGGAAATACTGCTAGTATTTTGGACAACTATATGACATGCGCTACTCCTAATAGCCTCTCCTGCCACCCAACATTCTGTTTTTTCCACTTTCGTAGAGGCTAACTTGTCTCTCTAAGTGCTTTATTTTTGCAGTAACCACAGATTTCTTCTTTATGAATTTGACCTTCTGTGCTATTGCATGTCACATTTTCTGTTCCATATGTTGTGACTCTTTATTCGATTTTTCAAGAAAATTGTCTCCTGTATATTTAATCTGGTATTTGTATCAGTTCTACATTTGGTAGGTTTTATTCTCTATTTTAAAATAAGTAACAGATTCAACCTGAAAGTAATGTTTGTAGAAATAGTTTGTTCCTTTGATTATAAAGTGATCTTTGTATATGGATCTTGGTCTCACCTGAGTAAACTAGTTAAGTATTTTTCCTTTTCTACAAGAATAATCTGAGAGATTTTTTTTCAAATTACTCTGAATTTCAGATATTGTGCAGTCACCAAACCTGATGTATTATTTTAGTGTTTATTTTTTAAAAAAATGACGTTTATTTTTCAAAATGACTTTTACTTCAAAAAAAGAATTCAGGCCTCCCTGGTGGCGCAGTGGGTTAAGCAACACACTATGAAGAAAAACCGCAGCCACTGCAGCACGAGTTCGATCCCTGCCTCCGGCCAGGGAGGGGACCCACATGGAGCAGCAGACCTCTCCTGCTGTGCCCGCTGCTCCCCTCAGCAGTGTACTTCTGTTGATCTGCCTGTTCTGCTCCCCGCTCTGTCTGGTGAATCCTCTCAAGCCCTCACACCTCTGGCCTGTACCCCAGTGCTTGTATGCATAAATAAAATAAATCTTTCAAAAAAAAAAACAAAAAAAGAATTCACCTAAATGACTTGTTTAGGTGAATTCATGCTGGCTTCCAATTATCACAATTTCCCTTTTGAAAATCTTCATTACCTTTCATTTGGAGAAATGATTCATACATATATGACAGTAATACATTGATTTCCTTTCCCTCTGCTTTTTAAAGTGAAGATTACTTGACAACCATTATTTTGACATCTGCCATATTGTTCACAATTTTTATTAGTACTAACAACTATTTATAAACATATATTTCATTCAGTTCTCAAGAATATCCTCCACAATAAATCTTGTTTTTATTCTTTGTATTTTATTTTATTTTTGATGAGAGGAACTCAGAAAGTTAGGCAAAAGACATCATCAAATAATAAGGGGAAATAAAAAATACCTGTTCCTCTGATCCTACAGTTTGGGCATTTTTCACTTCAAGATGAATAACTGACAATGGTCATTGCATGACTCTGTCTGTGAGTTTCTATATCATCTAGAAAGGTACATATCATCTTCTGCCATATATTGGATTTTAGGTTTTTAGATTTTTCATCTAAAGGGCATCTCTTCCTGAAAACAATAGGAGAGGAGAAATCTGGTTTTCTCCTATAATTTTTCTATTTGTCATCACTAACACAAGTTTTTATGCCTTATATAGTCTGTGACTCAAACCTAAATGCAAAAATTTTTTTTTAATTCATAGCACTTTCAAAAAAAGATTTATTTATTTATGCATACAAGAGCTGGGGTACAGGCCAGAGGTGTGAGGGGTGAGTATTCACTAGAGACAGAGTGGGTAGCAGAACAGGCAGACTGATTGAAGTATACTGCTAAGGGGAGTAGCAGGTGAGACAGGCGAGGTCTGTTGCACCATGTGGATCACCTCCTTGGCTGGAGATTGAATTCATGCTATAGTGGCTGCAGATAGTTTCATAGCACCTCACCTTAACCCCTTGTGCCACCAGGGAGGCCCAGTTCATAGCACTTTCTACAGTTATTTGTGCACTACATCTTAAGTTATTTAGTATAATATATAGAGGTTTTTAATCACTATCTCTGTGGGATCAATATTCTCATATACGATATATGTTACATTCACTGAATTAGTAATTCTACTTTTAAGAATATATACTAAGTATATGCTTGAACATTTATGTGAACAGATAATGAACATACTTTTATATTGATTATCATAATGTTCACAAGCACCAAAGTGGTATAATACTATGTAGTATTATTCAAAGAAGAATAGATTGATGTGTGTATGAATGGAATATTTCTAAGATATATTAATGAATAAGAAAATAGGATAACACTATAGTGTAGCTAATCTGAATATTTTCTGATTATGAGGCACTATTCTAAGCATTTCATTTGAATTTGTATATTCTATATTCTAACAGAATAAACCCTATGACTATAACTCAAATTTTTATAATATGAAAACCAAAGCACAAAGAAATGATATAATTTTCCCATGGTCACATATGTAGCAAGCAACAGAGTCTGAATTTCTACCCAAACCATCTGGGTGACCCTGAGTCATACTTGCAATCATATGTAATCTTACCTCCTAATAGCTATTGAAGATTGTAGCTTTTTACTCATGACAACATAAAGTAACAGATATTTATTTGTATGCATATATCTACATATAGGTGGATATAGATAAGATGGATCTACTCAACATTTTTCTGTAAGAAAGCACACATTAGGCCTCCCTGATGGCCTGGATATTAAATCTCAGTGCTATCATCTTTAAGCCTGAGTTCAATCCCCCATCAGGGAGCTAACCCACATATGGTGCAGCAGACCTCTCCTGTCCTGCTTGCTGCTCTCCTTAGCAGTGTATTTCGGTAGATCTTCCTGTTCTTATCCCCACTTTGTCTCTAGTGAATCCTCTCACCTCTGGCCTGCACCCAAGTTCTTCCATGCAAGAAAAAGAAAATGAAAGTACAAGTCACTCTTATTAATGGACCTCTAGAGAGAGGTCTAGAAAAGCACAGAGATTTATCTTGTTTGAAAAAAGGTGAGAAATTAATTTTTGCACTGTTTGAATAATTTCCTGTGTTCATTAGTAACAAAAGGGAACTTGTTTATGAATCCTTGTTTTAAAAAGTTTAACTATATCTAATAATTATTCTGTAGAAATTTAGAATAATTTCTGATGGAACAGTCATACCTATATAACCTTCTTTTGAAATCTCTCCTTATGCTTTACTAGAATACATAGCATATTTTTGTAGACTCAAATACATGTATGAATATGTTTAGCTTGTTTTTAGCTGTTTAATCCCAAGTATAAAACTGAATATTCGCTTTCTCGAGAAATATTATTTACTTATATTTTCCTACTTAAAATTTCCTGCTCAGTTGAATCCTAAGAAGAATTTTCATTTAGTTACTTTTTCTCAGGAGACTAAACTGTAAGTAGGATAACTGAAGGATTTATAAGATAATCTTCTTAAGTAGAATAAAATGCTCAGATATTTAGAATCGTCACAAAATTCTCACATTATATCAGTTTTAAAACTGATATTAGTATATCACACATATTTCCATTTTGCCAGATTTTCTAAGGAACAATCTGTCATTGAAATTACTTTTGCTGCTCTTGTATTTCAGTTTGAATCATGTCTTCTTCATGTTATATGTGATATGGGGTTATTAATTTCTGCACAAGTTTATAACTTCTAGATATTTAGTAGCACCTGTCTCACTCCTGAGAACTCTATTCTCTTTGAATAAGATATTGCCTTCCACTTCTTTTTTCCAGTCATATGTCTCATTTCATCAAGTCATACTGGTACTCAAAGTAACAAGATATATTTAGATATACAGATGGAAATAAGTATCATATGTATACAAATTCAGAAGATGTGTATTATTTATAGTATTTGCAAAGTTGCAGTGAAATAAGTATGCTAATATACTGTTAATTGTTAAAAAGGTAAAAATTTTGTAGAGTGTTTTTTGTAAGGTAACTTGTCACCAGTGAATTAATTGTATTGCTCCTGTATTGCTTGAGAGAAATCCTGTCCCCAATCTCAAGACTATCAGTCTGATACCATAAGGAATGGTTCATAAATCTGAATCATGTTCCTCCATACAAACCAATTTATCTTTTTCTTTTTCTAAGTTTGTTGAATGGAAAGAAATGTTAAAAGAGTCATTGATCACCCAATTCTTCCAGAACTGAAAAATGCTTCAATCACCTTGCCCTCCACAGGCTGTGCAGAGTCTGGAAACGAGGAAACTTTCCTGACTTCGATGAGACCCTGGCCTTGTATGTATGTATGTGTGGTACAGAAAAATGAGAGGAATGGGCTTATTGGTGAATTGTATCAGCAGAAATTACCAAAATTAGCACAGATAGCATTTGGATCCCAACTATTGAGAAATTGAAAAGCCATTGAATTGCTAAATTATCTTGACACATGAAAATCACCAAGTTGAATCAGATTGACTTGGGACAGAGACAGTTAACTGGTAAACCAGAAGGGAATCAAATTAATACAAGCTCATTTTCCGTAGCTATCTCTTACTAATGTTTAGAAGGGAGTCAGAAGTTAACTAAATATATCTATACTTGAGTTAATTATTTATTCTTATACCTATAAAATTTTGCCATAGCATAACTGTTATCTTTATCTAGTGATTTTAAAAATTACTAGTTGTCCTACAGTTCAACATTTATTTTTTGTATGATTGAGTGCAGATTCAGATTTTGCCTGTTGTTCCAGAAAGGGTAATCATAGCCAATGCAAAGGATAAAGGGATGTTAAGCAACCAGATGTTAAGCAATTGCATGTAAAGGCAGTCATCAATCACAGTGCTATCTATCAGTGCTTATTGAGAGACCAGTGAGCCAACCTTGCTCACTCTTAGTCATCACCCAGTGCTGTTCCACTCTCCTATGTTCTTTCCAGTTCTTCAGAAAATACAATGAAAGGGAGGAAGAAGATCCTGGGAGTGAGTCCTGTGTATACAGTGCTCTTGGAGAGAAACCTGGGTGTTTATAATATATATAATATATAAAATTGCTCATCAAACTGGGGCAACTTTAAGAAAAGAATTTGGCATTTTACTCTCCTGCTGGGTAACTGCTAGGAAGCAAATTTGCTCATCAGTCCTATAAGTGGGTGAATAGGAAAAACATATTTGGGAGAGATAAGGCATGGCAATGTACAGATGTTTCTACTGAGTTAAAAGGAGAACTTAATGAGTTGTTTCTGATCTCTGTAGGCAGTGCTCCACATAAAAGTGTTCTGCCCTGAGGAGTAGGGGAATTCCCAGCAGTAGTATTTATTGACTGTGACAGGACGTAAGATGGGACAAAGACTTTAGTTTGAATATGCATTCCTCAAGTCAAGAAATTACAAAGTGGTTACAAAGAACACCATGGAACCCTCCAAACAAGATCCAGGATCTGTAAGACTGCCACTCAGAGGAGTTGCTGGTCACTCTGTTATCTAGAGGAGCTGCTACAATCAACAAAGAAGGAATTAACAACTAGAGGGAATGGGGCAGCTAATGATTGAAAAGAAAAGCTCATTTTATTTCTCCCTCTTCCTCATCTCAAATTTCAAGTAAAATGCAGGGGTCAGTGTCTTAGCAAGAGATGTTACCACCTGACTCTCCCCCTCTAGTAGCCAGTTTCCCAGCTCTAGCTTGGCATGAGGGGACAGAAGAGATGAGACTTAAATGGAAGATGTGATTACTGCTTCAAACAGCTTATTATCTAAAATGAGAATTTATGAAATGCATACAAGATGTTGCAACAAGCTGGAAGAGGAGATTCAACAAAATAGATGAGGTCAGTAACTGCAGAGAAATAAAACCATTTCGTGCTTAGACATATCTGAGTTGAAACTGTTCATTAAACTGGATATATTCTAGAAAATTCACTTATACATGTGAAAAAGGTATATACAGGGATTTTCACTGCAGTATTAAAATGGTGAAAATTAGGACAATGTACATGCCCATTAATTGGGGTATTAACATGGGTCTGTGTAAAGATGAATACAGTGTGATAACATTCAAAATGTATACATACATTCAAACTGTGCACTGTTATCTTCTTAACACAGACATATGTATTTATATATGTATACATTTACATATGTGATAATATTTAAAGTATTAGTGGGGAGAATATTTGTTGGCTGCACAATCAGAGAGAGAGGAAACTCAAGAAAATGATGGAATGAGAACTCTAAGAGATACATGTGCTGTGATTTCTTTAAAAAATGAACTGAAACAAATTCTGTGTAATATTAACTTGTTTTTCTCAACAATTAATATACTAATATCTATTTTCTGGAATTGAAATATTTTTAAATCTATGATAATAATAATACAAATAGTTTGGCATACTTTTCTATAAAACTTAGCTGGATTTAGTTTTTTATGGCAGAAAAAGAACCACTTTAACTTCAAGTATTCTTTCTTCTAATCATTTCCATATTCATGAGTCATTAAAAAATCAGTTGTCTCTTTGTACTTCCTTTGAGAGGGCTAAGTGTCATTTTACCTTCCCCGAAAAGCTCTTCACTACAAGAAGATCCAACATATATGAATCAGAACTTTCTATTTCTTTATTTTTTTATCTCAACCTGAAACAAAATCGAACAACTGGGACCCCCTTCAGCATACTTAACTGAACTTAGCTAGCTTTGATTTATTGTTTAGAGAAGGAGTTTATTCCAAGCTTTTAAAGGTTCTGCAGTGTTAAGAATATGTTTCTTTGCGAACTGTCACTGCAGTCATCATTAGATTTTCAGCCATTTTTTAAGTCTTCCTTTCCTAATAAAGTTCTGGCATACTTCTCATTAGTGAGCAGTGATTCACAGGATCTTAAGACCCACAGTCTATTTTCTTACTAATCTTCCAAAATAATCACACAGGTGTCTGAATGCTATATGATAAAAAGCATTTTTAAGTACATTTCCCTATATATTATACTTATAAAATATATTCCTCATTGGTCTAATAAGATTTTCCCCTAACAACATGAGCATTTTAGTTGAAGTCTCTGTTTTTTGTTCTCATAGTGTTCAGGAGTAGTAGATGTTCCTAATTGTGTTTACCTAAGGCAAGTCACCAGCAACTGGCATACTAATTTATTTTTGGCTAAATCAATGTCTTCACAAATTATTTCCACCAATATAAGAAGGAAATAGAGACATAAGATAATTACCAGGGAAGTAATTTTCATTAGTACAGTATTATTGCTGCCCTTATAGAATCATGTGTATATTTGTGCAAGGGTTTGCATAGGTCTGCTCTATATTTATTTCTCTGTGTCAACTTGAGCTACCTGGAAACATAAAAAAGATCCATAAACATAGCCAGGCATGGATTTTATTGAATCATTTTGTTGTTCATGTAATAATATTTCAATATAATTTAATATTATTTATAATGTATACACATATAACACTATGCATATTATATCCACAGAATTCCTCTGCATCATATATTCATATTTTCATATGTAGATGCATATTATACATTTACATTTATTATCAGCAGTCTCCTTCTGCTAGCATATAATTGCATTTTTTTTTACTCACTCAAATTTCTGGTTGCACTTCACTTAAAATTGTATTGAATTTTGCTATTTCTGGCTTTTTATCTCTTATTCATCATCCCCCTACTGTGGTCATGGGCTCTTGACAGCGAAAATAAGATTCTTAGGTTCATGGAATCTTTATTATACAAAATGTGCATTAATGTCATTCTTATCTGCTAATGGCTTCCATAAGCAGGAGAAGCAATGAAAAGGAATGAAAATGATTATTTATTCACCAGTTTGGCAGAGCATATCACTAATGAACCATGCACACAGATTGTCTGAACAAATTTCCAGGGTCAGGGGGGTCTTATTTTTTGATTTTCTTGAAAATATACATAATAAGTATTTGCTATTACATGCACAAAAACAATATATCACATTTTCGATCCACATTTATTTTAGTAAATTGGAAATATGCTAGGTATTGAAATATAAAGGGTATGATGCTTGATAAGTGAAAATGCTATTCAAGTTTTTTTGAGATTCACTATATCATAATACATTCCCCACTTGCTGTGCAGTAGCTAATTTAGACTCTCTCAAGTTACCTATAAATCTGTCATTAATTTGAGAAAAATCTCTTCTTATAACTGAAGTTCTTACAACTTTGAATTCAACAAATATTGGTTCACTGTGCCTGACATTGTGCCAGAGACTGGAAACAGAGATCTGTCAGTCAGTGTCATGAACAATTCCAATACAGGAGAGACAGCACATCAACAAGCTTAGGAGTTTTTTTATTTTAAAGACACATCTTGTCTTTATTAGAAGAAATATCATAAAGTAACATATATTAATTCAACTTTTATTTATTCTACAAACTTCCTATTCTGATGCTATGAAATGAGATTTCCTAGTTAGCAATGCAGTACTTCCACAGTGTGTGTGTGTGTGTGTGTGTGTGTGTGTGTTCAGACACAGTTTCTTACATAGATTACAAATCCTGGTCCTCAAACATCTAAATTCATCATATAAATAATTTTCTTTTTCCTTGTTCAAAATCATAGCTTTCAAGGACCTCACCATACTACTCAACTACTCTCATTGTAAATCTAAACCTCTCAGCCACGATGCCACACTCACTAATTAAATTTTTTTCCTTGGCTCAGAATTTTATTCTTCATGTTTGTAACTGTTTTTATCACTAATGCAAATGAAACTACCCATCCTTCATCCCCAAGTCTCTGTTTCTTGATCTTCTCACTCCCAACAAATGTTTTCTTAAAATTTCATCATTCCAGTCCCCTTGCCAAACTCCAGATTTGTTCATGACCCACAGTCATCACCTGCTTCCATTCACCCCTGACTTTACTTGGGCCACTCCAAAATGTTTTGACCTGATGTAGATCTCCAATTTATTAACTCATCAAAGTTTTCTACTATCGATCCCTCATTGTCTATCTTTATTTCTCTTTCGTTCCGTTCCGCTCACAATCTATTATTATATCCAGCTCCTTACAATCATTCCAGATTCCCTTTTCTCTCTCTTCATTTTCCCAATCTGAAAAAAACCATACTTTTGATTTATATCTTCTTAAGGATTTTATCTTTTAGTTAGCCTTATTTTTTTGAAACATCATCTTTCATCCTTACTGAAATATTCCCATTGATTTACTAGCATCACCTATTTCGCTGCTTCTTTTCATAAAAACACTGAGAATGAGCTATTATTCTTTCTGCCTCCATTCACTCACTTGTTATCTCACTTCAACCTACTATTTCCTTAAAGGTTTTGTCCTCATCTGATATTGTTGAGATTATCACGAACCTGCCAAGATTCAAAATGAAATTATCATTTCTCTTTAATCTTGCTGGACTTATTAGCAGCACTGTCCATAACTGATGACTCATGTCTTCTTATAATAACTCTCCTCTGGCATCTCTTTTGATAGACATGGTAAACTGACATTCATTTCTATTTTACTTTTCTGTAGAACAGTATCTGGAAAGCTAAAACCACATTTGCCAAATATATATGCGTGCGTGTGTGTGTGCATTTTAATAGCTATGCCAATGGAATGTACTGGTCAGTCTAGAACTGGACATTGATGAGGGAGCAGAGTGCAGATCTTGAACACTCTTGGTTATGCAACATGACTTTGAACCAGTTGATCTTGTGGTGTTCATATGTCCATATTGTTACTAAGGAAGGGTGATCCTGTATCAAAAGTTGAGACTATGCCTGTATCTTTTACCAGATTTCTTCTTACGACTTAAAAAACTCTTCCTTTGACCAGAAACCTCAAAATTACTTTTTGTGGAAGTAAATTTTTGTGGGACCAGCCTAATCATCAAATTGTAAGCATCTAATTTCCTGTACTTAATCCCCTTCTGTTTAAAGCTGATAGATTAGTTTGTGATCTGCAATTGAATTCTGATCAGAGCAGTTTCTGTATCATTTTTCATTGTTCCTTTCTTTTTTTTTTTGTTGCTACTTTAAAGTGCTCTCCTGGCAAACTTTCCTTTGTTCAACCTTAGAAACTAAGTACCTTGGTTATTTATCGTGAAACCTAAAATGCTTCTTTAACAAAATGTGCTTTCCAGATAATCCTATTTAGTCTCAAGCTTTATAATACCTCCTATATGCTGATGATACCAATTCTTTTTCACCTGGGAGTTTACATGTCCTCTAAACTTCAGATTCTTATATATAACGTCTTGTTTTCATCTTATTTCATATTATCATACATCATTTGGACCTCCAAATGATATAGTAAGTATTCCTTTTTCAGAACAGAGCACTTGATTCCCAATTACTACCTTTACTACACCATAATGTTTCTAGTGTTATTCATTTTTATAAGTGGCTCAGCAATCAACCTGAATATCTCAAAAATTTATAGAGAATTTCACCTAATTCTCATAACAAACCACCAGGGAATTGTCTTTATTCTTATTTTATATAATACAATTCAGAAATGTTGTTTAACTTGTGATATATCATATAGCAAATAAATGCAGACCAAGATCTAAAATGACACCTGTGTTTTTAGATACAGCTCCGCTTTTATGACTATACTTCCCATAATGAGTAAGTTTAAAGATGAAGGGGCTCTAACACTTGTCAAGTGTCTTGTGTTGGAAACTGGGGCTCTATTTGGACCCCTCATGTAGTTCTCACAATAACCTCATTTAATAGGCATGTCTGTTGATATCTTATAAATGATAAACTGAAGACTCAAAGCTTTACATAGCTTAGCAAAATAAGAGTCACTAAGGAAGGACAAGGACTCTACTGGAAGCCAAGATGTGTGCAAGTATCTTGTTTGTTATCAGGCTGAGGCTCAGAAAAGTGAGCAGGATTCTGAATGGTGACTGTCACCCAGTGAGAGAAAACAGCAGTCATGGAACTATGGGCTGAGGAGGCCCCATAGCAGGCCCTTACCTTCTCCAACAATGGTTCCCAGTAATTGCAGGTCAGTAGATTTCATGAACAAAATAGATGAGTAGGATCCAAAGCTGTTAAGTAGCTCAAAGGACTTCAGCCTGTTGGGACTCTAATTGAGAGGTGCCCCAGGAGAGAGATGATTTCTTCCTCTTTGTCTTCCCTGTTCCTCCCTCTTTACCATCTCCTTTTCCCTTTTGTCCTTCCTGCTCCTCCCACTCTCCGGATCCTCCTATTGTAGCTTTTATTTTCAAAGTCTCTTTGCCCCCAAATGAAAAAAAAAAAAAAGTAGCAGTCAAAAACCCCACATTCAGGAGGCCAAAAATCACTGTACATAGTTTATTAGGGGAAACTGAATTTTATTTCTTACTATGTTGAAGACTGGGGATTAGATTCCTGTCCAGTGAGTTACTCACTTGCCCACTCTTTCGATCTATGATTTATTTGTTTCTAAACAAGTGTTAATACCCTGTCTCATGCATGTTAAATATGAGCTACTAAACTATATTAGAAATGGAAAAAAACCCCTCAAGTTCCTGACCTTAAAGATTCACAAATTATTGGGCACAGAGATCCCAAAAGAAGTAGCAATGATCTTAAGTAATGTACCACTAAGCACCATGCAGATTTAATACATAAATCATACTGTGAATTAGTTATTATTCTTATTTTACAGATGAGGAAATTGAGACTTGAGAAATAGCTTTACAACCACTTTGTTATTAAGTAAAAAAAATCATGATTACGACCCAATTCTTGTCAAAGCCCTAACCCTATACTTCCTCCGCCACACTGCAGTGCATTTTCTGACAGCAATACAGCATCTTACGTGTTTAAGATGCTGTGGTATTTTAGAAAGGAACAAATTGCTTCGACTGTACTTACCCCAAGGAGTTTCATTAGAACATATATAATATATTTGGATAGCAATACCATTTTAATATCTCTAAAAAATCACATACCTTAAAAAGTGCTGACAAATTATATTAGTAACTTGAAAAACATTCTTTAAAATGAAGTTTAGATATTTTTTTCCTGTAGGGCTAATGCAAACAATATTTGCAAAAGCACCGTGGACTTTAGTATGCTGTATTAGTTACTTGAGATTACTGTAATAAATTACCACAGACTCGGTGACTTAAACATAACAAACATTTGTTAATTAATTAATCCATTCTCCATTCATTTATATTTGTGTTAAAACCACTTTTATTTTACCATTTTAATTATAATGTGTCTTGGTATGTGTCTCTTTGCATTCTTATTATTTGAAACTCTTGGAGCTTCTAGTAGCTGGTTATCTGTTTACTCCTCAGATTGAGGAAATTTTTGGTCATTATTTCCTCAAGAAATTTTTTTTGGCCTTTTATCTCTTATTGTGGAACACTTGTAATGTGAATATTATTCCTCTTGATGTTGTTCCAGAGATCTCTTTGGATATTTTTGCTTTTTAAAAATCTCTTCTCATTTTTCTGGTGTATGGATGAGTTTTCTGGCTCTGGATCCAGCTCACTTGTCCACTCCTTTGCTTCCTTCAGACTGCTGTTGTCCCTGTAAGTTAGCTATCAGTCCTAGCAATGCATTCGTAAGCTCTATAATTTATATTTGAATCTTTCTTAAATCTTATAGTTCGTCTTCCAGTCTCTCAAGTCCAGTGAGTATCTTTGTAAGTATTACATTGAAGACAACATCAGATAGTTTGTTTATCTCTGTGGTTTTCTTTTGCTCTGTTCCTCTCCTCATTCTTCACGATTCTTGTGATTGCTTCTATATGTTAGGCAACTCTACTACCTCTTCTGATCTGGAGAGACTGACCTTGTGCAGGTGGTGTCCTATGGAGTCCAACAGCATGGCCCCTCTTTGCCCACCTAAAATAGGCACCCAAGACACATTTCCTGTGTGGGCTGCACCTGACTGCCTACTATGTGGGGGAGACACACTGGGTGGAGCTGTTGCCCAGTTCCCCTTTGCTCTCTACCTCTTTCTCACAATTACACTTGTGCTTGCATTTAGTGCCCACTGGATAATCTAAGATAATTTCATCATTAAAAGATCCTTAACTTAATCATACCAAATGAGGTAACTTTACAGTTTCCAAGGGTTAGTAGCTAATATCTTTGGGGTCCATTATTCAGCCTATTATATATGGTTACCCAGGATAAAAAATGTTTCTAATCTTAACAATGGGAAAGTAGAATACTGCTGGCCTAAACTGAAGAGGAAATACAATGAAGAGATGCAGAGCATAGGAAATCTTGGGAGCTATTATATTTTTTTGGAAGACCTCAGATAGAGACAGTCTGTAAACTTTACCTCACTAAATAAAAGTTAGTATATATGAACTTGGTTGTGTTACAAGAAATGATGATTTTCTTTATCATTAAAGTGTAACTAACTTACAGCAGCAAAGGTCTGGACTGACTCCTGTTACTTGTTCATCTTGGATCAGCTGTTTTACTGCATCCTTCTGTGTGTCACCCAGCCTGATGAACTGTCCTCTTTCAGGGCCAGTGCTCATTTTTCTAGAAGGGGAGAAAAGAGAACAAAACTTATAAATTAGCTCTAAAATTTATTTTCAGAAGTGACATATTGATTTAACAAGATTCTAACAATATGAGGGTTTAATCCTTTTTAGGGAAAGGCACTTTAAATATTTGAGAATGATAACAGAGGCTTTAAATGTTAATTAAATCTATACTGTAGATATATTCAACAAATATTCAATATTGGGAGTAATAATAGTGATACATATAAAGATAGAGAAAGAGGGAGAGGAAACCCTAATATAGTGCATTTCCCTGTTTAAAAAATGAGAAATACCTAAAAATTTTTTTGTGGGGGCCAGATTTACTAGATATAAATTTAGAGATAATGTCCAATCTGACTTCTTATATTATTTATTTCTTTATTTGCATATCTAAATCATTTATGTAAATGTAATAGATGTAATGTTATGAAAGTAGATGTTTACAGATTTACTTTTCTTCACTCGCAAATTATACAAAACTACTGTATTCAAACTCTAGCAGCATCTTCTACATTTGTTTCTGTCACCATTAGAACCACTTTCAAATCACCTAGCATAGTTTTCAGAGTTCATCTTCCTCAATTTCATCTAAATTACTTAAATGCAGCACATTTTAAATTCATATATAATCCTGTTGCTGAAAAAGTTATACAAGTTACAAGTATCATTTGTATAATATTTAAAAATAATAATCTTTTAAAAATTGTATTCCAAAGAAATATTTTCTTTATAAAAATATATTTTTATTGCCTTAGAAATTAATTTTAAAGGCATACTATAAAGACATTAACATATATTACAGTGATATGCAAAATTAAGTCATTAGCTCTGTTATATTTTTTTTTTTAAAGATTTATTTATTTATGCATACAAGCACTGGGGTACAGGCCAGAGGTGGGGGGGTGAGAGGATTCACCACAGAAAGCGGGGAGCAGAACAGGCAGATCAACTGAAGCACACTGCTGAGGGGAGCAGTGGGCACAGCAGGAGAGGTCTGCCGCGCCATGTGGGTCCCCTCTCTGGCCGGCAGCAGGGATTGAACTCGTGCTGCAGTGGCTGCGGTTTGTTTCATAGTGCGTTGCTTAACCCACTGTGCCACCAGGGAGGCCCAGCTCTGTTATATTTCTTTGTCTCTAATTTTAACTGAAACTACCAGATTTTTTTAAACACCCCTGACAAGTAAGATCAGATTGCATTTGTCTCAAAGTCTTTACTTTGTCAAAACAAGCTAATGAATAGGATGATCTATAATAAGAGAGACTTTTAGGGCGCATGTATAAGGTGACTCATTTCTGAAGAAAGATTTAAGTGAACAATCTCCTCATATCTGGTAATAAACAGTATGTGAGCAAGAAGGGTAAAGAAGGAGTTGGGAGTGTAACGAAGCTAAAATATTACTTATCAGAGAAGGAAAGCAACGAATAATTTATAAAATCACTAATTCAATAAAATATTCTGCATGTATGATTTATCAAGATCAAAATAACCACTGGAGAACAGAGACACAATTACTAAAAGGAGATTTTCCATCTAAGTAAAGTGATTTGAGCTGACTAGGATAGAGCAGAAGTTCATTTAATTAAAATGCCTTCTCTGTTTTACTTTTTTTAATTATGTGCATTATTACTTTGATAATTGTAATGCACTATTTAACCCATAAAGTCAAAATTGTGGACTTCATAAGCTGTACTATTCAAAACAGTTCTCTATGAGCATATGATAAAACCTCAGGTAACTTTTTTCCTATGGACACTTTATGGATTACTTCATTTCAACTAGAAAATGTACCACCAAAACATATGCCATCACTATCGAGCTCCTCTGCGTGAATTAATGAAGAACACTGCTTTATGTTCACTTGTCCCTTTTGGCTGCGGTTCCTGGAAATGCTTGGTGATAGTGCTGTTCAGAAATGGTTATGGGTGGCGGCTAAAATTTGTTATGCATCATGTCCTACGGATCCCCTTGGATACAAATGTTTTAATTACTCCAGTGGAATGAAATGAAACGCCTCCCTATATTGATTTGTCTGGAATAAGACATTCCTTGCTCTGCTAATTCTTGGCCATGGCTGTTAAAGAGCCATTGCTTCTTGGTTTGCAGCCTGGAATAATAAGTTACATAAATAACTTCCTTGTGGCTGGTCCTCCTCCAGACTTGATGTGGTGTCACTACTCATTAATATCATGTTGGTGAGCAGACCTGTTTAGAATATGTAATGGTTTCCCTCATCTAGAAATTGCAGGAAAAGTGACAGGGTTAAACAACTCAAAACAGTTGAAATGCCATTACAGACCATGCTATCACCCAGATTATGATTGCATAAAAATGTTATTTTCATGATCTGGCAGACATTTGTCTGTATATGTCTGCCTGGCTATTTTTGGCCCTGATCACAAAATTGCAACCTAAAATCCCTTTACAATGAATTTCTCCTTACTCCTTGTATATATTGCATATCTACAACATGAATGATTTACATATGGGATAATATTAGAACAAAGTACATTGATTTGCTTTACATCAAAGAGATATTATACATCATTATTTCATCACTTCCCATCATAAAAATGTTACAGAAACAAAAGAACATCAATTCCATGTTCTTTTTTGGGGGGTAAGCTCCAGTGTCCCATACTGAAAGTGGTAAGGAAGTTAAATTTTAGTTGGATTAAAATTGTTAGTTTAATGCTCAACACATGATATAACTATAAGAGGAAGGCCAACTACCTCTGGTAACTTCATACACAAATTGCCAAGTAGGGGAACTCTGTGCTGCATGCCAGCAAACTGCCCAAATGGGAGTCTTTTATATGCAAATGCTAGCAAAAAACAGAAAGGCAAACGAACTGCCTTGTCTCCGGATAAACAGTTCAGTTCTCAGTATCAGCTATTTAAGATTTAGGGGCATGTAGTGACTCTATAGTGTTGAAAGTCAGGTTCTCTACTGCCCTATGTTTATAAACGTAAGTACCACAGTAATAAATTACTAAAAGATTGTTACCTTCCCTGCAATAATACCAATCATGTGTTTTAGAAAGGATATCATCAGTGTTAAATCATTCACAAAAATGAGGCTGCAATTATGAGATTTCATGCCTCAGATGAAGAAAAGATAACACATTTTCTAAGTACATTTATTTGCCATCTACTAGCTTCAAATTACTCCCTACTGATTTAAAAGAAAAGAATTTCTAGAAATGTTACAAAATTCCACTAGTCTATAATATTTTGGAAACCCCACAAAGCTGTAGGATTGCTGTGTTGATTGCTTGGTTTTCCTATTTTGCCAAAATACAAACAAATCATGTAAGCCAACATTCTTAATCAAATTTTCAATTAAAAAATGAATAGTTAAATTTAAATTTTATATAAGCAGACCCTTTTTTTATGGCTACTAAATCTTTTAATGAAGATTAGAAAAATGTTATTTCAGAGACTTCAACAAGTTCAAATATACCAGAATGAAAATTTATTTAAAGAACTTTTTTATGCAAATATAAAATTGTAGAGTGATACCTTTTCACATGTAGATGTTAACAAAAAAACAAGAGGAAATATTCTTTTGTTTGAAAGCAATACTTGCAAATATATTATTTTACTCTGAATCAAGCTATTCTAAGAATTGATTTCCATAAGAACATTTTACAAAGTAAAAATAAAACCTCACATGCATTTTTATAATTCTTAATCAGTTATTTTATATTCAGTTCGTCTGGATTCTTTTTGCTATAAGTATAGGAGTGACAACTTCAAAATTCTTTATATGTTGAAGCAGAAACTTGAAGTAGGTAATCCTTTACTGATAAAACTCATATTGTTTTTGCTACTAGCAAGAAGTTGGAATAAACATGCATTCTTTTGATACAGTGGATATTTATCCAAATATTTGTCTTAAAAATTACATTTGAAAAGAAGATATATTTTACAGATATGACATACATTTGCAGTCATAAAAATTGGTGAAAATTATTTCTATGAGAAAAGAACTCCTTTCCTTGACAAACTTTAGAATTACATTTCATATCAGGTATCACAATCTAAATGAATTTTCTATGACTTTATGTGATTTATTATTACTTAAATGATACTGAACAAATGAATGAAAAGCAAAGTTTCAGTGTTCCTTTTGTTGTGTCAATGATTTAGTGACTTAAGTTAGTTGAAAATTAGAGATGGTTTCAAATATATAGCCAGAAGGAGCTTGGCTGTTAAAACATTTCATCATAAGTCCTCTGGGTAAATGCCTCATTCCCCTATGCCCTGTTTGATGTAATTACACATTCAGAGGTAATGAACCATAGACAGTCCATTGGGAAAAAAATGCAAGGTTGCAGTAGAATGAGAAAAAGGATCCATATTAAACAGTGAAGAAAAAGTTATGTGTCTGAGATTCCATGAAATTATAGCTAGAAAACTTAGATTGCAGAGGTATTTTTAAATATCAATTTGAGTTAATGAAATAGCATTTTTAAATCAAATACAGAGGAAATACCAGTGGTCAAATGCTCAGTCTGGAAAGCATGCGCATTCAATTATGTGGTCAGAAAATCGGCAGAATCTACTTTTGATTTTTTTTCTTATCTAACATAAAACCGAGAACTGAATAATCACATGGTTCCAGAAAATACTTACTATCCCAAAAAGATTCTTATTGCTTTAAATAATAAATGAAATAATTGCTTATAACACACACACATACACACTGACTAAAATTGTGTTAAATACAAAAGCCCAGACTAATAGTAAACACAAGAAATGTTTAAAAGCATGTTTCAGTGAGTCATGGGAGATAATTTATATCTTTGTAATAGAGCAAGATTTTTAAAAGCTACTTCCCAAAGTGTAATACAGCATCCCATTAAAGAAGTGTATAAACCACGTTCCCTCTATATTCTTACATAGGAGAGAGAAGGCTCTTTTCCCAAAATAGGTGCAACAATAACAGTTATAGAACAGATATGTTTAAATGAAATCTTATATTTGCAGATATGTGACTATAAAATATTGTAAAGCAAAAATTAAAGAGAAAATAAGTGATGATAATGATGAAATGTATGTGAACTCTATGGACTTAGGTAAACTATTTAAACCAAAAATCTTTTTTCATTAGTACACCAACCATGAATGGAAGCACTGATCATACTTCTGAGAATTAATACACAATACAACCAGAATGGACTACAAGAATAGAGCAGAGGATGTGACACCATCTCTGGAAAGGAGAGGGTAAAAATCACATTTCTCCAGAAATTTATGGGGATTTGTGAAATTACATCAGTAATAGGGCCTTCCATCCATAGTGTCATAATGTGAATTAGATAATAAAGTATATGCTTAGTAGAGTGGCCTACACTTAATAAGTGCTTAATATATGTAATGATGATATGAGATGTATATGTGTATTATAAATACATTGTGTTTATAAAAATATAAACATGTGTAATACAGTTTATTAAAATTATATATACTCAAGATATATAAAATTCATTAAACATATGCATGTATAAAAAGAGTTTTTCATTTTTTGTTTAACTTTTGTGCACAAATATTAGCTTACTGGGCTGGTACATTTTATAAAGTTGATTCTATGTAGTATCTTAAGTTATTTTCAACTTATGTGATTATCATTTTATTTATAAACTCATACATCAAAAAGAAAAAACCTGAAAATATTTTATATTAAGTCACTTGACATTAGAGATCAAAATTTAGATACTCCAATTTAGAGAATAAAAACTATTTCCTGGTGAGCAGTATACAGTAGGCCTAACATTATATAGTGCTGTTCGCACTTGACCAACAGCTGAATTTAATTTAATCTACATTTTGTGAAAATATACTCATGAATTCCACTAAGGGCACCTTTTATAGACAGATGACTAAATTTTTATTGTAATTATTCAAGTTGATTATACTTGGAATCCAGATTTGGCACATAAATATCTATTTTCTATTTTAAATTTTATTAAATATACTTCTTGAAAATGAGGAAGAGAACATCAAATCTATAAAAGAATTGCTGCACTATGGTTATTTTTCATCCCTTAATACAGTTGGGCAACCATATACTCACAGACACATAGGCACACACATGGGGACACACATGTACACACCACTTTGGATTTTGAAGTAGAAATAGGTTGACTAGCAATATGGAGTATGACTAGGATAAGCATATAATTTAATATCCAAAGGAAAACACTTTGTGAAAGGTGGTTCCATTGATAAAGAGGTTAAAAAAATTTTATAGAATTCTTGTGAAAGTTCAGAATGAAACTGTTGATAAAGTGATATTTTGTCATCTAAATGCTATGCTACAAGCAATAGTTTTAATGGTTAAAAACATTTCTAATGACAAACAACACACATATATGTTCTGTTGATAAATATGGTAAATTAAGAAATAGTTAATTTTATTTTAACATGCACTTTGAAATGAAATAAGCCAGATCATTTTTAATTTCACCCTTTCTTCTTTTGTTCCTGTTTACATTCATCTTTTTATATACTTCTAGTAATTTTTATGAAGATAGAGTCAATGTCACTATACTTCATATTGACCATTGTATTTTGAGCATAAAAAGCATTCATGGTATGATACAATATAAAAAAAATTGGAGGGAATAAATGGTTTACTCAATATTATTTCAGTCTGCCCTATTCCTACCACTTGTATTTATATTCCATTGTTTTTAAGTTATATATAATTACTCAGGCCCCCATTATCTAAAAATCTCAATAATTTACACCTCTATAATTCTGTGGCTACACTTCTGAATTTCTTATCATTCAGAATAATTCCACCTCAAAAAAAGATAATTTTGCTGTCTAAAATTCTTTTTGGGGTATCAGGAACTGGTGAACAACGAATAGGCAAAAACACACGTACACCACAAGACAAACAACAGAAACAAGACCAAAATAGGCAACCAAGAGA
>JAGFMF010012011.1:271153-382116 GCA_019455555.1 Galemys pyrenaicus
GTGGAGTGCAGATGGGAGCATGGGGGACCGAGGTGATGGTGCACTGGTGAGATGGTGATGGGGAATACATGGGGATTACAATTGATGTCAAATATATGTAAATTAAAAAAAAGATTCTAAGATCTTGAGGAGAGCTATTATGTTTTACTTTACTCCAATACCCATTATAGTGCTTGACACAAAGTAAAAACATAATGAACGACTGCTTCATGAACAAATAGATGAACAAGGAGATAAGTGATTGATGGGTTTTTGACTCTAATTAGTTCCATTTGTATTTGACCAGGTTTCTACAACAATAAATAATACTTCAAATAAAGTGGATATTATTGTTTTCATAAAAGGAGTACTCCATAGCTAAAATTAATGTTTAAGTCTAAGATTTTTAATATGAGACTAGAGCTTAATACATTTTCATTCACTAAAAAGGTTTTATTATTTAATGAAAAACTAAAAGCAAGTTAAAATGGTGTTTTTATTACCCAATCAACTTTATAATATTCACTGAGCCATAAAAGAGACAAATTTTAACCACAATCCATAGTTCCACCTAATCAAAATTAAGTATTATTTCAGGTTTCCTTTCAGTTTTCACCCATTTGGAGACATAAATTTAGGTGGTTCTAATCATATTGTAGGTGTAATTTTATTTTCTGATTTTTAGATTTGTTAAATATTTCACAAAATTATTCATTTATCTTCTCAGGATCATATTATATTTATAAAAATATCTGTATAATATTATTTTGAATGAGTAGGAATCTTTTTCCCCCCTTTCCCCACATTATAGTAGAGCTTAACTGGCTATTATTTGACATTTTTCCTACACTCTTGGACCTCATCGTCTAATATTATTTTTTAACACCCTGTATATGTGCTTATATATAAGTTAATATCATCCCATCATGAAATACCTTATAATTGGAGCAATCAGTCAATCAGAGGGCTGAACATGCTTCTCTCCCTAGCTTTTCCTCTCCCTTACAAACTATTTTTGTTACCTTGCAATGTGAACCCAAATCTTTGTGTGTATATGTGCGTGTGTGTGTGTGTGTGTGTGTGTGAAACACCCTTAGGTGAATCTTCTGGACTGTAAATGATAGTCTCCCCAATACTTTGAACCTGGTCAGCACCTGCAGTTACGCTAATGGTGGCAGGGGAAGCTGGAGGTTCAGTCATAGGCATGTTATACAAACCCCCTCCATCCTGCCTTCTCTAGCATTATAGTAGGGCTACTTCTCTGAGATAATTTTTCTCTGTCATCTCATAAATAAGGTCTCTAGTGTGTTTATATGGCTGTTTATTCTAGTGGCAGATGTTTTTCCTGTTCCACAATGAGGTGGAAACAAAGAGGACTGGGAGGAACATTCAGTGTAATTATTAGAGCCTTCAAAAAAATTATTTGCTGACACATATGTAGATTTCATTGAGAGGTATCTTCTATTTATTAGGAGGAAATGTGTAAGGGAAACAGGGTAGACCAGCTGCAGTAGAAATCATATAACTTCTGGTTAAAGAATGATTAGTGTATTTTGATGTAATGCTCTATAAGTTTCAACTAATAATATGACATGTGACTGACTGACAGTGTAGCCATAATACTAAGTTATAAATTTTATAAACTTGCATCATAGTTAAGAAAAATTTGGTGGAAACCATCCATTTTCCCCCTGTAGGCTTGCTGCCTTCACTTTGCCTTAGGAGAGTTAATCTGAAGTGATTATATAAATTTTTGCTTTTGTATGTAAATAAGTTTGGCTAGTGGAGCCCAATAGAGGTTGGTGGGGAAAAACAGAAAGTGAAGTCTGGGTATTTTTTTATCCAGACTTCTTTCCTACTAGATGGTTTTAGTCTGACTGCCTCCCTCTGCTTTTGTTTCTTAAGACTAAAAGAACTTTCTCTACAATTCTAGAATCAAAGGGTGGTAACATAGTCGGAAGAGGGGCTACAATAGGTCTGCTCTCCTGACTATGTCTTTGGATATATATATCCAAAGATATATATATCTTTATATCCTCTTTATTTCTTTACAATTAGTCTCTTTAGCAAACCATCATGAATGACCATAATGTAAATTTGAGCCATCTGTTTTCTGATGGAAACATAATCATTATAAAGACTAGTCAGACAAGTTTTTATTCTACATTTCTACTCTTAACACAAAATTATATATTGTGTTTATGTGGTTGATTTAAAAGATTATAAGACACTGATTATCTTATGACACCCATAGTCTATCTATTGACCCATGTATCAAAAAAATCTCATCACTTTTTTTGTTTTAGCTAACTTAAGTCTTATTATTGTTATCTTTTTCTTAAATACTTATTGTCTGTGTTCAGTGTATAGATTTTTAGATAATAAGATTCTTAACTCCAAGAACCTATTATAGTGTTTAGAACATATTAGGAACACAACAATAGTTATTAAGCACATGAATAAAAATATGAATGAATGAATGTGAGAATAAATGATTAGTTATACATAGTTTGTTGCCATTAATGTTTACAATATGTATTTACCTCCAGTTTTGTTCTTTACTATTAATTGTGGAAAGAGAAGCAACAAAAGTTAAATGAAACAATCCAGAAACACTTACTGCCTTGTCTGTGGAAGTACCCTAAAGTAATTAATCCTGCATGAAGAAGCTTGGAGACCATTAAACTGAGAGTCAATTAGACTGGAGATCACTGAGAAATAAATTACTCATTAGAGACTTGGACTGGGAAAAATTGAGTAGAAAGTAGGTGAATTTCATTGTCTTAACTGCCTTGTTATGTGACCATTCTGGGAAGAAATTCCATGAACAAAAACTTTGGAAAATCTCATAGGATACAGAGGGGTAGGTGATGAGATGATTTTTATTCTTTGACCTAGTTATATTATTATTATTTTAGAGATTTCCTAAATTTCAAATCATACCTGCATTCTTGGGTTAAACACTATTTGGTCATTGTGCAGTTATTATTTTAATGTTCTATGGAATCTAATTTGCTAGCATGAATTTAGAATTTTTCAAGTAAATCTACCTTAAATTTACAGTACACATTTCTCCACTTTGTTATGCTTTTTCCTTCATGTTTTGTCAGTAGCATTTTGATATATTTGTATTTGGTCCTGGATCACTTTATATACATCATAGATCTTATATACAGTTTTTAAGGCTTAAGAAGACACATTTTTGGGCACCTTTTCTGTGCCCAAAACAACTCATTCTCTTTCATTGTGGATTTTCTTCTCTGGAGCCTACCATTTCTTAGGTTAATGACAATAACATTGAAATGAAAAATTTTGGAATCATCTTTGATTTATCCTTTTCCTTGACCCTCTTCATCTAATCTATCAGCAAATTTGTAATTGAAATAAACTGGTAATCTATCATCTAGTCTATCACCGAAATTTAAAGCATCTAAAAATGCTTTAAATTCCCTCCTTCTCCAGAGTCTTATAAATGTCACAGTCCTATTCTTCTTGGACTTATGAAATTAACTCCTAGCTAGTTTCACTTTTCTATTCTTGTCACCCTATAATATCTTCCTTATTATAAATAAAAGCATGTCACTTTCCTGCTTAAAGTACTGCATCCTTGTTTACAATATTGGCTTCATATTCTTGATGCAATTGTACTCCATGAAATTAAATTAGGCATGTGACTTGTTCTGGCCAACAAAATGTGGGTTAACAAAATGTAAGCAAAAAGAATGGGTTCACTCTTGTGCAAGTTTTGTGAATCTGCTGATGGTATACCTCTCGACATTCCCTTACCCCTGAATGATCTCAGAGATGATCAGTTGTTTGGTAGAAATAGGCCACCTGCAGAACATAAGCTTCATGGGACCACATCAAAGGTAGTTTTACTTTTCTGATGTTAACTTGCAAAGAGGAACATTACCAGCAGTTGGAAATCAGACATGTCCATCTTCCATATTATGAAAAAAAAAAAGGGGGGGGGCAATATGAGATACAGTGATCTGTGGAGTTGCAAAAATTTAACCTGAGGTCTGAGATGAAGTAAATTGAGGAACAGAATGCTATTTCACACCTTAATTTCTATCTATTGCCAGAATAACTTATTCCTCTTATCTTATCAAATTCATCAGTTACCTCCCAGTGAAAAAAAAAGGAACAAATTTTATGAAAAAGCCTTCTCCATTGTCACTTACATTTAAATGACATAACTTCTATAGTTCCCTTGCCTTTACATTAGCGTCAAAAGAACAATTAAGACTAAAAACTCACTAAATTTGCAGAATAACTACAAATGCTAGACAGAATGGGACAAACAAGCCACCTTAAGTTTTTTGTGGATTGGACAATTTTGGATTATGGTAAGGAATTTCAAGAAGAATCACTTATGCTTCTGTAAATTATTGAGTATAAGTGATAATTTGTTTTATTTTGTTTTCAGTTCTATAGTACAATGAGATTGTATTTCATAATTTTTTAGTTTTTCTGTAATAGACTTCTGTACTGTTTATAGTGGAATTTTATGTATAAGGAAAGTATCCTGGCAACTTTGTTTAGAACCATTAAACAAAAACACTATGATCAGGTCTCTATATCGATTAGTACCAGGTGGGATAAAATAAAACACATAAATTAGAACATTAGTAACATTTCCAATTTTTAATGACATCTTGCCCCTAGAGAAAATTTTCATATAAGTGGAAGATATGTGTCAATTATGAAATTCCATCTATAGTTGCCTCTCTCTTTCTTTACATATATGTACATATGTGTGTATAATCATAAAATCTACATGTGCACAATTTACCTAATACTTATAAAATATTTTTTATTTTTTTTCATTTTTTTGTTTCATGACACATAATCGAGGAATGGAATGAATCAATATAATTAAGCAGAGTTTTGGATAGCCCAAGAAATGACATTTTTAAGAGGTAAAAGATGTATATAAATTGTAAATTTTAAGTTACTGAAAATGGTAGTAATTTAAGTTATTATTTTAAAATCAAAACAGAATCACTCAAAGTGGATTTTGACTCTATCATTAAAAATATAGGCTCTGCTTTTCCTGCGATTTATAAGTCATTTAAATCAATATGTAAGTTATTTGTTTTAAATACTGATTATCAACTTAATCATTTTGATTATTTTAAAGACTTATTTATTTATGCATACAAGAGCTGGAGTATAGGTCAGAGTGGCAGGAGGTGAGTGGATTCACCAGAGACAGAGCAGGGAGCAGAATAGGCAGATCGACTTAAATACACTGCTGAAGGGAGCAACAGGTGAGGCAGGAGAGGTCTGCTGCGCCATGTGGGTCCCCTCCCTGGGGATCTAACTGGCACTTCTGTGCCACAGATGCTCCACAGTGCTGTGCTCAACCTGCTGGGCCACCAGGGAGGCTCTTATCATAAATATTTTGTATGTGTTCTTTATGGTGATTTTCATCTAGGGCAATCAAATGTTAATCAAATGTTTATTGTCTTTGGCTCTTAAGGCCAGAGAATATAAAATAAGATAAAAAGTGGCTTCCAGATTTGCTTCTCCAAAGCTGGGAATTGGATGAGAAGTTTTTCTGGAGCTGCTGACAAGCTGCTTAGATGTACATCTTGCCAGAACACCATTTCTGACAGAGGAAAGAAGGGATGTAGCATTACTTTAATGGTCTAGTGTGACCTAGACCTTTCAGCCATAGTTTGTTGGTGACAGTAATTCATGACTTGAACATCATTTTCTTTAAGTATTATTTATAAAGACCCAGAACAGAATGTGTCTCACTAATCTTATAGGGGAATTATGGAGAAATAAGATACATAAAATTTTGATTACCAAACTTGGGAGAGGGAAGAAGAACTTTAAAAAAGTAGCAATGTAGTGTCACAGATTCCACTTGATTTGAGTACTGAAATATTAAAACAAACATACAAAGAACCAAATTTATGATAATTCTTCCTAGTAGAGAAGGAGATCATTTATACCCCAGGAATTGTATGGATATACCGCTACCATTAACTCTCCTAGGAATGTGTATTATTAATGAGAAATATGTGGGGGAGAATTAAAATCCCATACAAATCCTTATAATTTATGGAGGTAAAAGAAAATATTTCTTCATACTGCAATGACAGAACTGGTGCCTTCTTACCACTTTGAAAATGCAGTACTTAAAAATATAAACAATAATGGTAAACAAACGAACTGACAAACTCCCAACCCTGAAAAAACTCGGGTATCCAGGAGCTGATAAATGTAATATAAACATAAAATGGAACATTATTCAGCTATTAAAAAGGAAAAGACTACTGTTACACTCAACAATGTGGATGATTCTCAAAACTGTTTTGTTAAGTGAAAGAACCAAAACATAAGATTACATGTTATATGGTTTTAGTTCAATGTGATTTCTAGAAAAACAAAAACTACAGACAGTTATCAGATCACTCTTTTCTTGAACTGACATGGGAGGGAGAGTGGACTCTGATGCTGATATTAGGGAACCCTTTAGGGTGATGGTAATATTTGAAATCTATATCATGGTAATAGTTGCACAACTACATACATTTATAACAAATTGAAATGTGCCTTCAAAGTGGGTGGTTTTATAACAAGTAAATAACTAAAACATTTAACTAGATATGAGCTGTCAGAGTTTGTGCCTAGCTAACCCAATAGTAAGTTAGCAAGGCAGAAAGAGTTTATTTCTGACATGATACAGTAATAGCTTAAGAAGGAGTCTGGTCACTACAGTGTGATCTTCCTTATTGTAGACTAACATATGCAGAAAGTTTACAATGAAACCTTGTCCCAGTTAAAAGTTTATACACACACAAAATGTATGAATATAAAGTTTATCACTGAGGTTACTCAAGACTGTTTCTGTCATAACAAAGGCAAAGTACTAAATTGGTAATAACATTCATAACAAAGAGCTATTCATGTGAAATACTCTGAACTAAAGAAGCTAACAACCACATTGGCAAACAAAAATAAAAGTCTAGATAAATATAAACTGATTTTATAAACAAAATAGAGATTCATCAGTAGACTCACCAGTGATAAGCTCAAATTATTCAAGATTGAATCTATGGAAATATATACAAATTATGAAGATTCTTTAGTGTGTTAGTACCAGCATTCTCACAAAAATAAAAGCAGATCTACTTGAAATTTTAAACATCACAAACAATAGACTTAAGGGAGAAAAAACAGAAGGTATGGGGAAGAGTCATCTGACATTCAAAGATGAGATGCTATAGGGAGTGTTGGTAATTTTTTGGTATAGTTCTAGAGGTTAGAAGTTTAAGATCAATGAGCAATCATGATTAAGTTCTGGAAAAGGATCTTCTTTGGGCTTAAAACTGCCATCTTCTCATTATATCTTCCTATGGTAGAAAGAGGGTGAGAGAGTTCTCCAGGGACCCTTTTAGAAGGACACTAATATCTTTCTTGAGAATTCTATCCCCAAGACTTAATTATGATCCAAAGACACCACTTCAAAAACTATCACATTTGAGGTGGTGAATTGAGAATAGAATTATAATATATGAATTTGGGGGCACAAATTTAAAAGGAGATAGGCACCCCTATGTCGACAACAGCATTATTCACAATAGCCAAAACTACTTGAATATCCATCAACACATGACTGGATAAAGAAGTTGCTATATATTCAAGAGAATACAACTCAACTATTAAAAAAAAGAATGAAAGCTTTTCTTTTGTAGTAATATGTGTGAAACTTGAGGTGATAATGCTAAATGAAGTAAGTCAGAAAGCAAGAGAAAACTACTAAATGATCTCACTCATAGATGCAATAGAAATAAGCAATGCAAACAAATGAAACAAAGTAAACATAATGCTTAGATTCTGAGAAAAATTAGGTGTTTATCAGAGAGCATGAAGGTGAGAGCAATAGGTAACGGAGGTCAAACTGATAACGTGAATGGTACTAGAACTTTGGTGGTGAGTACATTGAGTTGTACCAAGGTGTGAGATCAAGGTGTCCAAAATTTATATAGTAGTAAACCAATGGTGAATCAAATTTAATTTTAAAAAAGTTTCAATTAATAAATGAATGACTGTCTTGAAACTATACAGAAAGTCAATGCTATATATTCAAAGGTTGTTTTTCATTCTAATGGAATATATTAAAAATTCTAGGAATAAAAAAATAGAGGAAAATAACCTTCTCTTTAGCAAATTCAAGTTTATTATAAGACCATGTGGGTAGGTCAGAAATTTTGTCTGTTCTTATGTGACTCTATAATAACCATGCTTACTTTTCATATTAATATAAGCATCTGTGAAAAATTAAGACATGTTCTATTCTTTGCTACTCTGTATTTTCTTAGGGAGCTTACTATGGAGAAGAATCCAGTGTTAGCAGAGTTCTCTGCACAGTGGTAGGAAGAGAATCATGGATTTTAGCTTTCAGTGGTCCCCTATGAGCAATTTCTCTATGCTAAGGGAGTCTCTCTGAAGACTCTAAGAGAACAGCTAAGGATATGACTTTATATTTCACAATTTTTCCTTCCAAAGTAAAACTAAGGGAACTTTATATAATCTAATGGGTTTATCGGAAATAAAAATGGCTTTTTGTGTGAGAGTCAGAAAAAGTCACCAAAACAGCTGATCGAGCAAATACAGTTGAAAACTACACCCCAAAGGTATCTGATAACACAAGAATTCTCCTCAAGATTGAAATCTCTACATAATACAAGAAAGCAATTACATTTGAAAATGAAAGCAAAATTCACAACAGGTTTATCTGACCAGTGTTATAGCGTGGATAACATAATGTAAAACACATAATAATAAAAAGTTATACATTTATCTTCTATAAATGCCTGATATGGTTCCTTTGGCAAGGTAATATGGGGACCAGATAAAATGACAGACATGCAAATATATTTTAAAATGCAAATGATGTACATACAACTTACTCATGGCAAGACTAATCAACACAATGGCTACTCCTATTTCTAGTCCTCTTTGAGGGAGATAGCAGAATTAAGAGTAATTTTAAGCTAACATTGAGTTCAAAGAAGGAAGAAAATTAGGTATTCTGAAGAATCCAGTAGTACTTATGTGAGTCCACCACACACCTTCCACTTTCTCTTGTATCTTTCCAAATGTATTGGATATCAGTTGGTCATCAAATATGCCTGATACTTTCCCATGCCTGTAATTCAAGTCCTTTTCTCTGCTTATATTACTCTACCCCGCATTCTCCTCCCCCGTTTTTATCCATTTAATTAATGTGATAAAAAACTAATATTCATATATATTCATGTAATATATAAACACAGGTATAAGATTGCAATTTAACAATTTGAGACAATTGCTACTCAGAAAATATAAGCCTTCATTTGCATCATTAGTAGGTCAGATTGTCACTCATAACCACTAATACAGCCAATAATTCATACATTGCTTAAATGTAAGATGATTTAATGAGATGATTTTTTTAATAGTTGGTCATTAAAATAGTCCTTTTGAAAAAAATTTGTATGCTATATCTTGCTTCTCATATCTATGTTAAATTGAAGAAATATAAACAGATGGATACTTTAGTAGATCATAGTATTTGTCAAATTTACCCTGCATAATTCAGGTTGCTGTTTTATTCCAATAAAGAAAAAAATAGGCAATTATTAATGGCAGGTAATTGAAATAGAACAGTTGATCTCAACTATTTTTTCTAATGGTGGCTTTAAAGCGGGACTAAATCATCTAGAACAATCTATCCTCTATACTTACTTTCCTATCTATTGTTCTCTTTTCCAGTGGAAAAAATAAAAGATCTAATTTTGATATGTGCCATTCTCACTGGTGTAAAGTGGTATCTCAAACTACTAAAAATGGAACTCCCATATGATCCAGCAATCCCACTCCTAGGAATATACCCAAAAGACACAAAAACACTAGTTCAAAAGAATACCTGCTCTCCTATGTTTATTGCAACACTATTTACAATAGGTAATACCTTAAACAACCTAAATGCCCCAGAACAGATGATTGGATCAAGAAGATATGGTACATATACATGATGGAATACTACTCAGCAATCAAAAAAGATAAACTAGATTCATTTGTAGAAATATGGATGGACCTAGAAGTGATTATGCTCAGCGAAATAATTCAGAAGGCAAAAGGAAAACACTGGAAAGTTTCATTCTTAGGAGGAATATAAGGGAACCAAATAAGTGACTGAAGAAAAGAATAATAACAATAAAAAAACACAACAAAAACAAAAGGACAAGGACAAATCAGAAACACTTTGTGGGGAGTGGGGAGGGAATGGGCTGAGGGCAGAAAGAACACAAAGGACTGAAGTGATGGCACACTGGTGAAATGGTGGTGAGAAATGCATGGGGACCATTACTGATTTCAAATATATATAAAGAAAAAGAAAAAAAATATATACTTCATTTAAAAAAAATATCTAGACAATTCCATTATTCAAATGGCTTGTTCTCAGTCTTACATTAAAACACACAGGGCTTCTCTGACCAGCTTACAGAAAGAAAACCTTTACCAATCACTTCTAATTCTCGAAGTATTCACAGACCCTCTTTCTCTACTTTATAGTACTTATTAGTAACAAAATTTTAACTTTTTATTTTTATTTTTTTAAAGATTTATTTATTTATGCATACAAGCACTGGGGTACAGGCCAGAGACATGGGGGGGTGGTGAGAGGATCCACCACAGAGAGCGGGGAGCAGAACAGTCAGATCAACGGAGGTACACTGCTGAGGGGAGCAGCGGGCACAGCAGGAGAGGTCTGCTGCACCATGTGGGTCCCCTCCCTGGCCGGAGGCAGGGATCGAACTGGTGCTGCAGTGGCTGCGGTTTGTTTCATAGTGTGTTGCTTAACCCACTGCGCCACCAGGGAGGCCCTTTAACTTTTTATTTTGTCTCCTCCATTATATTACAAAGTATATAGTGAACACATCTGTCAGTGTTGACCTTTATATTCCCAGAAAAATAGACAGCACCTCTCACATAGTAACTACATCTAAAATTTTCATTAAATAAATAAAAATAAGGTTCCTTGATAATTTTTTTAATACTTTTAAATAACCTAAAATATTTGATAATACAGAACTTCCACCCTGTTCCTTCTATAATCAAAGTTCTTAAATATTTTGACTGTGGGAAAAAGTATATTCATTTACCTTTTAAGCATTTATTTTTGTTACTTCACTTGTCAAAAAGCAGAGAACAATAAAAAGTGTGTAGGCAGGAATAAGGCATATGCAAAAATGTATATGCTGGTGAAAAAATGCTTATTTTGACACATGTTAAGCAAGTTGACTAATATGTAATATTGGACACATTCTTTAGTTTGTACGGATTATATTACATTAATTGTTAGATTAGGTGATTTTTTAAAAATTATTTCAAATCTGAATGTGCTACCATCCTAAGACACTATTAGAAAAAGTAAGCAAAGTAATTACTAATTTTGAATTATATATTTATGTTTGTATGTATTTCAGAGAAGAATGATATATGTTTAAACATCTGTTTAAGAAAAATACTTTTGAAATACATATCTGCAGGTATTCTATAAACTTGGAATACTGTTATAAATAGCTAGTGATACACTAGAGAAAAATATGTGTCAATAAAAATTATATTGTAACACACAAGTTAATACTACAATAAGATTATTTTAAAAGAGTAACACCTGTATTAAGATGTTTTATTTCTTTATTTTATTTTGTTCTCTGCTGGTATGTTTGCCAATTGAAACCAAGGAAACACATTTAATGGGCTGATATGAAACAGATTTTATTAGTTCAACCCTCTGTAAGCATTCTCATGCATCATTAACATTATACACTGAAGAGAAATGCTTTCCTTAAATTGTAGATATTTGACTATAAATTCAAGACAGTAGTAAATAATTGACTGTTGAATGAACACTTGTAGTATGTGCACTGATGAGTTAGGTGAAGTGTATAATTAGTATACACATTTCAGTATGAGTTTTTAAAGCACAAAACACTAAAGACCATTGGAATTTGAATGATTATAAGGAGTGGTAAGATCTTATAGCGGTTACAATGATAGATAATATTCATATTTTTATTTCAAATTTAATAAAATTATATTTATATTAATAATTCTGAATGTCCTCTAGCTATATCAAGCCATATGTAAAGTGAGGAAAATGGGATTTAATTATTAAGAATTTTTCAGCTATTCTAATAAGTTCAGAATAGCAACATGTTGAATGAATTTCTCTAGAAAGAAATGTTGATAGGAGTTCTTTGATGTGAAATAAAGAAAAGGGAACCAACAAGATATTGAACAAGAAAACGGAACCAGAAAACTAAGGACAAAAGGAAAATAGAAAGTCTTCATATATCATCTAAATGGCCTAACCTCACCAATCACCCTTAATTGGAGTGAACTCACCAATGAAAAGGGAACAGAGTGGCTGGGTGGATAAAGACAAAACCCAGCTATATTTTGCTTATAAGACATTCATATCTAAAATTGTCTTATGAATCTTCTGCCAAAACTGTTTCAGTAAAATTTTCTATTTTCTTCTAGATTACTTAACATTTTAGTTTTTATAGTAAGTCTATAAATCATTTAAACTTTATACATGATTTAGTTTCAATTGGGAACATCTTTTCTTTTTGAATATATGGCTAGCTAATTGTTTTAATGCTATTTTTTGAAATGACTTTTCTAACCCCTTAAACGGCCTCTCCAGTGTTTGTTTCCTCCTTGCTTTTGTGACATTTCTTCATAGTGAGGTACTCATCAGTACTCAAGTGAAATTTCATACGGAGCCCTCCTGAACTTGTTCTCTTTGTTCAGTTGTCTTTCCCCCAAGTAATTTTGTTATTTCTGAAATTCTGAGCAGAAAAATGAAGCCACTTCTCAACCTTAAATTTTAACATTATTTTTTTCAACTGAAGGACACTGATAGTTCCATTTTGGTCCTTTTTGCTTATAATTGAACCAAAAATCTCTCCAAAAAATAAACTGAGTTAGTAATGGGGTTCACTTAATTTTTTTCTCTCAGGACTTGCTGTTCTAAATACCTCCTATCCAATATCTCACAATCGTTGTTTCTCATATTTTGTCCACTCTTTTTAGTTTAATGAAAAAGGTCACTATTGCTCCATGTGGCAGGAAACAAAAGACCTAAAGAAAAAAATGTATTGATCAAATGGGCTCTGTATCTAATTAGAAGGTGATAATTGACATATTTAAATAGTCTTTTGTTGATTACTTGTCATTATTTTTAACTTATGAGCTTGAGTTGGTGTTATATTAGATACCATCTAAGATGCTTTCAGGATGAGTTTATCTTTTACATGGCTCAAATCTGGTCAATGGGAAATACTCATGTTTCCTTTGAACTCTTAATACTCAAGTTTTCCCCATTATGGAAATGAGTATTCCCTTGTTGTATTACCAGAACAGCCCTTTGGATTTCTTGACTGAAATTGGAATTCAGTTCATTAAGATACTCATAACACAATTCCATATTACTGTAAAATAAATTTAGCAAGCTCTTAGAAGGTCTCTGGACATCTTTTCTCTGACTTTGAGATAAGAGAAAAACATTCGTCAACCTAGTCCATGGAAATATTTTGCATCTTGACAGTCTTCCAAAAATTTCCCTTTCAGCTTATAAAAGTATATCAAACTAATTTTTCAGAGTTTCCATTATAAAGAACTGCTTTTGGTACCTTACCTTTGGAATTCTAAGAGAAATTGGTGCATTTTTTCTTGAAGATATAATTGAAACTGAGATGGAGTCACATTTTAATATCCCATTATTACTGAAATACATAAATGGAAGAGACAATTGTGTCTCAGACCTATGTCTAATTCAAAGGTGCACAAGAAAGGATTTACTTCTCTCTACTTCTCTATTTGGCAAGTACAACTTTTAAAAAATAACTATAAGACACAATTTCTGAAAATTAAAAATGCTAAAATTTATGGGCTTAAGGAATGAGAAAATATGGCGTTTTCAATACTAAATAATTAGATAATACAGACTGAACAATCACTAGTTTGGAATTTACTGAGGTTTTTTTTTTATATATATTATATACCTATAATTTTCACATTGTGGCATATATAGTAAATGCCAATGACTTTATGTCACCTTAAGATTAACAGGGATGAGTAGTTCACCAACCTGTCCTGAGGGCTGAAGGAATCAATATTAAAATACATTTATAATCCATTTGAAGGATTAGCAAACTCTCTTTTAATATGTGTTCAATTTCTCTATACCCTGTATTGGAATTTAATACATGTTTTAATTATGTCATCCCAAGTGTAATGCATGTCTTAATATATCAGACATATATAATATATAATTTATCTCACCTAGATGTTTGCCTACTTTATCCTTTAATGATATATGTCTTAAATTCTCCAAGTTATTGAGTATCAGAATATTTATACATATTAAAGTTATTTTGCTTTATATACTCCAGACAATACTATTTATTAACTCAGATTGATGATTATTAGAATTTCCCTGTAAATCTTATCATTTAGCTAAAGGGTATGAACCCCAAGAGGGTAGCACTTGAAACTGATTTTAAAAACATCCCTTAGCTAGAGTTCTTGAACTTGGAACTAGAATAATGAGTAAATGGATGACATTTGAGTTCTCTAAAGAAGGCAGGGTGTGTTTTGGGTTATATTTTGGGATAGTAGCAGTAAGTTATTTGGGGAAGTTTTTTGTTAGTTCTAATAACAATATACCAGAAATTGGGTGGTTTAAGTAGCAAAAGTAATTTTCTCACAGTTCTGGAGACTGGAAGTTCAAGATCAAGGATTCCTCTGGTTCAGTTTCTTTTGAGGCCTCTCTCTTCGGTTTGCAAATGATGATCTTCTCACCGTGGCTTTATATGACCTTTCCTCTGTGTGAGCATGACTCTGGTGTTTGTGTGTCCAAATTTCCTCTTCTTATAAGGACACAAGTCAATTAATTTCATTATTTTGGAAAATAAAATTACAACAGATATTTAAAATAAATTTCCAATTGATGCATCATTATTTGTTGATATTTTAATCACTTTTTCCATAATTTTACTTGTCATTTTTTATTTAAAATTCCCAAATTCCCATAATAACTCAATTTTTGGCTTGCATTCCACTTGTTTTCTTTCCTTTTTTATTTATTGAAGTAACATTGCATCATAATATTATATAAAAGTTTCAGGTGTTTTTTGTTGAGAATCAACATGCACATATACTACATTATGTTCAGGGCTCACTTACTCTTTTGGTTTATGTTCCTAAAGGATAGTCTGTAATGCAGCAAACTATTTCAACCTGAAAAACTTTTTTTTTTTGAAAAATTTCATAATTTCAATCAAACTCAATGCAAAACATTCAACTGAACATAACATTTTATTTTACTTATTATTTTATTAAAATATTTATTTATGCATACAAGAACTGGGGTACAGGCTGGAGGTGCAGGGGGTGAGAGCAGTCACCAGAGACAGAGTGGGGAGCAGAAGAGGCAGGTCCACTGAAATACACTGCTGAGGGGAGCAGTGGGTGAGACAGGAAAGGTCTGCTGTGTCATGTGGGTTAACTTCCTGGCTGGGATCGAACTCAGGCTGCAGTGGCTGTGGACAGTTTCAACAGTGCTGCACCTTAACCCCTTGTGCCACCAGGGAGGCCCCTGAACATAGAATTTTAATTAATGGTCATTTTTATATCATTAATTTTGCACAAAATTGTGCAAAATTTTGTTTTCTGTTTTTTTTTTTTTTAACTTTATGAGGTGCCAGTGAGAATGCTGTGTAGTATAGTCAATGGGAGTGGTAGAGTTATATAAGAAATCACAACGCCTACATAAAGCCACAACCCTGAATTCCTTAACATGTATGAGACACTGTGAACTTCCTAAGAGTAATTGATCAAAGTAATCTAGACAGAAAATGAGCTCATGCACAAACACACTTTCCATGCTTAGAAAGGCCTACTTGTAAAGTTATCATTAGTAATATTGGGAGCTTGACTGACGAACAGTTCCATACATTAACAATAAAACTGTCTAACTAACTGATCAGGTGACTCACTATGTGTAAAATATTTGTATGCTTGTGTGGCTATTCTAAAATCCTGCTTTCCTTCTGGGAATTTGGAACCCTGGTCCAGAGTTACCTACATCAGCAGTCTTTCATGTAAACTTTTGGCACTGTCTCTAAATTGGTTTTCCTAGCCAGAAACATTGCACACATGTTGCTGTATTTTTATTGTTGGTTAAGAATGTTCTGGCTGTGGTTGCTTATGAGAGAGGGAAAGCACACAGGAGGCCTGCAGATGGGCTCGTCCACACTTTGTCTATGATCCAGCAAGGTATTCTTACCACAGAAAACCATGGCCATAAGCGCAATTACATGCCGAAATTCCTTAAGTCTTTCAGTATAATAACGACAATTCTTTACTTCTTATAGAAGTAAGCAGATGTTTTCTAATTTGTAAAGAGGGCAGTGCCTTCTATCTAATGAGTTTATTGTGGTGTCATAACATATGAAAATTTTCCATCATTGAATAACTATAAATGAATTTTCTCTTCCTTTTATTTATTTCTTGATCCTCATAGCAAATCTCTGAGATAAAATCAATGCAAAGTAAATGAAAATGAATTGTAGAGAAAAGTTCACGTGGCATACTTGGAATTTTAATGAAGTGTTATAGGTTAGAAAGTGAGTTTGGTGTAAGAAAAAATACCATGTTTTCCTTACTATTTTAAATTCCATTTAAATAAAATATTCTTCAAAATAGATGGCTTATACTGATATAATGGAAGTAGACATGGAAAATCTTATTTATTAAAATTAAGGATAAAAAGGAGATAGAAATGTAATAGAATGATGCTTGTCCTAATACCAGATGGTTTTTTCTACAGGGGAAAGGAAAACAAATATTAAGCAAACAAGCCAAAATCAACTCTTCTCTCTAAATTCAATAGACTTTATCAGAATGAACAGGGCATATCATGCCCCTAACAAAGCAAAAATAAGTCACACACTATTAGTATTAGGGTTCTCTGAAACAAAATCTAACATATGTTTTCATTCCGAATGTAAATACTATATTATCTCAAAGATAGTATAACCTGTAATAACAAATGACTTAGTGCGTCATATTTGTCTTGTCTTTTATTCTTACCTACACTAAACTAGGAGTTATTTCTAAGGCATCCAGGGGTTGAGTATCAATATTTGGTTAAGTCAGAAAATTTGAGTTGTGTATTGATGGCTAGTGTTAATCAAGACCTGATTACATCTCTATGTTTCTTAACCCTCTGCAAACTTCCATGGTTTGGCCTTCCATTTTACCTCTGGCTGCAGTTTTTATTTTCTATTTCTTGCAGTCCCCTTAAAGGCCAGATCTTATCAAGATATCTAGTGTGAGTTGTGCCTATTCCCAGCTGCCAAAGATTAGTTGCTGAAGTAACCTATGAAAGATGTTGCTCCTTTTCTATCCCCTTTGCTTCCCCAGAGTCTAGTCTATGACATGTCAGTCACTGGTCTCCAGCCTATCTCCAGAATCCCCGAGAGACCAGTTAGCAGACCCTATACCTGAAACATCTCTAGAACTTGTCTACATAGATGTGTTTCTGCAGTAGAAAGGTTATTTCTGGTAAAAATTCTAATTCTGGGTAATACCAATGTTCATTCTTCTGGGCTTAAAGATATGGTAAAAGCATCTCCTAAATCTGGAGGACCTTGATTGACCTTAGCTCAAAATACTCCACATACCATAATGACACAACTTAGGAAGACCTCTTCTGGACTTTTTGAGCCTGACAGATTTCCCTGGGATATCTTTCATTGGTTTCCAAAGTCCCTGTCCCTGTTGGGAATACTCAAGCTCTCAAAAATACTGTTTGGTGATTGTTGAAAGTTATGTGATGAGGCACTTTTTCCTTTCCTTTCACCTAAATAAGGAAGAGCTATGTTAATCCAGGAATTCCCATCTACAGACTCTGCCTGGTACTGGGACTCTTCCATGCATCTTTTCAGTGCAAATATGACTGAGTAAACATGAAACTAAAACTACTAAAGGGAATGTCAAAGCAGAGTCTAAGACCATTTGGAAGGTAGAACTTATAAATGTCATGTCTGATCAATAAGTAACTCAAATTTATGACCACATAAATCACCCTGAACAAACGAACATCCTGACATCCAGAGAGTGGAGAGTCTGGAGATACTGGGACCAACTCTTCTTGCAAAGACTGATGAATGCTATTAGTCTTTATCAAACTCAGAGAGGACAATCTATCACTGTAAACATAAAGGCATTTCTCCTTTGTGCATGTTATTCTTCCCTCTGGTATGCTGGAAATCTCCCCCTAAGTCTTTATTAGACTTTTGGATCAGGCTCAAACCTGGCGTGTGGCCCTGTGCTTTGGGATTCTCAGAGTCCATGACATCAACCCTAATTTCACCTGATTTTGAGTTTAGCATATGGACTGATATTGATTTGTCTGTTTACAATGCTTCTTTCTGTTTCTTGCCTCCCCGCCCCCCACCCTGGGGCCAAAGCCACTGAAAACATCTTACTTTTGCTCCCATTTTAGCTTTTACACATTTCCCACATGTATTTTCTGACAAGACTTGGGGGTGGTCTTACTTCCAAGGTTCTCAGGTAATTTGCTGACCTGGGTAGATGACTCTGCCCTCTGACTTTTGCATACTTATAATCTTGTCTCACCATCAATATGCTTCCCTGCTTTGGGGCACTGAGCACCCCTCTTTCTCAGTCACTGGTACTATATTCCTTTTCTTGTTCTTGCTTGTAGCCTGAAGCTCCCACTGGCATGGGTTACTCCCTTTGGTTTACCTATTGGCACTGGGGAAAATAGTTTTCCCTTTACCCTGCTAGGTTCTTGGCTAAGACCCCACTGTAACAAAAGATTCGCAAGAGATGAAACAAACAGAAGTTTTATAACATGTATGCTTCCTTAGATGGGGGAAAGATCAAGGGAAATTGAGAAACTCCCCCACATGATCCAAGCTGGCATCTTAAATGCTATCTTCAGGTAGAGACAAAAGAATGTAAAGAATGTCTGGGGACAGTTAAGGGAGGTTATCAGGCAAAGCACAGTAAGCTGGGTAAGCTCTTTATGCATATTTAAGTCATTGTTGCCATTTATCTACTGATGAGTCTAGAGATTTGGTCATCCTCTACTTCCTGGCACAAAGAAAGAGATACTCTCACCAATGGAAGTTTTCTTTAAAAAGGAAAATGTCTTCTACAAAAGAGTAACTTCTTGGTTTTCCAGGGATCTTCCTATGTATCTCTCTCTCTCTTTAAAAACTGACCAACTCAAAATAACCCATGCTTCCAAAGAGGCATATCTTAGGCATGTTACATTCTCCTGCGCTTCACAAGTAAGTCAGAAATCATTCTCCGTGGATGCATCAAATGTGGCAATACCTTTAGAATCTAAGAGTGGGTGAACAATAACATTTTTTATTGTTATTTTCAGCCATTCAGATCTGTGCAGCAAATAACTACTACACCAGACATATAAAAAACAAATTCTGCACCCCCCTCGCCCCCAACAAACCATCTCTCTCCATTCTGCAATTTAAGTGAGAGAACAGTCAGACAATGTGCTTAAGGGTATTTGTTCCTGAGTAATTAAAAAAGTCATTCTTAAAAAAAAAGAGTCATTCTTAAAGATCTTCAATTAATTCTGACAATCCTTAAAGATACTTGGAGTTCATTTAGTGACTTTATACTAAATACAAGCAAACACAGAACTATACAAGCAATAAAAAAATCAATCAGAAAACCACAAATATTCTGTTTCCTTTCTAAACACTATAACCTCTTTATTAGAAAAAAGAGATGAACTAATAATCCCCGATATAACCCTTTTCTTGTTAGTAAATACTCCATATACTGTTTTCTAATCAGTAAAGGTTTTTGTGGTTATAACATGGTATATGAACTGTTATCACTGAATTAATAAATAAATCACAAGAGCCCCCAAAAGAAGTCACTTGGGCTTTGCCCAGTTCACCAAAAACAAGGTTTAATACTTAACCTAACTGCAGTTTTAATTTCCTCCATAAATGTAAATTTTAAGAGTGTATCTGGAATCACCTGTTCAATATCCACCTAATAGATGCCTCCAGTCCCCCAAAGAAGGTGACCTTGCCAGAAACAATCTACTCTTCCTTATCTCAGCTCCATCTTTCCATAAAAAACCTTTCATTTTGTATGACTTTTTGGAGCTTCTTTGCACTAGCTAGATGGGATGCTGCCTGATTCATGGATAGATTAATAAAGCCAATTAGATCTTTAAATTTACTCAGATGTATTTTGGTTTTTAACAGAATAATACTATGATGTAGACTCTATTACTATGACAAATGAGTATGAATGTGTATAGAATTTTGGCTGAAAAAAGACAAAGCGATTTACTGCCATAATCTCTAGGACTGTGAATATTAGGAGGTATCATGCTCATAATTATGTTAAATTACATGAAGAAAGGATTTTTGCAGATGTAGTTTAGATTATTAATCAACTGACTTTGTGATAGTGAAAAGGAAAATAGTCCCAGTGGGCTGAATCTAATCACAATTGCCCGTTAAAAACAAAGAATTTGCTTCAAATGATAGTAGCAGAGCAGGAAGCCAGAGAGATGCACAGTATGGAAGGGACTCAAAATAGCACAGTTGGTTTGAAGACGATGGGATTCTGCAGAGTCCAGAGTAGTCCTAGCTGACAACCAGCAATGAAATGGGAACTGGAATCTAAATGAGCTTGCAAGTGGATTAGAAATCCTGAAAAGCTCTAGAATCTGCACATTTTTTTGTTTGTTTAATAACCCTGATGCTAGTCATCATCTTAAGAGGATGGTCTCTTATATCATCATCACAGATTTTTATCATTCCCTATTGTATTTACTTCTTTAAATAGTTACGTGTTATCTTCTCTCTGCTCTATTTGGCTGTTTATATTTAGGATTTCCCAAAACTTTGGGGATAAGGAATGGAAGGCGACATCTTTCATTCTTGCTAAGAGACATGTCTCTTTGGGCTCCTCAGAGATGACAAGGGGTGGGCAAGGAAGGTGACAGTGACACTGAGCATCTACTTATTTTAGATTTCTAGATTGTACCTTCTCCCTACTTGACTAAACATTTCTGTTCTAATTTTAAACTTGATTTAAGAAAAAGTGTAATAAAATTACCTTAAACTATTCAGAGGCTTTTTCTGTCGGGAGCCGTAAGAATAAAGTCCGGTCTCACTTCCTGGTCAGCCTTATCTCCTGGTTAAGCAAGGGCGCCAAAAAAGGAGCGCGCCAGAATTACAGCCCTCCCACTCTAGCATCCAGAACCATAGCCCTCCCCACTCTAGAACCTCCAACCAGCAAAGGACAAGTACCTAACACCCAGCCAATCATCCAGAAATAGCCCTTCCTCCTGCTCCTCCCCGTAGCCCTCCTGAGCACTCATATACAGCTGTTCACAAATAAAATTTGGAGGCTTGATCAGAATCCTGTCTTGCCTCCGTTCGTTCTTTGCATTCCTTGTTTGTCTCATTCTCTGAGGTGGTTCCTGCACGCCCTCGTTGTTACCCCGCAGGCCAGGGTATTTTTCTAGTGAGAAAGGATCTGGATTAATTAGTTCTTATCCTGCTTATCCACAAACTTTAACTTTCTACAGGTGTAGAAGTGGGATTTTGGAATGGCTGGACTTGTTCACCACAGGGAGATAGTATGAATCCACGTATGAGGAATAGCTGCCTGAGACCCCAAAGAACATCCATATCTAGTCTATTCTCTATATTTATTCTAGTCTATAGATATAGATACCTATATCTATTCTATAAAATTCTAGTAGATTTCTTTTCTCTACCCTCCTGTGCTCTGAACCAGCTTGGAGGAGAATACATTGAACTCTGTGGAGCGTGGGCAAGGAGAAGGCAGGGAGTCTCCTCTGGCTCTTCACCCACCTAGCTCAGCAGAAGAGTGTCTCCTGGTCAATGACCTCTTAAAGATTACAGCTTGCTCTCCTCTCCAAACCTTGAAGAGGGCACAAATAGATCAGGGTGAGCAGTACAGCTGTGTCACTCTGTGGAGTAACCTGACAGGTTGGCTTTTGGTCTTCATGGCCCTATTGTGAAGGTGGAAGGAGAACAGGATTATGTACTCCTCTTCCTGATGACAAGCAGAGGCTGATGAAAAGGGAGGCTTTGGAAAATGGGCATTTGCTTGGGCCAAAGGCTGCTACATGTGGGCATTCCATTCCTGGGGGTGCCTGGGAGCCCCAGGTAGGTTGAAAGGACCAAAGTGAGTAGGCAGGAAGTATCATTGGGGAATGGGGGAAGAAAAGGAAACAGGAGCAAGCCTTGCAGCCACGCATTCTCCTTCACCTCTGATTTCAACGGTACTTGAAGACATGCAGAGGCCCAGGCTGTGGATACTGTTCTTGGTCTCCGAAGAAAGAAGAAGCTTCCAGCAGCTGACCTCTGAGAGAAACCCAAGTGCTTAGCAGTTGACTGGGTGACTAAATCTACCTTTGGTCTTGTTGCTGTCATCTGAAGAGAAAGCAAAAGACTTGGACCTCGATTCTCACTGAACTGTTGTTAGTGTGGGCTTAAGGCTCATGAAGGGCTGTTCATCAGATCATCCAGCATTATGCCCTGCTGCTATCTCCATTGATGGTCCATTCTAGCATCCTGTGCTATTCATCCCCACCTTTGGACTGTTGCTGTGGGCTGCTGCTGCATCCTTTCACTAGACCTGTCTGTGAGTCCTTCCGTCTGGGCTGCCACCTAGAGTTGGATCCTTGCTGCTGCTTGCCAGCAGTCAAGCCCTCTAGGAGATTGTTGGTGGGAAGATTTCATCTGGCTTTTTTTGGGGACTTCTGAATACTGTGGACTCTAGGGTATAACAGCAGACCACTTGTGGCCTTAGTAACTTTTTGTTTCCCCTGTTTGTTAAATAAATCCCATTATTGTTGTGCCCTGTACTTGAGAGGTCTTGCAGTTATGAGTGTGGATGAAGAACTCACAGAACTCACCTGTGTTCTATTGGACACTCTCCTTGGAGGAATTTAGTACCCATAGAGCCCTGCTTCAGAATCTCAATACATTGACCAGAAATACTCAGGTCACTTTCCAGGTACTATAATGAAAACTTAAAGAAGAAAGCAAAATATTAGGCCATCAATGGGCTATATTTCTCCACTAATCTCCACTTCAGGGCTAACAAATTTTCCAGTATGGTATGAACACAGAAAGGGTAGAGCACTGAGTGGGGGTGAATTTTTAGGTTATCCTTGTAGTGGACTTTGGGTTGAGGAGTGTGAATCTGGAAATAGGGGTGCAGCACAAATATCTGTCATGTTTTCAGTTTAACTAAAAACTTGATAGTGATTTTTCCTTTCTGAATGGATATCCTAAGGAAAGTTCTCTAGTAACAATTTTGTCTTTTTTTTTTGGTCTGGTATTAGTATAGTTACTTTTGTTTGCTGTTTCCATTATTTATATTTTTCTGATCCTTTACTTTATACCTCTTTTTTATCAGTGAATTTTAAAAAAATCATTTCGCCAATCTCTGCTTTATGGGAATTTTTGAGTTTGATCCATTTACTTTGAAAGTAATTATTGATAAGGTAGGATTTACCTACTATTTTGCCATTTTTCCTATATCACATTTTATCTCTCTCTTGTTTCTCTATTCTCAACTAATTCCTTTCTTTTCCAAAAGACATTTGATATCCCATTTTAATTCTCTCATTTCTTATTATTTTCAGAGTGGTGACTCTGGGAATGACAACTGACATCTCAACTTTAAGCAATATAGTTAAAATTATCACCCTATTTTCAATACAATAATTTTGTTCCAACATAGAGTAATATTTTTCTACTTTGTGCTACTGCTATCACTGATGGCCAGTCAGTCCTCCCCAACCCCCCAGGTGAAATGTCTAGGCCTTTCCAAGGCATATCATTTTGGCATGTGGGTCATTTAGGGACAATCAAGGACTTTTAGGTTCTTGAGGAAGTTTTACTACTTCTTTAATTACTTAGAAGAATCAAAATTGTGGCAATTATCCGGTTAATATTTGCCAGGAGTAAACATTCTATCAGAGAAACCTATCTACAAGGCAAACATTCCATTACAGAGCATCTAGTCTTTGTCCTTAATCACCTTCCCCTTATGAGAGTCCTCCCTTCCCTCCTTGAGTTCAAAGCCCCACTCAGGAGGCATGTGTGTGTCCTTACTTTGCCCCATTTACTTTAGAATATATAACCATCTAGACTCTCCATACATATGTAATTAAATTTGTTCTTTTTGGGGCCTCTCTGGTGGTGCAAGGAGTTTAGTGGAGCACTGTGAAGCTATCTGCAGCCACTGCAGCAAGAATTTGATCTCTGGCCAGAGAGGTAGCCCACATGGGTGAAGCAAACCAATTCCATCTTGCCTGCTGCTCCCCTCAGCAATGTATTTCAATCCAACTTCCTGTTCTGTTCCTCACTCTGTCTCTGGTAAATCCTTTCAGTCCCCACACCTCTGGCCTGCACCCCAGCTCTTATATGCATAAATAAATCTTAAAAAAATATTGTTCTTTTCTCCTATCTTATATTAATTCAATTTTTTACCAACCTAAGAGCAACCTGGAAAAGTAGAGAAATGCCTTCCTGCCTCTACATCAATCAAATTATATTACTATATTTTATAAACAAATGAGCACAGTTTCATGGTCATTTGATTATGCAGTTTTCTTTTTAAATAGATGGAGAAAAATATTTTCAAATAAACACATTTATTTTAAGATCTTTAAGAATTTTTTCCTTATGTTTAAATGTAGTATCTTGTGTATTTTGTTTCATTAAGACCTTGCTATCTGGGAGGTATTATTATATTAATACCTAGCTTACTGATCATGTTGCCTCAGCGAAGAGAGAATTAGTATATGTCTGAGGAGACAAACAATTATTTACAATTGAAAGACATACCTTTCTAGTCAAAGTTGAATATCTGTGTGTGTCTTCCTGTTTTTGAAAGAATTCTAGACCCTGGGCCCTCCCTGGTGGCTCAGTGGGTTAAGCAACGCACTGTGAAGCAAACACGCAGCCACTGCAGCACGAATTAGATCCCTGCTGCCGGACAGGGAGGGGACACATATGGCGCAGCAGACCTCTACTGCCTAGCCCGCTGCTCCCCTCAGCAGTGTGTTTCAGTCAGCCTGCGTGTTCTGTTCCCCACCCTGTCTGGTGGATTCTCTCACCCCCTGCAACTCTGTCCTGTACCCCAGTGCTTGTATGCATAAATAAATAAATCTTTAAAAAAAAGAATTCTTGACCCCTCTGTGTTGGCAGTGCTTTGAACCTGGAACATTAACCTCCAGACTTTAAGGATTAAAGGAACACTCAAGGCAACACTAAACATTTCAGCATAATTGCCAGGCGATAACAACCACAGTAAAACAGTTTTCCACATTGTCTTTAAAAGCATTTGCATTTACTTACTACTCACTCTGTGGCCTTTATCACCATATTGCATTTGAGTGGAACTGTTAACTATCCTTATATATTCACAAGACAGTGTTCTTGCCAGCTCTAAAAAAAACACAAAAACAAAAAAAGTCCATGGTTTTCTCAAAGCCTTACTATATCAGGACACTCACATCTCTTACTACTAGCAAATTATACTCTGTTCTGTTCAGTACCTGATATTTCAATCACACAGACACTTATACACACAAACACATATACTTTGTTATCCTTTTATCCTTTCAATGTTTCACACACTGATAACATTTTGACAGTTTACTTTTGAGAGGACTGTGGTCCAATAAAGAAGCAGGAATACCCATTAAAATCCCCTGCAGTATGTCATGGCCCAATTAAAAGTTCTCTAAGACCAATCTGAAAATTAAGATAGTTTACATCTCTCCTTAAATGCATATATTCAGATAGTGGGTTTAATAACACAGTGAGGGTATTCTGGAAGGAAAATTAGAAATTTATCTAGGTACTGCTTTCTCAGCAGAAAAACATGTAATTTCTGGAATATTTTTTTCTAATTTAAGTCTCCAATAGAATTATTCTTTAGCAGGGGAGGGTTTTCTTTATAATATTTCTCCCAAGCTATATCCATAATTAGAATTCCAGGAATTAAAAATTCTTCCATCTTTTGAATTCCTCCATAAGTTATTCTTAAAATGCCATACTATATTAAATAAAGGAAATTTCTAATGGAACTAAACTGGAAAATGGTAAGTAATCATAATAGCACATTTATTGGGCACCTTACATGCCAGGTACTGTATTAAGTTACTTGCATATATTAACTCATTTAATTCTCACAGTCACCCTGTAAAATAGTATACTTATTATGACCATTGTCCAGATGGGAAAACTAAGATACAGAGGTGTTATTCCAATGACCAAAGTCAAACAATTAAAGAGCAATGAAGCCAGAGTTTGTATCCATGTATTATGGTTAAGAGCCTTGGCATTTAGGATTTATGAAAACTCAAAAAGTGTAAGAGGGAGAGAGACACAGATTAAAAACAAACAAACAAAAAAACAAAACAAAACTTGAAGAAATAAAGAAGAGCTTGGTTTCTCGTTAGTAGGCTTCTAAACTGTTTTGTTCTTATTGCTACCAGAATTTCCTTATGAGGTACTGAGCTAGAAAGTCCAAAGTTTAGAAGTCTGAGTCAATGGACTTGGTTATTCAGGAATCAGAACATGCCAGTGATTGCTCAAGGACACTTTCAAGATTCTAAATGAAAATCCAAGCCTTGAAGCATCTTTCTTTCCTTCTTACCTAAACATCCTGAGTTATAGTTTTACAGTGGCAAGAATAAACATTTTAGAGTTTTTCAGGTCCAGGTTAAACAAAGTTTGGAGGTGGTTGAGAATCAGACCCCTCCAGGCAGGTCCAGACATGTCCAGGAATGTTTAGACACATTTACTTTTAGAAAAATCTGGAACAAAACCAGCCACCATACCACCGAGGATTGAAGCTCAACCAATGACTGCTTGATGAACTTCCCACCAATCAAAACTGCACTGACCGAAAACCTGACTTGTATAAGGTGGATCTAAGTGTTAGTCGGCCTTTTTGTATATATAAATGTTCCCCACCCCAGGCAATTCAGGCATATCTCATAAGTATTTCTTGGGTCTGTCTTTCCTGGGCTGGATAATAAAATCCAAACACAAGTTTGTATTTTGCTTCAACCTGGTGTCATCCATTTTGGGATGACAGGAAGGTCCAGGGTTAGTTATTCACAAGTGAATCATAACATCTAACTGAATGATAGTCACCTACTCATTTTGTAGTAGGAGACTGGGTCCTGAGTGGGAAATATGGAAAATGACTGATGGAAGAGGTCCTATAGTATACCAAATACATTCTAGTATAAATCTACCACTTATTTTAAGAATCATTGTATTTTAAGCCCATTACTGACATGTATCAAAGGTTGATTAGTTACCTTAGATGAACCTTTACAGTAAAGTTTTAGTTCTGTGATAGCAAATAGCTTTCATACCCATGCTAAGTTACCAAGCCATGTGTGAGTTATTGAATCTCAGGCAGAAGTGTGGGCGGTAACACTAGTTGTAATTTTAATGGCTGTTAAAAGTTCATTATTAATAGTTTTGAAATTACTAATCCAACTTGAAAAGTCTCTGCAGACAGCTAGAATGTGGATAGATTTCTGAAGCATAAGGTGAAGGAAAATAATGACAATCATTCTGTGAATTTACAATGGTATAAAAAGCAAAATCAGTTATTGGAGTCAAGTATCTTCTTTAAAATAGGAATGATCATCAAAAGTTGTCTATACTGATCAAATATAGCAAAATATTTCAGCAGTTTGCACATCATTGGGAATTCTGTTATCAGAGTTATAATTCTTTTAACCCCAATGAATCCTTGGTTCAGTAGACCACAAAGGCTCTCTTTAATATTGTTGTAATTTATGACTTGGATCTATACTTTAAAGCAGTTCCTGCTTTTATTAGTAGGAAGAGAACTGAATTGCATTTAGGAAATATTTAATTTACGTGAACATCATAATTTTCCCATTGGGACCCTTCTTTCTGTAGCCTATATATTGGGCTGCTTTTAAAATGTCACATTATCTTCATGAAAAGTAGTGGCTGCTTTTGCACAGAAGTCATTTTTTATAGTTAAATCTCTCAGCTATTCCAGTGTTTCCTCTCAAGAACCAAAAGAAATGAGAACACATTTTTATTTTAGGTTCCTTATTAAAAGCTTCATTTTCATGAACAAATAGATTGTGCTTAAGTCTGTGGGTCAGTAGAAATGGTCTTTATAGGTCTGGAATATTTAACCCCCAAATTGGTTAATATGAACTCACACATTGAGATAGAGCTGGTACTTAAAAATTATTGCAGAGTTTGAGTGGACATTCTTTTCTGTGAAATAATTCAGAAAATGACTTAAAGAATATACGTCTAGAACTATGCAGAAAATGAAGTTTTGCCCTATATTCCCCATGTTACCAACATTTCGGACTGCTAAGTACCACACCACTTGTTTTGTAATAGACAGTTGTAAAAGAGCATTTTAAAATAGCCCAGAGAAGAAAATAAATCTCTTTGGTTGCTGTTTTTTCATTATTATACATTTTTAGAGGGCACTATTAAATGTGATGAGGTAATACTTAAAATGGAATATTGTAAACCAATAAAAATGCACACCTATTGAGGTGTTACTGCAGCAGAATATACTAGAAATGAAATTCTAAAAAGATATTATAACATTAAAATTATATTCATGGAAAAGTTATGACTAAAAGTTATATGTTGATGTAAACAATAAGATAACATGGTCAAATAAAAGCAATTTTAATGTCAGATAAGTTGTTTTCTTTCTTTTTGAAGAGTTTCATTAAACTACGGCAGTTTTTATTAGGTGCTTTGATATAAAGAAAATACATAATAATAATAGGAATATTAAAAGAGTTCTCTCTCCTATTGTTATTAGTTGTCTGAGAAGCATGTTTCAGGAAAAATGAAATGAGTGAAAAGCAATATCTCATTGAACTGATTAACTTACAAACATAAATAGAATGATAACTATGTAGAAACAGCTAGATAGATACAGAGTTAGGAAGAAGCACAAACCAACTATCTCTTAACTGCTTGAATTATATCATTTCCTTTTCCTATGGATTTTATCAAAATAAATTTTTGTATTTGCAGCCAGAGAAAACATTTCGATTCCAACATTTCATAAATCCTCCTTCATTAGCCTGGAGATTTGGAAACAGTATGCTTTATTTCATCTAGTTGTAAATTATTTGGTGAAGAACTGATGATTTAAATAGTGATTAAATAAGGAAACTACCAACTTTAGAAAAAGCCAGACATTTTCCACCCAGGAATAATTCTGTAACATGTATTTGTGGAAAAGTTTTTAAAACTACTAAAGTGAGGACATTAATGACATGACTTTGATTTAAAGCTCTCAGCTCTGGCAAAAAAATTCAATTTAACTTCATTAAACTAAGCATAGTGTGTTAAATACAGATCAACTCATTATTAAGCATCATCTCAATCACTGATGAGAGCTCTTTGAAAGGCCCATCATTCTAACATAAAGTGTCATTTTATTACCAGACAATAACTGCCTGATTAAAATGTTAAATGAATGGGTCTCATTGAGAAGCCATATTGAAGGTATCTTCTAGCTGATTATTAAAGTCTGCAATAAAGGGAAATATTAATGAAAATGACTAATTTCCTTGCTTCACTGTCATTCATGTGTGTCTTTTTTTCCATTTTCACTGAGATAGCCCAAAGTAAATGGGGGTATCAGATTAGATTTCAGGTTCTATCATCTAAATTTACTATGTGCACATGTTACTGTGCTGCCCATAAGCACTTGTGTAGATAATGACAAAATATATTAATAATTTGGGAATTATGGATCTATAAGTTTGCATACCTATATCTTAGAGTTTGGATGTATAAGATTAAGACTGATTAATTTACTGTAGTTATATTTTACCCTAAAGCCAAAATATGTTTTAAGATGTCTCAAGTTATTATATAACTACGGTGTCTTCTGACATTCAAACTCACTTAACAGGTTTTAGCCCAAATTCTTGTGGTATATGCTATAAATTCAGAAAAAAAAAATACCCTTTCTAAAAAGAAACTGGAATTGTGCTGATCATCTAATTTGAAAATAAAGAAAAATATTTCAATCAGTTGTCTGAGTTAGCTTTTTTCTCCATCAAGTATTGTCATTTAAGCCTATTATAGTGATTTCTATAAGTACTCATTTTCTACATCTCCTATTTATGAATAATTGGCTTAACATTTCTGTCACTGGGTCTCAGCTTAGGAAACCCTCATTCCTTCTGCAACAATAAACAGAGGTTAAGTGTAATATGTTTGCAATATGATCTACACTATCAATATACCCTAGGAAATACTTGAAATAGTTCTTTTTCCCAAAAATGAATGCAAGTAGTTATTAGATAACAAGTGTATTTAATATTTATGAACCCCATGAAAAGTTTTTTCTATTTGAGGAGCGATTACTATCTGATAACCTTATCATTTAAAAGACTAACAATATAATTTCTCAGAACATTTATCTTTTTCCTTCAGTATTTCCCATCCTATCAGTGACAGTGCCATGAATTCCTTTGAGACTGATCAAAGTTATGAATCTGTTTCCAGACCAATGAATACAGTCCAGAATACTTTAGATTATTTCAGGAAATTACCAGGATACATTGAAGCAATGGGTTTAGATTCTTTGTTATTTTATCAAAAATATTTTATCTTTACAATGATTTGTTCATTCAGACAATATTTATTGAATCCTACTCTTAAGTATCAAAGGAATAACTATGTGTAAAGAAAACTGAATTTCTTGAAAAACTGTAGTAAAATAAGTCAACACGGAAATAATTTTAACAGTTCAAAAAATGCTGTGAAACAGGAATAGTGCTTTTTGAGAGCACACACATACACATACACACACAAAATAAAAAATACTGACTGAGAGAAAAATCAGAGAGGACATGATACTTGACCTAATTTCTGAAGAATGGCTTCAGATGTGCAGAGCAACAAGCTTGCTAAAGGTAACAGCATATCAAAACTATAAATCCAGGAAGGGAGAAAGTATGTTCAGGGAATATTTTATTACCTTTTTGTATGAAATAGATAAATGACATGTAATTGAAAAACAAAAGCCTAATTGATTACATATGCATGTACACACATCTCTATTGAATCCTATCACTGGGTCATTACAGCTCAATTTCAGGCTACGTGCTCTGACCATATTTCATTGACTCTTGGGACAACTGCCTTTGGTATAACTGTCTTTAGCAATTTGTATTTTAATATTATTCATTGGGCTTTAATCTGAGGTTTCAAAAATAGAGAGGTCAAGTCTGTCACTACATTTGCTGTAGAAAAATTATTACATGCTGTTCATGATGTCATTCTCATTATGAAACTCCACATGTAAAATTTTATTTGTAATTTAATTTTGTGAAGTTTTTTTTTTTCCTATGAATATTTGTTTTCTGCTCTGTAAAAAGGCTTATCTAGTGATCATGTGTTCACTTTCTTTGGCTACTAGGAATTTACAGGAATGTAGCCTATAGATGTTTCTGTTATTTATGTTTTAACTGATTTGGATTCCCGTTTGTATTTATATTTCCCCACCATTTTGGTGTTTGTATTTTTCCTGTCAGCTTGTCATGAATCTTTGAGGCAGGAGATAAAACAGGGTAATTAATAAGCAAAGCAAACAATTATGAAAATATTGCATAGTTCTCTAGATTCTTCATTTTTTTCTCCATTTCTAACCTAAATCCTTTAAATTCGTAATATATGTCCATATGATTTAGAAATAATAAATATATGGCTAATATCTTTTTAAAAAGTTAGACTTCTATCCCCCCAAAGGTACTATATAAAAATGTGGTTTATTTCAATAGAGATATTTAAGGGATTTATGATTTATTTCCACTCAATATTTATCATTATTTCTCATTTTACATGCTGTAAATGAAATACACATTTCTCAATTACTTCTGAAGCATCTATTGCTCTTCATGCTGACACAGAACAAAAATGTTCCCTGGTTTTATCTATCATGTCACATTGCAAAGAAGCCATTGTCTACACATGGAATAAAAACATATACTTCTGTGTCTTCCAGTAAGAATAATAATTGAAGAAAAATCACTTTGTGGGTCTGAATTATTTAGAATGACAGGACAGGGGTTCCAAGTCTACTTGGTTGATTAACAGAACCAAATGTACATCATGGCATGTATTGTATAACCCAGGGTGGAAAAACAGAGAAGAATGAAATTGAATTAGAACTGAAAAAGAAGTGATGAGCTCTCTCTCTTTTGCCTATTGTGCCAGTCAAAGCAAGAAAACTGAAAAGACTTTTGCTGTTACAAAAGGAAGCTATTTTTCTTTTCATCTCACTTAGCTTCTGGAACTTTCACCTCTCATTGTTTGGACAATCTACTCATCCCATTATAATATCTTTTGTATAGCTCCCCGCCCCATGCCCGCCTCCCTCTAGGGAGACTGCTGATAGTTTAGTGGCTGATGAACAGATGTATCTCAAAATGTTACTTTTGGAATTTTGAGATTTTTAAACTGAAAGTTTTCTGTAAATCAATTTTGCCAAAGTCTACTGGGATTAAAAATCTTTTATTTCCCCTAAAATTAGATAACCCCATTTATCAGGGAAATGAGTCACAAAATGCATGATTTGCTACAATGATGTGCTAGATGCTGCTGTGGATACTGAACACATACACATTTGCTAAAAACTAAAAGAATTAAATATTACCGTTGTTGGTTACTGAATATTTGCCTTTTAGAAAACCATCATTTGCTTTAGAAAAAGAATGGGCAACCTCAGGAAGCATCTGTTTCCAATTTTACTATGTTAATTTGCTGACATCTAAGGACTCTGAAGGGAAAACTCTGTTTGGATTTATTCACCAGAAAATAAGAGATTGTTTCTTTGTTTCTTTTACATGGGTTGTATGTATGTTTTCAGCAAATTGTATTATAGTCAACCTTTCAGCCACTTCATGACTTTGTCCCCTAGGTGTCATTTAAATAATTCTCTCATCTTTATACTAAAGTGACTTATTATATTGTTTTGTTCTTATTCCTGCTTGGTCAAACTCAAATCCTGGGCCAATTCATCTATCCATCTTTACCGTGATCTGATGGTTACTGAGCCATGCTAATGAAAATTCACAGCACTACAAAAATTGATATTGTTATAAATTCTGTAACTCACAATGCCCTAATGACTATTTTCCATTGTTTTTTATTCAGCCAATCCCTCTCTAGCTACCTACCACAGATGTTTCATATTATCTATATGCTCATATATGTGTCCTCAGAAACTCATCTCTTGCTCAGAAGCAGCAGGTCATGTTTCTTCCCATTTCATTAAAAAAATAGAACCTGAATAAGGGTACTTGACTCCCCCCTCCACCACCAGAACAAATACATTGTACTTTCTTTGGTCCCTCAAAATATAATGAATGAGGTATCCATCCTTTTATAAAGATAGTCCTCGATGTGATGATCATCATCAAACATTCTACTCCTTCAATCAATGTTCATTTTACAAAATCCCTTAGTCTCTATAGTCTTTAATTCACCCTTGAAAATAATTCTTTCTTCTTCACCTTTGAAGAGGCTTAACTTTCATTTTAATTTAATACAAACTCATTTGGCTTCAGATCTCTTTCCAAATGCCTTCTTATCACCACCCTTACCTCTAAAACCATAAAACAAATCAGTAATTGCTGTATTCATATCAAATCATACTCCTCCTTAACATGACTTTGGTCTCCAATATTCCACTGACAACTTTTTACAGGGGCTGCAACAAAGTCTATGTTGCTATGTTAAATAGACACTTCTCAGGTCTTATGATAGTGATTGTGAAGGCTAATTTTATGTGTTAATTTTCCATGGTAGTCTAAACAATGATAGATTATAAATCTTATGACAGTAAATATTTTGGTTTTTCATCTACTGAACCCGCAAAACTGAAAATATTTACTAATGAACAAAGAAATTATGCAGGGAAAATATAACTTCAGGGTAAATATTATGCAGGGTAAATAGAATTATATTATCAATTATACAGTACTGAAAAATATTTATTAATGAACAAATAAATTATCCAGGGTAAATATAGTTTCAGGCTAATATATTGCAATACTAAACTTAAACTCTATTTTGCATAGAAAAATTTACATTTTCTGCTGACTTTAAATATATACTGCATATAGATATAAACACAAACAACAAGTAACAAAGAAGAATAAAATCAAATTCCAAATAGACAAGAAACATAGACTAAGGGATTAGTATACAATGAATGTAATTCATGTTTGCAGACTTCTGGAGTTCTTTTTCACAATAATTTTTATAGAGGTATACTTTACCTACACGGGCTTTGAAAAATTATGCATCTATATAACAGATGTATAAATTGTACATCTATGTACTAAATGTATAGATTTAAACAACATGTGTACTAGATATATAAATTGTACAACTAAATTGTACTGAAGTTGTACATCTATGTACTAACAACACAATTAAGATATAGGACATTTGCACACTTGAGAAAGTATCTTCATACTCCATTAAAACCAGTCCCCCTGTAGTAATTCGCCTAAGGCAATTATTGTGCTCTGATTTTTATCAACACAGATCAGTTTTGCCTGAACCTCAACCTTTTAAAAATGGCCTCATATATCTCACATGGGTTTTGTGTTTGATTTATTTTGTTTAATATACTTGAGTGTGTATATGTATTCATACTTTCTATCTATTTCATTGTAAAATATAACACATCACTCACTCCATTATAGGAATTTCCATAATTTTCCTAGATTTTAGTGATTATAAAATATTATGAACATTATTGTAGAAATATTTTTGGAATATATTTTCATTTCTCTTGGATGAATGCCTAAGGGTAAAATCAGTATGTCATAGGTAACACACATACATACTATATACATACAACTGAAAAGTCCAAACATATTTGCTATTTCACAATTTATGAGAACTCCTGGTGCTTACATATTTGCTATTTATTACATGTTTTTAAATATTAGGCACTTTAGTGGACACAAAATTATTTTCTATTCTGAAATCTACTTATATTTTCTTGATGACTAGTACTACTTAGAATCTGTTATCATGAAGGTTTAATACATTTATTTCATTTGTTAATTCTTTTCAAGTAGATTGTAATTCTATTGTATTAGTTGTACTCTTATTATCGATTTAATTTGTTGTACTTTCTCTGACTATACACACATGTAAATCCATACATAAACATTTATATATATCTGTGTATAAAAAATTGTGTGTGTGTGTGTGTTTTCATGACCAGAAGTCCTTCATAAGATTCAAATATCACAAATATCAACTGTTTGACAAGGGAGAAAAGAAGAGTCAATACAGAAAAGACAGTCTCTTCAATAAATACTGGGGAAACTATATAATTACAAGCACAAGAATAAAATTTTATTACTATATGACACTACTTAAAAAATTAACTCAGAATGCATGAATGAGTTGTCTGTTACCAGAAGAAGTGTCATGATATAATTTAAGAAGAAAATGGAAAAAAGAAAAAGCTACCTAGAACTAGACTTTTCTTCTGTGGTGTTATAGGCATTATTATTATTATAATGATTTTTCTGATCAGGAAATAGGTATAATTGATATGAAGTGAACTATGTTATTAATTAAAGCAGCTACATGTTTATGAGAAAATAAACATTGATAAAGAGAGGAGCGAGAGATAATAACAGATAATATCCTAGTTGTGCTAAGAGGCCAAACCCAAAATAACATAATAGGTGACCATGAAAATACACCTCTGAAAGTGGTTTAATTATAGGACCTGAATTAATAAGGCAATCTAAGATTTTTTTGGAGCTCATGTCCCTGGATCTCTGAAACATTCTTCAGGTTTGGCAATGGCCACCAGAGGCTTTGCCCCTAACAACAGCAATCCTCTTCCTTATAAGGTAACCTTACAATGGAAATTCTAACCCAAAAGTTGTCTGCTTGTGCACAGGCTTCCCAACCTCCCTTTAGCAGCTTGTAACCTTTCCCTTTTTACACCTGTTGAATTGTATGTTCATATTTTTGTAATGTGAGTTTTTCCTCAATAAATAATAGTATAATCATATGTGACTGACTAAACCATAAAGTGAAACCTCTCCACCTAGATGAAAGTTAATAAGTTGAGAACCAAACTTCACATTACATGTGTGATTTTATATATATATATAAAATATAACAACACAATACAAATATTCTTTTCCATAACATAGTGTATCTGTGTTCCCATAAAATTAGATATGTTACTTCTATAGAATGAGTTAACTTACCCCTATACTTAGTTCTGAGTCTAGGACCTCCATGTGATAGCCATTTTTCTTGGTCAAGTCTAAGTCAGCCAATTTACATTATTCAATTAACCATATTGTCTGACTCAGTTCTGTTGAAGGACTATCGCCCTTATCCTTTCTTCTTCATTGGCCACAGATAAAACCCTCTTTTTTGATATTGCATTCTTGTGTCTGACATTTTGATTTGGCATGGATACAGGACCTGGAAATTGTTTAGGTTTTTGTAGTTATTATTATTACCAATACAGACCTTTGTTTGCTGAGACTTTCCTGGAAATAGTCCTTAAACTTGGATATGGGGCAATTTGAATATATTCTTGAATCTAAGATCTAGTAAATAAACTTGAAGAGGTAGTTTAGTTATGATCGTCACATCTTGATCCTGCCCTGAGGCTTTGTGCTTTAGCAGTATTCCTGAGAATTTTGCTTATCCCTCAGCCCTCAGTTAAACTACATCCATTCAGCATTTATCTCATAAATGATAGGCTATAGTCATGAGACCCAGCTAATCTGTTTATAATCCTATGGTGCATTCTGGGGATAAAAACATTAACTTTGTTAGAACATGAAAAAAAAAAAAAGCTTTTAGAGAATGCCTAGGGCATCTGGCTTTACCATATCCTTTGGCTTTACTAGGCCAAATATTTTATTCCCATTGCTGTCTTCAATTCCCTGTCTTCTAATTCCCTCTCCCTAGCTAATGGTAACTTGATAATTAACAGATCATTTGGGACAGTTAATTTAGAGATTTTTTCTTTCCAACTGCACAAAGTACATAATTATTTGACTTTCAGCCATTTGGATTACTGACTCTAAACAGACAATACTTTCCAAGAATTTTTTTTTTCCTTACATGAGTAACGAAAAAAATTGACTTTTACAGTGGAATATCATTAAAAGAGGTTATAGCAGCAAATATAACTGTTATATCCATCTGTTAACTATTTTTTTTATTAAATCCCCTAAAGCTGCAGAGCCAGTAGACAAATGGGTCATAGTCACTGATACAATAGGTGACAATTTGTCCATTAATTTTGCTGTTCATAACTAAAGTTCTCAAGTTTGAAGATGGAGAAATCCTTATAGTTTCAATCTATTTATTTTTCAATTTTTTTTTACAGTTGAAGGTATGTTAAATGCACAGACGAATTTTATATTTTTCAGATTTTTTCCTATTGTAATGACAGAAAGTAAATTTAAAATAGCTTAACAGAAAAGAAAATACATTGACTTCTTGCTTACCTATTATCTATGAGCATGGTGTTTTTATATTAAAAGGGTAATAGAGAATGCTATAGAGAATAAATATGTATAGATGAGCCAAAAGGGATCAAAGGATAGAGTTACATTTATCATAGCTAGACAAATATTAAAGTAGTATAGCATAATGATAAATAATCTAAAGCATTTACTCCTACTCAAATCTTTTCCCATAGTAAAATGTCCTTATGTACTACATTTACTTATAGAGAAGTACAATGGGTTTAAGAGTAAAGAATGTTGAAAAAAAGGCAATTATCAACAATATGGGGAGAAGGTAGATTGATGAATGCAAATTACTTGAGAATATTTTTTGAAAAAACAAAACAAAACAAACAAACAAACAAAAAAAAAAAAACAAAGGAAGATCTTGTTGTGTCACTGAAGCCTAAATACCAGAAATAAACATGTTCAGTAAAGAGCTTCTGAATAAATCTACTGATGGGAATTCTCTATGGATCCTTTAACTAATAGCCTGAGACCAAACTCAGCACAGACGTATCACTTTTTTTTTTTAAGATTTATTTATTTATGCACATAAGAGATGGGGTAGAGGTCAGAGTCGCAGGAGGTGAGAGGATTCACCAGACAGAGTGGGGAGCAGAACAGGCAGACTGACCGAATCACACTGCTAAGAGCAGCAGCGGGTGAGGCAGGGGAGGTCTGCTACACCATGTGGGTCCCTTCCCTGGCTGGCAGCAGGGATCGAACTCGTGCTGCAGTGGCTGTGGTTTGCTTCACAATGCGTTGCTTAACCCACTGCGCCATCAGGGAGGCCCAAGGTATCACTTTAGATACAATATAAAAGGTTGCAGAAAATGTATACTGCTTTGGGTAATATGGTCATTTTTAGCCATGTTAATTCTTCCAATCAATTAACAGGGAACATTTTTCCATTTGTGTCTTCTATTTCTTTTAATGATGTCTTATGGTTTTCATTGCTTAGTTCCTTCATCTCTGTTGTCAAGTTTACTCCTAAGTATTTCATTCTTTTTGTTACAACTGTAAATGGTACAGATCAATGGAATAGAATTGAGAACCCAGAAATAAATCCATACTTATAAAGATAGTTATCTATGACAAATGAACAAAGAGTATATACTGGGAAAGTCTGTTCAACAAATAGTGTTGGAAAATCTGGACAGTCACATACAAAAGAGTGAAACTTGACCAATATCACATACCTTACACACACAAAAAATACAAAATGGAAAAAACACATATTATGACTTGAAACCACAAGATACATAGACTAAGACAGGCAAAACATTCAATTATAGATTTCAGTATGTCTTCATGGATTCCTCTCCAGTAGCAAGAGAGAAAAAATATAAACAACTGGGGTTACATTAAACTATAAAACTTCTAAAAACAAAAGGAACTTTATTAAAACAAAAAAGACACCCTAATGAATGGAAGAAAATATCTGCATGCTATATACCTGAAAAGGGGTTGATATCTAAGAGCTGTAAAAAGAACTAACACAAACTCAACAACAACAAATGCAACTAACTAATAACTAATAAATACAACAACAACTAATAATCCAATAAAAAACTGGACAGAAAAGCTAAATAGGTACTTCTTCAAAAAAGACATACAATGGTCAAAGGTGAAAACGTCTCATCATGATTTATAATCTTGGAAATGTAAATCAAAACCTCTAGGAGATGACACCCAACACTTGTAATGTAGGCCCATATCAAAAAGGCCAGAAACAACAAGTGTTGGTAAGGTTGTAGAGAAAACACTTTTGGTGAGAATGTATACTGGTCTAGCCCCTAAAGAAAACAGTATGGAGATGTCTGAAAATATTAAAAATAGATCTACCATATTATTTAGCAGTTCTACTGCTAGGTGCCCACCTGAGGAATACAAAAAACACTAATATAAATGGATGTATGCACTCCTATGTTTATTATAGCACTGTTTGCTGTATGTAAGTTTGAGAAACAGCCAAAGTTCCCAAAGATAATTGAGTGGATTATGAAGATGTGGCATATATGCATGGAATATTATTCATCTATATGAAGGACAAAATCTTGACATTTGCTACATTATGGATGGAAATAGAGAGGATTATACTATGTACTAAGTGAAATAAATTCAGAAGAAAGGCAAATACTTGATGGTATCATTTATATGTAGATTATAGAAAACAAAAAAAGAGTCAGATAATTTAATTGAATGACAAACCTTAGAAATCTAACTGTGGAGATAAAACTAGTGGGGGTGGGGAGTGCAACAGAGGGACAGCAAAGTGGGGAGAGGCTACAACAGAATATGTTGGAGGACTATGGTTGACTTTATGCTGAGTATGGTGTGATGCTCAATCCCCAAATCATATGCAATGCTTTTTAATCAATGTTGTTAATAAAAATGATTTAAATATGTAAAACACATAAAATGACCACATTAAATTATCACAAATAAAATTTAAGAAATCATAAGATTGATGAGTTTTCAGACTTTATTTTAGCCCTGTACTTCAATTTACAGATGATTAAGTAGACTGAAAGAAAGTAGTCTATAATTTCTTTCACAAATGATAGCAATCTTTTCTGTGGAAGTAAAAAAAAATAAACATATATGCTTTATTGCTGAAAATAAGAAGAAATACTGAAATAGTCTATACAGTGGTAACTATAGAAAGTTCTCAGATGTCCTTGTAAATCTAAAAATATGTCTATTTTTGTCCTGTAAGTCACTTTAGAATGAAAGGAAACATACATGTCATTCTGAGGATAGTATAATTCTATCTCAACAACATTAACATTTAAGGAAACCAGCAATAAACATGATTTCTAAATAAAGATTTGATAACCATTATTTAAGAAAAATAATCTACTGAACAAAACTGAGTTACTCTAACAAGACTGAAATTTGTATTGATAGAGGGTAAGTGAAGACACTATAGTGGATTGCATTTAAATGTATTATACTTGCAATTTAAAATATGCAAATTTGAAAATCATACAAGATCAATGAAAGATTTAATTACCCCCGTTTTTCAGAGTTTTACAATAAAGCAAGTCATAAATTTAGAATGTGAAGAAATGTCTTTACAGCACTTGTGAGAAATAAGGAAATCTATTGGTATTAAGAACTACAAAGAAAGATTACTTTTAAAGCTTTAACTTTAGCTGAAAAGTGGCTTCATATAAAAGATTTATGACCTTGACTTTGATTAATTCAATGTTTTATTGCCTCATATGTGCTTTAATTCAAGTTAAATTATCTTCTATTAAAAAAGTTTTTACTTCAAAGTTCTTTCTTATCATCTAGAAGAAGTCAATTAAGCAACAGTAAAATAATTTGTCTTATTTAATCTTTGTTGTTACAATTCTTCCCCACCCCAATATTTGGATAACAATTGTCTCTGGTTATCATCTACATTTTCAGGTTTTTTTTTGTGCTTATTTTATAATAAATTTAAATTTTATAATAATTATCAACAGTATTGAAAATTTCATTATCGTGTAGATAATAATCATTGTGTTGATTAATGTTCCCAACAACCATAGTTTCATAAACTCTGTCCATTATGTCATTAAAATAAAATATTTAAAACTAATTTGCTAGGAGAACAGTGTGTGAAGGAAGCCCACCTTTAAGAAATTTGTTATACTGGAAAAGGTTTGCATTAACCCAAAGTTCAATGTTCATATTATCATGAGAAGCAATTGTTATTTGAAGAAATTTTGGTAGAAGGTAGTTGTTAAAACTGGGTACTTAGGTTGAAAGTTATTTCAAACTCTGGCTGATTTCTATTCAGTCTGTGACCGGGAGGAAAGTACTTCACCTCCTGAAAGTCTCAAATTTTTTGTCTGTAAATGAGATAATGGAAAATATTAAATTATATAAGGCATTTCACAGAGCACCCCTCACAAATTAATGTTACATGTTTGATGTAATCAAACTGTGGATTGCAGTAGAAAAATAAATAAATAATATAAGTGAATTTTAAAATACTTCACATTCTGTAAAGTTATAATCATTTATTTATATGTATTTGGGAAGATTTTGTGCATTTTGTCAATGAAATACGTACTAAATTACTGAATTTAAGAGCAAATTTTTGTTTATTATGATCTCTGGAAATAAAGGAAATATAAAAAGGGAAGGTGCTGAAAATCCTATTTTTTTTATATAAACTGAATAAGTAAAGATATTTCTAAAATCTGAGCAAGTATAATATGCCAGTGTAAGAATTCCTGCTCCATTACTTATGACTGTTTTATGCGACCTCTTGCATATATGGTGGCTTTTTCACGTGTGAAGCCCTACAAATTAACTAAAGTCAAAACTGCACAAAATCTGGAAAAATCAGATTCACTGCAATGTCTTAGTGAAACATTGAATCATAGTCTTTCACCTCTTTCAAACCTTTCCTAAACTTCCTTCACAAACATCATCTCATAGATTTCCCAAGACTTCATGTCTCTCTTCTTGATAAGCAAAATCTACTTTAATTGTAAAGGAAATAATTATAAAGCTGGACAGGAAAATAAATTGCATAATGTATGCTCATTTCCCTCACTTTTCTCTCTCCTTTTAAAGTAGATAGCCATATAATGGTCTTTCATTTTTCAAGGGAATTTTCTATTAATGTTTAAAAGCATAGTAGTAGTTGATCTTTCACTTCATTGAGTTCTCTGGTATGCTGAAACAAAGTAAAATGATAATTTTTAGTATTTATTGCTGTGTTATTTTCCAAAATTCTATTGTATGAATTTTAATTTATGATGCTTTACAGAAAGACAGACTCTGAAAATTCACTGAACTTCAATAGTTTTAGACCTTACTTCTCAGTTGTTTTCTGTGATTTAATATTTTGTATTCATAAAAACCTAGGTGTCAGGTTTGGATATGTTATTTACCAACATGTTGAATTATATGAAATCAGTATTTGTAGGTGAGATGTGGGCATAATGGTCATCATATGGTCATCATAAATAGATAAGTGTTACGGTCCTTTTTCTCACTTGTAAGTGAAGAATAAATGTATTTGCTGTAAATTTAAACTAACGTATTTTAAACAGTACATATCTAATTTTACATAAAATGGTCAGTTTGTATTAGCTGTTTATTATTGTATCACATTGTATGTTTATATGGATATTTGTATTGAGAGAATATTATTAGAGGGAACTGTAATCTATTTTTTTCACATACAGTTTTTTAAAGTTAGAGATGGATGGCTGAATGGAAAATGTCATGTCTCTCAGTTGTGAAATGGATTGCGACTTAAACATTAGGACGTTTTTATTTTTTGGACATTCCCATTTTTGGAATAAAACATGGATGTGTCATGAATTAAAGCCTGATATTTTCTCTCAATCCTACTTTAGATGGGCTGATATTGTTTTTCTTTCTTAGTTTTATTACTTGTGGATATCCAAAATTTTATGTGATTCATGGATATTTTAATTTAAAAATGGAAATGACTGCATTAAGGACTGCTAGTCATGTACTATTTGAAACTCAAAATGCCATTAAAAATCTTGAAAATAAATTTAAAGGCACAGTTTGAATGCAGTTACTTTATAAAATTATAAGTACAAATATACAAACTTCCCTTTTATTGAAGGTTTCTGTAATTCTTCACTTTGTGTTTTCATTTCACTTGAAAAATTGCTATTAATAAAGAGTTTACATATCATAGATTCAATTTGTATTACTAATTCTAGGTAAATGTTAAATATTTTAGTTTATCATGTATCCAAAAATAGTCATTTTTTAAAGACACATTTTACCTATTTTCAATTGCAAAAAGGAGATACAGTTCACAAACAAAATAGCAAAGGGTCCATATTTTTTTTTAGTGGACCCTTTTTCTTAGTGGACACAAAATGAGTGTTGTAATGGTACACAAAAAATACAAAGCATGACTAAAGTGCTATTTCTTAATATTTATGTATGATATTGAAGTGTATTTATGAAGAGGAATCAATATCTAAAATATGTAAGACTATCTGCCCACAAATAAATGAACAAAAATGTATTTTTATATTTGAATTATTTCCTTATGAGGTATTTTATTCATTCACTACGAAATATTTTAGATTCCATTGGGATGAAACCAAAATTGGTACAGTAATATGCTAATCTTTAAACTGCATATCCATTAGAGGTGCAAGGACAACCATATTTATAGGCAACCTATATGTCTCATAATAGGTACTTTAAAATGTATTATTTCATGCTTTCTTAACTGTTAATTAATTTTATTTATTTATTTTTTAAAATTAACCATTTTATTTATTTTTCTTTATTTAATGAAGTACTGTGTTTTTACATCTTTGTTAGTATTTTGGCAGCATGGGATTTCTCCCCTCAAGTGTGGTCACCATTACTCTCTAACCACCAAAGCACCCATAGAACATTGGGCTCTCTTCACCCTAACCCATTTGCAGCCTTCTCCCTCGCCCTCTGTGTTAAGTAATTTTTTTTGGGGGGGTTTATATTAGTGTATTTATTTTGAGAATGTGTTAAGTAATTTTAAATAACAAATTTACAAGTAAGGACACTTAGCCATTAAAATATTTATGATGTTACCAAAAGTAAACAACTTTAAACTTAGATTTGTTGGAATCTATAGTTGTTATCAGTTTTATATACTTTGGGTTTATTTAGGGTTGTATATCTCTAATACGCAGTTAGATATATACATTTGAGAGAGGAATTAATAACCTGTATTGAACAGAGCTGATAATCATACACCAATCATCTCAGTTACCAAAACTCTCATGCTTGTAAGGACACTGCTTTCCTCAACCTGGATCTATGGGCTAGCTACATACGCTATAGAAGTCCATTACCTGGTTAAATCAAGTATATTTTGCCCAAAAGGTTTGCTCAGCGATTAGTACTCAGTTACACTCTATATTTTAGCTATTACAAAGCAACAAACTACCCCTACACTTAACAATTTTAAACAATGAGATTTATTTAGTTTCTAATTAGCATGTAATTGTGCAATGGAGGCTAGACTCTGCTTGGTGCTTTTTTGGTTTCCACTGAGTTCCTATTAGGTTGTAGTAAACTGTGGATTAGATTAAGAGCTGGTTTTCCTGCTGGGGGTCTCAGCTGGAACAACTGAGTTGATGAAGTTTTGGTTCATGAGGCCTGTTGTCATTTAGTCAGTTAGCTGGGACATATTTATACAGTGGTTACAAGAGAATAAACAGAAGTATGCAGCAGTTCTTAAGATCGAGGGTTTCAACTGGCACACCATCACTTCTGCTACAGTCAGTTGGTGAAAAGCAAACTATGAAGTCATCTATATTTAAAGGAAAAGAAATTTACTATTTGATGGAGGAGTTACTGGAATCCTCCATGCCAAAAAAAATTGGATTAAAAAGATGTTAACTAATAATATTCCTACCTTATAAGTAAGAAATAGGTAGGTGAGAACCAGGTTTTGGTAAAGGATATAGCAGCTGGTTAGTCTCAAATCTGTATCATGTTAGTATTCTTAGTAACCTATTGTTAGTATCATTAGGGTGTAGATATGGTAATGGTGGTTAGCAAAAACCATGACCAGGGAAAATTAAGATGGAAATTCAAAACCATGCATTGCTCTCCTAGAAAAGGGGGTAAACTTCTTGATATCATTCTTAGTAATAATTTTTCAATTTGATGCCAAAGCAAAGGCATGAAGGTAAAAATTAAACAAATGGAATAAAATCAAAGACCAACAAATCTCCTGCACATCAAAGGAAATCATCAACAAAATGAAAAGACTATTTGTGGAATGACAGAAAATATTTGCAAATCATATATCTGATTAGGAATGTATATCCAAAATATATAAAGGACATATATAACTCAATAACAAGAAATCAAGCAATCTGATTAAAATAACATTAAGCTAAGTGAAGTAGCCAGAAAGATAAAGAAAATATTGCATGATATCACTTATATTTGAAAATAAAGTCAAACTTACAGAAATATAGTAGAAAAGTGGTTGTCAGGGCTTGGTAGTGGGGGGACTAAGGAGTGACTGGTAAAAGGGTAAAAACCTTCAATTATAAGATGAAAACGGTCTTAGGATCTATTGTATATTGTGGTGACTATAGCTGATTCCAATATATTATATAACTAAACTAAAATTTGCTGAGAGTAACACTTAGATATTTTCACCAAAAAACCCAAAACAGGCAAATATGAGGTCACAGACTTTTTCATTAACAAGATATGATGAATTCTCTCATATTATATATCAAACCACCATGATATACATTTTAATATCTTACAATTTTATGTTTGTTACATCTCAATACAGCTGGAAAAAAATCCAAAAATCATCTCTTCCAACATAGGGTTAAAAATGGAATTGAAATAATCTAAGTATCTTTGCTGCCTGCTGCAATGGTTTGTAGGCATATTGATTTCCCTCATGCTTGTGATAATAAAAAACATTTTTGGAGAACAATTGTTTGTTTGGGGTTTAAGTATTATTAACCCAATTCTGAAATATGGTGTTTATAACACATTAATTGGTGTGGCTGATGCAAACTGAAAAATACAAATGACAATACCTTGCTAATATGAAATCAGAGAGATGTTGAAAATAAATCAGTGATTCCAAATGTATGTTTTGCAAATTAATAAACAACATATTCAACCACACAACAGAAAAATGACAGCTACCTTATGTTTTTAAGAAATGAACATCATCCTTGCATTTGATTCATCCTTTGAGCACCATATAATGTTGATAAGAAGAGACTAGGAGGTAGTTCTTTTAGGAGAATAGAATTCCAACGATACTAGAAAAATTCTGGGCATCATTTGGGTCACTGCAGTGAAGTATGAAATGGAGTTATTTCAGATGAAAACAATCAGATTTGATGAAAAGTTTGGGCAATGGCCCCTATGAGATAAAGCAAATGAAACTGCTCTCCTTCGACCTAGAGGAAGGAAGGATGATTTCATATTTACTAAGAGACTTGGAGTGTATGAAGCAGCCCTGCACAATGGATGAGGAACAGGTCTCCATTTCCTAGACACAAGAGTAAAAGGGCTCTAATTAGATTATAAATCAGAGAGACAGTCTATCCTAGAACAGTTATAAGATCCTGAAAAGAATTATTTTTTTAAGGGTAAGAGTAGAATCTGCTTCTCTGAATACAAAGAGTCAATTTTAATAGTACTTTGAATAGCTCAGGCTGAGAAATGTGTTAGCTGACCTCTCTGAGAACACTTTAACCCTGGACTTGTTTCCCAAGACTTCAATGTCATATTTCAAAGGCAAATTTAAATTGAATCTCAATGCTTCTGAATAGAAACAGAATCTTTATAGCTGATTCCAAATCTATCTTTCCCGATTAGTAGTTAAATTGTTTTTAAGACAATGCAAAACATGAACCAAAAGAAATAAAATTCCATCATGTCTGCCAAATAACCAAAAAAGAGAATGCTAGCATCTTACAATAATTTAAATGCTAACATCTTGCAATAACTTTGAAAACAAAACACCTGAAGGAGCTTGGACTGTCATAGTTTTGTGTCTTTTGGAAGGTATATTCTGAACAATTTACTATATGTAGAAAGTAAAAAAATAAACCAAGGAATCTGCTAAAAATTCATAGAACAGTAACAGTTTTAAAATATTCTATACAGAATGTACAAGAAAATGGGGAAGGAGATTGAACAAACATAACTTAGAAGTACCGAGTATAAACTGGGACTACTCAAACACGTCACTAAGATTACTTTATAATCTGTCAATTTTATAGTTGCATTGTGCAATTGTTTAGAAAAAGGAAAGTAACTTTGAGCACACAGGCATATTATAGTAGAAAATAATTTCATAGGGACTTTGCTCCACTAAAGGATACATCCGAAGAGGCATGGTACTATAACCTTCAGTCACATACAGTGTTGTAAACCAATGCTGCCTCAATAAAGCTATACAATTAAAACCATAAAAAAAAACAAAACCAATGGAGGAAAAATAAAATAACAGCAACATGGTGAACATGTGAAGTAGGAGCCAGTTAGAAAAATCAAAGAGATCCCATTATCCTGGATGAGATATCTTGAAGTTTTCATTATCCTGTAAAAGAATGCTGTTTCTAGACTGAAGAATGATAGTATATAAGGAAAGTAAAGGTCGTAGGGTGCCTGAATCAAAAGAGGAATCAATCAATTAAAGATGTCAACAGCTTACACAATGCAAAAGAAGATAAAACAACAGTATTAAGGAATAGAATAATAGAAAGTAGACATTTAATATGTGATCTGATAGGCATGACCAGAAAAATAAATAGTGGAAGTAAAAAATATAAATTTAGATATAAAATTATCTATGCTCTGGATAGTAAAAGAGGTTGAAATAGGTCATAACATTACCCTCTGGCTTTTTTTTCTATTTAGAAGAGAGAAAACAAAATTTTCCAAGCTTCAAGATGAAATAATTTAAGAAAAAAGTCTTCTAACCAAGGAATCCCTAAATGCTCATCATTCAAACCGAATGGGGCGTGGCTACTCAAAGGAGAATCTTAGAAATACCTTTGTTCATACTGTTCACAAAGGCTGTTTTGAAAAACATAAAGCAACAATTTTAACAGAGTGAATAATAAGTTTATGTCTCAGAAGACTGCTGCAGATATGATGCATATTCAAGGTCAAATGTGTCAACTTTTTTTTTTAAGCCAACAATGAAGTTCATCTGTAGGACAAGACTTCTCAGTCTTGGGCAATCTCAGGAAAGCAGGAGAGCTGCAAATGTTCCACGTTCAACATATATAGTAGTTTTCTATTAATGAATAATCTTCTTAAAGTTTACTAGGTGATCCTCCAATTTCTTTCATATCTGTTAGGTCATAATACACCATGCGTATGTATATACTTATGGTGGATGGTAGAGGGCAAGCAGAGGCCAGTATTTTTAATAATTCAGTTTGAGAAGAATGGAATGGAGTAAAGAGAACTTCATACTGTTAACCCAGAGGACAGAAACTACTAACAAAAAGTGTAGTTATAATAGAATTTAAAGTTTCTAAAATTCTTGCAAAGATAGATTTATAGATAACAAAGCAGAAAACAATAAATATATAGAAATAATTACACATATGCAGTATAAATAAATTCAGTTGGTTTAAACTCACTTATTAAAAGATACAATTTAGAAGAGTACATTAAAACACAAAATCCAAATATTTCCTATCACTACCTATGTCACCAAAAAATAAAAGCATCAACAAAAATAACTTAGTAGTTTATAAAAGAAGCAACAAAATACACCAGAAAATGCAAATGTGCCAGAGTCAGATTCATAAAATTCTAGGTATAAAGTATTAAATTTAAAAATCTGTTATTAATTTTAAATAATAATAACTTTAAGATCAAAGTAGACAAATTATAAAATATATACTTGACAACATTGGTTCAAAATGTGCATAGAAAGAACTGTTAATAAAATAAGAATTGAAAATATGTTAATTTACTAAAATTTAGTGGGCTATGATAAATAGTAATGGAATACTTATCTCAGTTTTAAGCAGATGCAGTTAGAAAAAAATAAGTATATGGATTTGAATCAATTCTTACAGTTTTATGTTATTTTTATAATGTTCTAAATCTATCTAGGTAATATTTTATCTCTACTGAAAATAGCCATCTTTCCTAATATTAGTGGGGTTTTAAAATCAGATGCATTATTGGTAATTGCAAAATATTGAAGACAAATTAAATGTCCATAACTAGGCATTTCATCAAATAAACTCTAGTACATCCACAATGTGAATTCTACGCAGATATGAAAACACAAGCATTAAATGGCTGAAGTGTTTCCATATTGGCAAATGAGACCGAAAAATAAGTGCAACAAGCACCTATGTACCATACCCATGTTGTGGAAGACAGAGAAGATAATGACATATTCATATCATTTTTTCAGGATATACAGAGAAAGGAAGACCAGAAGTTATTAGAATCATTGCTTGATAATTAAACATAAAGGACATGGCAAGTATATGTAAATTTTAAAATATTTTAATAAAAAAATAAACATAAAGGACAGTGAAAGGTAAAGAATATTTTTAATTTATCGTTCTATATAGCTTTTAACTTTGAACTAAACTATTTAACATAGTCATGTGATGGATGCAGAGATTGCCTGGGCTTTATTTAGTAGACTTTTTGTTGACAGTGGTAGCAAATCCACAAGTTTTTGGTCTGTATTTTAGTATTGAACAAATGGGTGAATATATTGATGTTGTTAGCAACAGTTTCTTATTTTGGGCTAAGGACAAAGCAGTTTGCAAATATAAAAATGAGAAGAACCTTGTGTTGAAGGATATACCACCTTTCTTGATCGAATGGTCTACAAGTGACACAGTTCAATAGCAATTGGCATACCTAACACAAACCTACTTCCCATTCCAAGGAATCAGGCTCTTTGGAGACAAGAGAAATGACTGATTCAGAGAAGGAAGGGTCACTTGGAATATTATAATATAAATAAAGAAAGTTGCTGTTTCTATTAGCAAAAACATCAAACAAAGAATAACAATAGCAACAACAAAACAGATGGTAACGTGTCAAAAGGACATAGGAGCAACTTGAGGAACTCTTTCTGCCAAATTTGGGACCATCTGTACATAAAAATGAATAATGCCAGAATTGAATCATAGTACTTTGACTAAATGAACAAATAATGGGTGAAAACTTTTTATACAGAAATAAAAACTAAATCATGAAGGAGATATGATTATTTCTAAAAAAACAATATAGTAAAATAATCATAAAAATACTTGTTTTGGGCAAGAATCATAAATAGATGATAAAATAATGGTAAGGAACATAATTAAAGAATAGGATATTCACACAATCTTGCAGCGTCATCTACAGAATGGCTGAGACCACAAAAGGAAAATTGTTACTTTATCATGGAGAAATCTGGTAGACACCACCTTGACACAGAGATCAAAAGTATCACCAATGATTTATCAAGAAATTCTACAGGACTACTTGCCACTTGCATAAAATATTTCAGTGGCATAAAAGACAAAGAGGGATGGCAATGTTTTTCTTTCTTCCTTTAATTTATTAAAGAAGATTAAAGAGCCATGACAACTCAATGCAATGCATGATCCTTAACATGGTTAAAGGATCAAAACAAAGAAAAGCTAGAATGTTCATTATTGGAACAACAGGAATCTTACCATATACTAATTTAGCTGTTAATATTACATGGATGTTAAATTACTTCAGTGTGTGTGTTTGTGTGTTTGTGTGTATGTGTGTGTGAGAGAGAGATTATTTTAGAGACAGTATTCTTAAGTATTTAGAGGTGAAGTACCATATTGTCTGCCAACTAACTCTAACACACACACAGAAATATATACATATAGACACACGAAGAAAAAGAGAAAGGAAAGATGAAATAGATGTTGCAAAATAATAAAAATTGGAGAATCGGGGTACATGTGGGTATTGTGTTTTTCTTAGAATTTTTCTTTAACTTTGAAATTCATGGGGAAAATTTCTCTAGACTAATATTAAAGAGAATGAGATTATATATTGAAGTCAAGGATAATCTCAATTATTTGCACACAAAAGAAATTCAAATCTTTAAAAATATACTCTTTAAATATTATATGATAAAATAGTGCTAAATATTGTTAGTGCTAAAAGTGTTAAATCAGCACATATTATATGATCTTAATATGTATACATGTGTATATCTCTGTGTAAGTGTGTGTACCACTAAGTTGGAGGATATATCTCTACACAAGTGGTAGTTATGGCTAGATTGTTACAATACAATATTTTAATTTTTTTTTTATATTTTCCAAATATTCTATTGTGGACTAATTTGCTATTCTCACAATGTAGGAACAATAGAAAAAAATCTTTTACATAGACTATATAAAGTGTATATATATTTGAATTCTCTAAAAGTCAATAAACTTTTCCATTTATAATATTAATATGCTCTACCAAGTTATTCATTTATCACATTACTTGCCACTGCTAAGATTTATTCATGGCTTCCGGTTCCTCCCTTAATGTCAGATGGCTATGCATGCAATCTCCTTCATCTCTCTTAGTGACTGCTCTCCTGGTTGCTCCTTCAACATTTACATCGCTCATCTTGCAATATCTTCCAGTATGTTGACATATTTCTAGTAAACATTTCCATGGAAGAAAATGCTACTTAACTAAATATATACAATTACAAATACTTAGACAATGGGGATTATGGTGCATCTGAGAACTGTCTTTGGAGCAGAGAAACTTGTTTGAATTCTATATTAATTAATTAGCAATTTTGCATCTTGCTGATTACTTAGCTTCTTGGATACTCTGTCTTGTCACCAATTTCATGGTTCACTAAAAAATTAAATATGAATTTTGATAAAATGAAGGGCATATAGTATGTACTTAATAATTGTCAACTCTTTTCCTGAGACATGTACATTATCAATACAGGAGAGAAGATGAGCCTTCCATTTAAAATCCTTCAATGTTTTAGAAAAAGATTCAAAAATCTTTTTCTTAAAGATTTCAAAGACTATATAAGTTAGCAAATTGTTGGTTCAGTTATTTAAATATTTACCTTTGAAAATTTGGTGAAAAGAGAAAAAGTGAGTGAGAAGCATGTTTCATTGAAATGAAGCCTTTCATTTGTGGGGAATGTGTTATGGGGAGCTCTAATTTAGAGGAACAACTTTACTTTTCAGCAGCTTAAATTCAGAAAGCATTTACATATTTGGGTAAGACTTTGGAAAGTAGCCTGTTGAGTACTGAAAGACTAGATAATGTATACAGTGAGTTTTCCAAAAAAATTTTGTCTTATCTTTAAAACTATTTGAAAATACCTTTTACTTTTTTCAATGTTATTCTCGCATATCTTTTGGTATATAATATTGAAGTTTATATTTTCCTTTAATTTTTCTATTGAGAATCCTAAAATAACCCTGAAGAGGAAAATTATGAGTTTCCTATACTAATATTAAAATGATCCCTGGTTATAATAATTTCTATTTTTTCTTGATTTAAATTTTAAATTTTATTTTTCTGTGTGACTGCAAATTTTAGAGTCAGGATGGATATAAAATGAGATTTTTAATGGAGGAAGGTATTTGTGAAATAGCCTTTTCTCACATTAGAAGATTCCTGGAAATTGCTGTGGAGGTTCCTCAAAACACTAAACATAGATCTACCATATGATCCAGTAATTTCACTCCCAGGAATCTACCCAAAGATCACAAAAACACTAATTTTAAAGGAAACCTACACTCCTATGTTTTTTGCAGCACTATTTACAATAACTAAGGTGCAAAAAAATTCAATATCCCAAAACAGATGAATGGATCAAGATGATATCTTATATATATACACAGTGGAATACTACTCATCAATCAAAAAAGATAAACTCATGTCATTTGCTGCAACATAGATAAGAGTTGGAAAGGATTACATTCAGAAAAATAAGTCAGAAGCAAAGATAAACATTGGATGGTTTCCACTTACATGTTGAATACAGAGAAACTGAAAAAGGGGTCAACAAGAAGATAAAACTTGCAAGCTGCTCACAGATCTGAGACATTCAGCAGGGGGAGAGGAAGGGAGAAGGATCAAAACAGGGGATAGAAGAGCACAAGGGACCTTGGTGATGGCTCACAGGGCCTATGGCGTGGGAGAACTATGGGGACTACACCTTAGGGGAGAAATTAAATACTGTCCAAAAATGAACAATGATGAATGAAAACAAAAAAATTTAATAAAATAAAGAAAATTTCTGGAAATTTGAGACATAATACTTAGCTTTCTGGTTTGTTCAGAGTGCAGCTCTCAGAATACAGTTGTGCTCTATCATGTGATGAAATTCATGCCACTCTTGTTTCTTACTGTATTTCTGACTTAAGAAAGTATTTTTGTCTAAAGTTCTGAAATAGCTTGGCAAAAATTTCAGTTTTCAATATTGTGGAAAAAATTGGATTCTGCATTTTCATAAAAATGCTTAGTGGGAAGTTAATACCAACATTTTTAAAATAAAATTTCAATTTTAGAAAAGTTCATGTGTACAGAGAAACATCAAAAAAGAAATTTCAAAAAGAGTGACTGATCACCCTTTATCGAGTTTTCCCCTTTTACATTTTGACCATGATACATTTGTCACAAATAAGAAACCAGTATTTGTTCATTGCTATTAACTAAACTTCTGTCTGCATTTTTATTTCACAAGTTTTGTCACTAGGTAAAGAAAATTAATTTTTTTATAACCATGATTCTTTAATGATGGAAGGCAGTAGATGCTAAATTTATAATCTAACCTTCCATGTGCTAAAATGAATTCGTTTTAAAGTTTTACTGTTTGTGGATTTAGGCTCTTGGCACATTTTTTCTCTCACTTCTATCTACATGTCTGTCTGTCCGTCCATCCATCCATCCATCCATCCATCCATCCATCCATCCATCCATCCATCCATCCATCTATCTATCTATCTATCTATCTATCTATCTATCTATCTATCTATCTATCTATCTATCTACCTACCTATCTATCTATCATCTAACCTATACATACACATATACATCCTTCTTTCTTTTTGTATGTATTGTGACAAAACTCTAAACCAAAGTTCTAAAATACTTATGCTTTTCTCTTACTTCCCTTAAGAACTGATGGTAAGTTGCCTTCATATTCCTCATCTTTGGTAATGGAATTTAATAGCTACCAAGAGATTACTAAAATTATTAACATCTTTTCTCTAGGCAAGTATAAATAGACAAAATTTACTATTAGCAAAATAGTTTATTTCTGATTAAATCAATGAGAAGATTTCCTCATGAAAGGAAAATTTAGTTTGTGAATAGCAGCAGGTCACAATCCATAATGACAGAGCTATGTCAAATTCTGCATATTTAAATTAAGGTGGCATACAGGTAGAAGTTCACAATGTATTTTCATATATGTGATATAATTAGCTTCCAACAATAACACTCACAGTCATTTTTAGTGCTATGCTTGTAATTAAGGAAAAGGCTCAGAGAGAGTAAATTGCCCAAAGTTAAATGACTGAGACTTGATATCAGATCTTTTCTGTCTCCAGAGTCCTTGTTCTTTCTACTGTGTGGTTATCTGTCTAACTAAGAGAATGCTTACATTATTTCTAGTTTGATCATCTACTTCCTTTTATTGAAGAAAAAGAATCACTTGTTTTCTATTTCTCAGTGTTTCCTCCTGACCAGAATCACTTCAGGTTATTAGAATTTAGATTATTTGGCTTTAATGAAGGGTGTGGAATATTTTTTTCTAAAGTGAGTTATTACAAAATTAACCATCCCAAAGTAGTTCTTCCTCACAGACCCTTCTACCTATGAATTTTGGCTATAACAGGCTTCATCCATTTGATCCCACCCTGAATCTTTGTCACAAAAGCTTTTCTCTAAGGCTCCAGGCTCCAGCAAGCACACATTCCTGGTTCAGATCTCTTATGAAGTTGATTCATCACTACAAGTCCTCCTGCCCTTGTTGCAAACAGATAGATATCCAAACTCCAGCGAGCTAGCAATAGATTGTGCCAAGATAAACTTGCTGCATCTCTCTCTGGTTTCTGATTCCTATTAAATGACTCCTTTCTCCTATCATGTCACACGTCAGCTACTGAGAAAAACTGCTATTTTTATTTTTCCAAACATACTTTCTCTGTGTCCATTTGATTTGCTCGTCTTTGTTTATGTCTTTCCTGACTTTACTATCCCTTTGGCTCAGGATCTCAGTTCCCCACACATTTCTTAAGATGGCTTTCTTTGATAAAGATCTCTGAATGTGATCATTCAGTGTTTGCCCTGAGCATTATTTTTTCCCATAGGACTAATCTTACATATGTGCCAGAGAACTCCACTTCCTCCCTCAGGTGCTAGGCCAACACAGTCAATATAATCCCAATCCAGCTTGGCTCCTGGGGTAGGATATTAAGCATCTATTTCCCAAAGTCCACATTTAGATGTTTTAGGCACTCTTACTTACTAAATATGTTTTTATTAAAAATAAATAATACGAACCATCCAATAAACTTTGTTATTTTCAGTCAAAAAGAATGAACATTTTAGGGCCCTTGCTATATATTGTTTCCCAGAGGGCACTAGCAATTTTCACTGCTTCCAACAGTGTATGAGTGAATTCATTTTACTGCACCCGAACAGGCAATATAAATTAATTTTTAAACATTTCCTTATGCCAGCTGTGTTTCTCTCATGACTCAAAAATAGTTCTGTGTGTTAAACTATCTAGAAAGGATCACCTGGGGCTGAGGAGCTGCCTGACATGAAATTTCCTTCTTCTATGAGATGACTGATCTCTTATAGGACCTGTTGTTAGAAACTGCCTCTCTGCCAACACTTTTTGATGATGACATTTACTTTGTCTGTCTGTTTTTGCATTTTGGACATTGTATGTACTCCTCATGCAATCATCCTTATGTCTGAAAAATCATCCTGGTGAATTCTGTTACCTATCATTTTGGATGGTGTCTAGGCCTGGCAACCAGGGCTCAAGCTCCTCTTTGAAGTGGGATGAATCATTTAGTTCTCTACATTCTCTTCTTTGCTTTGTGCTTAGAGGAGTTAAAATCTCTATCTGGACTCCCTTTCCGTACAGTTCTGGTTTCTGAGATTTCATATATACTCTCTCTCCTTGAACCCTTGAAATTCAAACCTATATGTGATAATCATTCCCCACTGTCATCTGTGTCAATATACAACAATAGCCTTTTTTTTCAACACTGTTCATGTCTTTAATCATCTGCTTATTAATATCCTCTCAAATAATCTGTTGGAGTGTAGTGTCTTTTTCTGCCAAGATTATGACTTGTAAGGGGTTTTAAATAATGATAGAAGGAAATCATTTCATGGACATACTAAGTACTTAGAGAACTTGGACTATCATAATATGGTCTTACTCCTTAAAATTGACCTTCATACTTAAGTATATTTGACCAGGCCATTACTATCAACTCAGTCTAATAGTTGCTTTTTTCCATGTTTCTTATGCCATGAAGATTTTTTTTGGGCTTTAAGTAAGCAGACTCTTTTGAGCTTATGTCTGTCTAGTTAGGTCTTAATAGTTGAGGTTTAAATCTAATTCAGTGGAGGAGATCCATTGGAGAATTCCAGTTCTCTTCAGGGATTAACCTTATATAAGAATCTCAATTTTCCTACCATGTGGAGGTTTGGGGTAAGTTGTCTAAAAGAAGTTCAGAATAAATTTTCTAAGAAAGTTCTATGTTAAGCACCAGTGTGCTAGACTTATTGTTTATTCTTTTTAATTGTGTTGTATTTTCTTGAGGTAACATTGGTTTACAATTCTATATAATTTAGGAGTATAGGTCCACATCTCTTTAGATGTACATTTCCATACTACATATACCACCAATATATCAATAACCGTCCACATAATCCATTTTTGCTTTGCTTTCTATATTCCTCCTTCTACTCTCGTAGGCTCAATTTTGGAGTCAGATTTCAAGGGCTTGTTTTTTTTTTTTAGTTTTGTCTGTTTTCTTCCTTTATATTTCACATGCGTGACATCACTCAATATTTGTCTTAAAAATACCCTCATGAAATCTGGCTCTATGGGAAACATGATAATCTCAGAATCCTAAACCTAATAGCTCCTTTGACTCTAGTATTTCTTAGTAGCTGCTATAAAATCTATATCGAACAAGGTTTGAAGATCTGAGTGAAATTATTTTAGTCTGTGTATTTAAAATACTGTGTTTAAGGTATAGCTTCTGAGATTTGTTTTTGAGTTCACAAATTGTTTTTTTTTTGTTTCTGGGACTCTACGATGGTATCTAGAGAAGATATACGAGTCTCACTTGGGCCTCTCTGCTGGCACAGGGGTTAAGTCTCAGTGCTATCAAGCTATTGCCACCCACTGAGGCATGAATTTGATCCACAGTCAGGGATCTGGTCCACATATGGCCTAGCAGACCTCTAGGTCAGACCTCTAGTATCTCCCACTGCTCCCCTCAGCAGTGTATTTCAGTAGATCTGTCTGCTCTACTACTCATTTTGTCTCTGGTGAATCCTTTCATTCCCTGCACCTCTGACCTACACCCCAGTTCTTGTATGCATAAGCAAATAAATCTTAAAAGAAAGTCTCACTTGTGGAACTAGGAACTAATCATATTAACTATATCCTGGATAGGTTGCTAGAGCACTAGCAGGTAATTAGTATAGATTTTACTTAATAATTAAAACAATATTGGTTCATCAATTATAGCAAATGTCCCAGAATAAAGATGTTAATAATAGGGGAAACAGTGTGAAGTTTATGGGGAACTCTATTAACTTTGTGATTTTCTTCTGTAAAATTTTCCATATTAGAGTACTTTACAAATCACCTTAAAATAATTTTATTTATAATCAGAAATAATATTTTATATAAAGAGAAAATTGTCAAGACCAATAATATGATACTTTTATATGTTTTGTATACATATATAAAATATATGGGTATATATATACATATATATATCTTTCCATTTATGAAGGTGCTATTACTACTATTTCTTTAAAATCCTATTTGGAAATATACACGAAATTAGTTAGTACCAAGTAATCTCAACAATTATCTCTGGGTGGTTGGGTTGTGAAAAAGAAATGGTTCATCCAAAAGATTTTCTGATTTCATAAAATGAACATGAATAATCTGCACAAGTAGTAAATAACACACACAAAAAGTTATTGCAAGGAAGAGAATAAACAATGTACCTATAAAAATCAGGTTTCCCCTGAAAATTATTTTGGGATTGGCAAAATAATCTAATCTAACAGTAGTTGTTTAGCTAAACCTTGCTTCCCTCCTGTCTGCAGCAGATTCAGCTCTGTTGTTACATTATAATATCTCTAGGGAAAGACTTCCATTTTTACAGATACTTCATATATACTAGCCCTGATAATTTCTCTGGAGATATATCTTCCTGGGAGCTGAATACAGAAGTTTCTATCATTTCCTCTAGGGATGTTAAAATATGCTGTTTCTCTTATTTTTCTAAACCAAACTCTCATAGAATACATGTAAGCACAAGGGCATGCACACACTTCAGACATATACAATTGATTTTGTCTGCTCTTCCAAATAGTTCTGTTTTAAAATGACTCTTACATAACTTAATGGGAGGCTATCCAGGATGAGAGTAGAAAGATCATGCATGTTATTATTCAACAACTAAAGGACTAGCAACAGCCATTTGGGACACGGAAAACACCCTAAAACTCTCTTCAGGGCCTGAGAAGCAGAGAGGGGAATTCCTTTTTTTTTTTTCTATTTTCTTTTATGTTAAAGATTTATTTTATTTATTTATGCATACAAGAGCTGGGGTGTAGGCCTGAGCTGTGTGTTGAGGGGTGAGAGGATTCACCAGAGTTAGAGTGGGAGCAGAACAGGCAGATCGACTGAAATACACTACTGAGGGGAGCAGTGGGTGAGACAGAAGCTGGCCCTGTGGGTCAGCTCCCTGGCAGGGAATCAAACTGTGCTGCAGTGGCTTGCTTATAGCTTCACAGTGCTGAGACTTAACCCCTTGTGACACCAGGGAGGCCCTAAAGAGGGAAATTCTAATCTGTGTAGGGACAAACAATGAAGGCGTTCCTGAAGATTACCTTCTTTCCCCTCAATTATTTTATTTCAATCTATATCTGAAAATAGAAAGACTGCATAGAGTAATAAAATAATCTGGATACTCAAAAGAAGAATAACTTTTTCTGTAAAGATGGAGTTGCCATATTCTATAATTTTGAAGGCAGGAAATAAAATTTCACACTTTTTTTCCAGGAGAAGTTCTTTGATGAAAAAGAGCATATTATTTCATGAAGTAAACCTTAGACAGGTTATTCTAAATGTAACAGCATCAACTTAAAATTCCAGGTTTTCATATATGAACTTGAATCTTACTTTTTAAATGTTGACATGTGTTTTCATTATTATTGTAGTTTTGTTGACATTTTATTGGAAATCTAGGTAGCATTATGTGAGTCTAGTTGAATTCTTTTATTTTTTGCATGCAACTCATTTAATCTTTTAAAAAATAGATGTATTAAATAAGCCAGTTAGTAATATTATTTTTATTACTACTAACAGGATTTATAATGTGTTTCCTCAGAACTCCTACTCTACAAATTATAGAATGTTTGGAAAATCTACATTATATCAAAGGTACACATGCATGCATTTGTGTATATGTTTGTATATGGAAAATCTATATTATATCAAAGGTACATGTGCATGTACTTGTGTATATGTTTATATATGTGCATGTGTGCATATATGTTGGAATGTGATGTCAGGTTTGTTTGATTGAAAGGAATAGTTTCCTTTGTATTGACATTTTACCAATATTTTACACCATAGAAACTAAAAATCTAAATAATCAATCAGATTAGACAATAAATACTGTGCGCTTACATTTATTTGTTTTACTATAACACAAAGACTGGAACATAAAAAGAACTCAATAAATATTGCTATATGACAAGTTTGATGTTAGTATATTCTCTGAAAATCATTTCTTCATAATAAAAAAATTGTTGATATTAGTTAAAAGAACAAAGTACTAGTAGGAACAGAAAATTTGAATTTTACTTATTTCATGGTTGGTTTCTCCCATAACACCCCAACAAGGACTACAATTAGCAATCAAACAAGTGAAGTGTTTGTAGGTGTATTACAAATATGTTCATTTAACAAAGAAAAGCAATCGTAAGACTTTGGAAGAATTTTCATATATTCTCCCTCCCTGATGTGTAGTGAGAGAATAAACAAGATACCAAGCGAAGCTAGAAGGACTATTAGTAGAATAGATTGAAAATAATAAGAATAAAAATAAAGTCATATGCCGTGACCCAGAACAGAGCTGTAATTAAATTTACTGGGCCAGAAAATTTACTTTGGGCATTAACATCACCTTTTGGCAATTTAATGTCTTTGAGTGTAAGTACGAATCCATATTATCTTTCCATTTGTTTTATAAAGCATATTTACTCCAAGTGACTTCTTAATAAAAGAAACCTACTACTTTTAAACCTACTACTTTTAAACCAACATAACATTCATATGACTAACATCAACATTTTTCTCACAAATTGAGCTTTGTTTTCTCTTTAACATTTTATCAAAAAAAGCCAAAGCAAAATTTACTTAGTAATGACAGGAAAAGAAGAAAGTTGATCTGTCACTAATCATTTACTCTATATTGGAAACTATTGAGATCATACTAAGAGAATTTATTCTTTTGTTCAGTGAGATAGAGTATAACTTACCTGACTTCTCTCTTTACCTTTATTATTCCTAATGATGGGAGGAGGAGTGAAATATCTGATTGGTGATTATGTAATTCTGCCTCCCCTCTTTCTCTGTGTCTTTGGGGTCTCTCTGCCTTTGTCTTGACTTTGCCTCAAGGTCTGATCAAGGTCTGTCTTGTGTATATAAAATACATCTCTCTAATCCACTCATCTGTCCTTGGGCACATAGGTTGTTTTAGTAACTTGATTACAAATAGTGCAGTGGTAAACACGTGAAGGTGCACATTCCTTCATATTAGTGCTTTTGCACTCTTTGATTAGATACCTAGCAGTAGATTTGCTGGATGATATGCTATAAATATTTTTTAATCATTTGAAAAATCTCCATACTGTTTTCCAGTCTATGATCTCCTTAAGAGTGTACAATATTTCCTTTTTCTTAAGGGTGTTTTCATTCTCCCGCAAGGACAGGATTTTTTTTGCTGTTCTACTTTATTTTTTTCTTCTATTCACAAAGCAGTAGTGTCTTTGTTTATTTTTATTGAAGCAACATTGCATTGTAGTATTATGTAAACTTGAAGTGAGCATCATCATAAATTAACAGCTGTGCATTTTATACTAAGTTCACCACTAATTTATGAGTCAATTTCAGGGCAATATTAACATTTATAACTAGTTTCTAATTTACCTCCTCAACCTAGAAGCTTCTGAGTGTATGATAATTATTAGAGTAACCAAAATGCAAAGAAATTGCCCTTTGGAATAGTGAATTTATTTTTTAGTTGACATGATATTGTTATGGATTATTTTTTTAAAGCTGATTTCTTGTATTAGCATGCAATTAAGTACTTGATGATTGTTTAAAAAAGGATTATTCTCATTCAAGATACTTTTCTGTAATCTCTATGGTATCTTATTGGTTTGGAATAAACATGGGATTACTTTCTTGATAAAAGTCTTTTATACTTTATTCATATTGATTAGAGTTTCAAAGTTTTTCAAACAGGCACAGTAAATGTAAAAGAATAAAACAGTGAGAATGTAGCTGTATTCCTCTGAAATATTACCTAGGGTTACTTAAAAACTGTAACTTTCATCTTTTTTACTCACAAAAGAGTAAAACAATATCATTTCTCTGTGTTAACTATATTGCTAGCTCAGGTCAGATCAATGGCAAATTTGAATAGAATATTTTTCCCTATTTGAATAGTTTCAGTAGTACAGAACTTTGAATGTTAAGCTATTCAGAAATGATAGAAATAATAGAAAGTTAATCTTAAGGTGACAGTCATTTAAAAATGTTTACTTAGTAAATGAAAATTTGAAGAGTTCACTAATGAGTTCTCCTAGTGACATAATCGTGGATTTATATTTTTAGATGAGACAGCAAAATGTTAGCTGAGTTAAGAGGATGATGACAATTTTTGTGTCTATATGCATGTAACATTTAATCTCAAATATTAATTATGCTATTCAAAAATGGGAAATAATTTTCATGAGGTAATTACACTAATAAATTATTTAACTTTTATTTATTGTCCCTATAATTTCGATATTGGCTATTTACAAAATATATTGCCAGCACATTCCATCCTTTCCTTGCAGTTGTTCTCTAGGTAATTAGGTGGGTAATTGACTGAATGGACTTTAATGCTAACAAAACTAAAGAACTTTTGTTACCCTGAATTTCTTTAGTCTTAAAACCATACATATGAATCTATAACTAGCACCTGCATTGTGAAAATTCACAGCAATTTTGCAAGTAAAAAGTAATGGCTAATTCTTGAGTGTTTAATATGTCTCAGGCATATATTACCTAACTTATGATATCAACTCATACCTCTCTTTCGAAATAGCTTCCTTCTATTCCCACATTGTTTAGAGTTTTATCATAATTAGAGACTGAATCTTACCAAAAGCTTCATCTGTATCTGTTGATAGTATCCTATGATTTTTATCTTTATGTTTGTTGATTTGATATATTATATTACAAAAACCATAGTTCAGGACCAGATGGCCCTACAAATGAATTTTATCAAACTCTTAAAGGAAATGAATGCCTACCTTTCTCAAATTGTTTTTAAGAATACAATGAAGAGGAAATGCTCCCCAGTACATTTTACATTGCCATTACCCTAATATCAAAACCAGACAAAGATAGTTCAAGAAAATTTTAGACCAATATCCCTGATGAACACACAGAATATCAACAAATACTAGTAAATAAAATTCAATAGTTATCTCAATGATTAAACACCATGATAACTTGGGATATATCTCATTGATTCAAGGAAGGTTTAATATAGGTGACTCAGTTACTGAGACTGTGTTTAAAAAAAATCCCCTCAATATTTATGAAATTAATAAAAATACTATTTTGAATTATTGAATGTGAAATGCATATTTTCAGATTTTTTATAGCTTTAAGTTAATAAGATTAAAACAATTATTGAGTACTGGCTAAATTCCATCTGTTTGGCGGTATCAGCAAAAGTTTTCAACTTTACATAAGGTAATAGCTATTCCCCTATTTTCTCATGAATGTTGGGAAAGTATTCATAAGGTAATCAAGACTTCTCTAAATAAAGATCATTTATAACTACTAACTACTACTAACTACTAACTAATAACTACTTTATAACTACTACTTCATTGTGAAGTTTGTAAAACCTAAACTAGAATTGTATACTCTGTGATTAATCATACCAGTGTGTTAAATAACCCTAAAATAGGAACAAAATATAAGAATGTAAGTTTTAACATTCTTCAATGATTTAATTTAATAACTACAAGACGTTTAGGGCATTTATAAATAGTATTAGTGGTAATACAATTTAAGCTATTTTGGCATAACGGCTATGGTAATGTATGTTAGTCTTATCAATTCATCTGAAATAAATTTTGAAGTGAACATTGTACATATCAGTCTAATTATAATAACAAGACTTAGGCAATTAAAACTTGCAATGATCAGCAAACAAATGCATTTATATTCTACAACTCTATGTCACAATAAAACATTTTGATTAATAGAAATGGCAAACTAGTATCTACTTTTTTTAGCATTGTGCCTAAAAAAGAAATTTATGATTACTCTTGCTTATCATACACACTGAATTCTAAGAAAACATTTATTTTAATCAAGCAATTGTTACTGACAATGAAGAATAAAATAATGGAATTAGAACCACAATCCCAAATGAGTCACTACTATTTCTGTGAACACATCCTATGTGAAGTACAAAAACATTATGAATGCCTTTTCTGAAGTCTAGACTCAATTAAGAAGACAGTCTTTGAAGAGATTCATTTTCTTTATAAAAAACATAGCAAATCACAGACGTATGAAATTCAGTATAGCTAATTTAAATCCTACCGTCTTTCTATAATGGTGTGAAAGTCAAGTTTTGTTGGTATAGCCTCTCACTTAAAGTTTTCAGCAGAACCTTTGCCTATTTTGAAGTTCATCTTAAGCATTAGATAGATATTGAATTTCCTAAGCATCAGGCAAGGTATCTGGATCTGTTACTGACTATTCCTTAATCATCATAGGATAATATTTCCAGGTTGTTAAGTAAAGCAGAATGTGATGTAAACAGACATGACCATGACTTGACTGTGGATTTGTTGATACAATACCAATACAATGTACATTAGTTTCTTTTATCTTCTTGTTCCAGAAATTCTTTCCTTTCATTCACATACTTTTCTTATTTCCAGGCCACATGTCCATATATACTTCTAATGCCTCTCAGTGATCGAATCCTGTGTTTATAATTTTATTTTTAAATTTGATTTAAATATTTCATTATATACTTCTACCTTTGCATAATAGAAAACTACAATTTAAATTAAATTTAAAATACTAACTATAGGTCAAGTGTTCATAATGATTATAAACTGCCAAAATTAATTACTTAGGTTCCCCTTATTTTTCTATACTTTCCCTCCAATAATATATACAGTTGATACCAAGCATTTTAGAACATTTATGGTATCTAAAAATGCAGTGAAATTCTGGACTTGATATAATCATCATTTGAGGCACATGGTATAATTTTCTTTTTTTCCCTGGGAATTTGGAAGAAATATTCACATTACCTAAAATCTGTTGCACTTTTATTTCATGCCAGTATTAATTATCACTTTTCCCACTGTACAGATGAGGTCAAGGGTAGTTAAATATCTTACCCAAGGAAATGGAAAAGCTTGGATTTAAGCCAGGCCTGCCTCACTGCTGAGCCAGAGCTCATCAATGCCTGTGCTAAATGAAATAGCTCAATAGAGTCCATTGTCAATTCTCAGTCTGATTTTGACTAGTGACAGTGAAGTCTAAAAGTTTGTATTTAGTTTCTCTTTGAATGTTGCCTCAATAGACTCTTTCTTTATGCCAGAAATGCTCTCATTTTCTTGCTTATATTTCTAGTAATTCATTTAAAACAAAAGAAATATAAGCCTTACCATCTTATTTTGTCATACTTACAGTTATTGGTACATAAATTTAGAAAAAAAGCCTGAAATACTTAAAAATGATATGAATCAGAAACCAAGAAATTAAGGTGAAATTCTGAAGTATTTTTGACTACTCTAGTTAACTTTCGACTCTAAAGTTTCCTAGGCATTATTCAACAACTTTCATCACAAATTGCCCCTGATGAACACTTCTTTCATTTTGAAAGATGAATTACAATGATTTTTGAAAGGGAAATAACTAGGGAGAGGTAAAAAGAGAGAGAATACTGACAAGATGAAAATTATAGAACAAGTAATTGGAAGTTAATTTGAAAACACCACTGTTTGATGCTTGATATGATTATGTGCATTGTATACTGAGTGGTGATTAGGCATTGTGGAATCAGCCTTCTCAAAGGGGTCAGACAGACTTTTTCTCAATGTGACCAAAGTAGTTCTTCCCCAATAAGCGCCACATTGGTTGGTATGGGGAACTGAGGTCAATTGAGGCCAAATGTGTTTTAGGAAGTGTGTTACCATTACTTAAAGAGCAGCTAAGCCTTGAAGACTAAATAGCTTTTGTCCTTGCTTTAGTCCTTTGACTATTTCCTAATCAAAGAAGTAATCACTGCTCTGCTTTTTCTGAGCTAGAGGAGTTTGTAGTTTGGAGAGTATCACCCTGGTGTAGGCTTATCACTGAACATGTCTTATCTGGTTGAAAAACTCATCTTTCTACTCAGACTAAAAGAGGGAGTCATACCCTCTTGTCATGTAAAGTGTTCCTCTCCTCTCTTCCTGATGCACCAGTTCCCTTATTTACACAGTATTTATAAATATGTACACACATGCACACACCCCCATTGTCCCCATTTTGTTTTAGAATTCATAGTCATGTAAATTCTCCTTAGCTATGTTATTAAATTTAGACTCTTTCTCTAACTAATCTGTCTGATGTTATGTTTCATTTTTCCAGCCTCAGATGAATCCAGATGGGATGGGGACATCTTTCCTTGTGTCCTGAGACAGCCTAGGTAAAAGAAACTGTGAGCTAGTAGGATGAGCTGCCCCAAGTCCAGTTTGAACAGGTGGACTAAATCATGCATTGGCAAGTCCTGTCCAAACAATTTGGCCCACTGCATTGACCAAGAGGCTCCATGACAGACAAAAAGCATTAGTTCCTGACTAACAATTATCATTTCCTGGAGGGAGAAGACAGGATATAATTATATTGTACAAATGTGATATCACAAAAAATTTCCTCTTGATTTTTTTAAACTGAGAGCAAATAACTATACTACCTGGATAAGAAAAAATCTAAATCTGTAAGTAAAATTATTGCAGCTAAATACAATTTAATAAAGAATTTGAAATACATTAATGATGCAAGTAATTGCATTAACCATGTAGTAATACTATGCGAATGGAAGGTGAATCACCACTCTCACTCTCGCTCTCGCTCTTGCTCTCTCGCTCTCCCTCTTGCTCTCACTTTTTAATAGTTCATGTGCATTAAAATTACACAGTATCTACTTTTGTGCCTCCCTTGTGGCATAAGGAATTGAGCGCCTCACTATGGGTCTTCTGCAGTCTCTGCAGCTCGAGTTCGAGCCCTGGCTAGGAAGGGGACCCACATGGCGCAACAGACCTAGCTCGCTGCTCCCCTCAGTAGTGTGTTTCAGTCGATCTGCCTGTTCTGCTCCCCAGTCTGTCTCTGGTGAACCCTCTCACTCCCCACATATCTGGCCTGTACCCTAGCTCTTGTGTGCATAAATAAATAAAATCTTTAAAAAAACAAACAAAACCCACAAAGTACCCACTTTTATAAGGTAAGAGGAGGGATATGTAATATGTAGGATCTTTTTCATAATAGGCAACAAAATTCTAACTTTCTGTTCATGACATTCTCTTGATTCCATGGAGCCTTTAGATAAGAGTGTTTGTGTAAAGAGATTCTCAACCCAAAGAGAGCAGCAGATTCAAGATCCTGGCTGCTGAAAGAGACAAGGTGTGAAATGTATCTTCATACTGAGGCACTCAGGTTTTAGGGGTGGAAATAATGAAAATGCAACACGGCCTCTTAATTAATTGAGCGTATGTATGAGATTTTTAACAAATACACACGATCATCTGCAGAGAATCTAATTAGCCAGGGTGGGCGGTGCACATAAGCACTATTTAATGTACTCAGTAACTTCTGCTTGCAGGAAAATGGAGAAGTGCTTCCCTATTTCTCCTCCTAATTAAATCCAAAAGCCTTGAATATTTTACATACAGTCTACACAAAAACACTCATATACAGAGAGAAGAGGAAGGACCAATTAGAGACATTTGGACTTGATGAATACATGATAGATTTTCTAGGATTTTTTTGGTCTTTCTATTGTTAGTTTAATATTTTTTCCTTTATCTCATATATTCCAAATTTAGTACTAGAGAAACTGGAACCTGGAATACCAAATGGTGGGGGGAAAATACAGTCATTAGTAATAACTTCCTTTAGTCAAAGGACCAGGAAAAGATTATCTTAGTAAGCAGAAAACTTTTAGAGAATAATTGGTTGAGTACAGTCAAGCACCCCAGACAAACTGGTTCCATCCCTGCTTCTGCATTGCAAAGATCAGGTGGGAAATAAGTTTTTCTTCCTCACCAGGTTGTAACAAGGTGTGTCAACCACCTTGCCTGCACAGTGTCCTCAGAGAAGTGTCTTTCTGAGAAGTCTTTCAGAAAATGTATTTCAGAACTATTTCCCTAGGAGTTGAAAAAGAGATGAGTTACATTTTTATGTCCCACTGCTCCTGGGTAGCCCACTGGGAACTGGCTTCCTTTATTTATAGACTATTAGTGGGTGAAATCCAAATGGGTTCACAAGGCTTTTGTGGAATTCCTCTATATGTGGACTTAAGAAGTGGAGTCAGGAAAATATGAAGTGGAATAAAGTTAGCTTGCCCATCATATTATACAGAACATTACTCTTAAAAACATTAAAAGATGAGTTAAAATAGAAAACATTCTCTGCACTGTTTTAATAAGTCTAATCTCTTATACTATATAGTGTGTGGCAGTTAAATGGAAAATTTACTTTTCAGTTAAAAGACTTGATTTTTAACAGTTACTAGATATGTTAGGTGAGAGACTTACATGATCTTTCAAAACATCTTCTCTTTCTACAAGATTAACAAAAGTTTATGAAATAATGTGTTAACTGCAAAATATCTTGTGAGGTACTCAATAAATATTAATTGCTTTCACCCCACTTCTATTAATTTAGCAGTTTACAATAATTAATGTAACAATGAACAATGCATGTTGTACTCTATTTTGCTGTCTAGTTTACAAAAATTTAAACATATTCCACTTTATAACCATAATAGTTATGTGATATTTCCAGAAGAGATATCATGTTTTATAAATGAAAACACAAAGTAGCTAATGAGCGAACATTTATAACTCAAATTCAATTTTTTTCTCTTCAAATACTACACTCCTGTCACTTAATGATGTACCTCCTAAGAATATACTTTAGTTAATTTCAAATTATGTTTATCCTAAATTAAATTTCACAAAGTATCTTTGGGATTCTAAGTATACATATTTATATGTCACTGATCTCATTTGCAGAGTGTTATCTAATTAGAAATAATCGTAGGCACTGTAATATATTTTTATTTTGGTCTCTAGAAAGTATTGTGCTTAAATGATATGAAAATGTAATAGCCAGCTGTCATAATGTTTATATTCTCCAAGGAACAAATTGTTGCTATCTTCATTGGCAATTTTTGTTAGAGTTCTAAAGATCCCTGTGTATAGTGTGCAGTTATTTATGAATGCCACAAATGCAATTCTATATCAGTGATACAACCCAACTTATATCATTTCTCCATATTTCATAAAGATAATAGCATGTGCACTCCAAAACATCACAGCACTTTCAAGGTGAGAGATGTAAACAGATTGTTCCTCTATTCCATTTATTTCATAAGGTTGATTTTTGCATTTCTTTGTTCCTTGCCTTTTTGATCAGGTAGAAATGGGCTGTATTTTCAGGCTTTTATCAGAAAAGTTTCTCTTCATTCTACCACTCCAGTTATAAAGTTGCCTTTACTACTCTATTTTTTAAAAAAATGTAATATTCTGTAATGTTGCAAATGAAGATTTGATTGTGAAGTAGAAGGTTCTCCTGTCTTTCCCGTTGGAGATTTTATTATGAAATCATCTCTCAAGTTCTCCATGAAAAGGCTCATCGGATTTCATTCATACACTTATACTATTCATTTTGTCTATCCTAAACTGTACGAGCATATGAAAACATACCTGTTGTTTTTTGTTTCTTTTACATTTTCTAGTTTCAAGTTATTTACTTACTTGTTTGTTTTATTGAAGTAACATTGGTTTACAACACTATGTATGATTTAGTTATAGGTTCACATCTCTTCAAATGTATTTTAAGGGTAACTTATATCTATGTTTTTAGGAAACTTTTAGTGCTATTGGTTTTGTGTTAGAACATAGCCTTGATTCCATTTGAGGTGCACATATATTACTTTAAAAGGCTGATATTCTTGAAACATCAATCAATTATTGGAGATGGCTCAAACTTAACATCTGTAATCTCAGCGATTAAAAGTTAGATAGAATAGGTGGGCATATGCCTCTTACAATTTGTTTAAAAACAAAGCGGGCTAACAACACACAATTGTCACAATTATTTAAGAGCTGGGATATCTATATACAAACTAATATTTCTCTTGGCTAATGTCCAGAAGTGTTAAATATGACATGCCTTATGAGGTGGTGCTTATGGTGTTTTAAAAATTTTGTCTACAAACATTAATCAGCATTTCATCTAAAACAATAATTTGCATAACTTATTTCAGGGTAATATATATAATTCCTAGAAATAATTATTTGATTTCTTAAAACAATTCACTATGGCTTCCATTAATTATTTATTTTGCAAAGTTACTATTCCTATTACAATATATGTTACAATATAATATGTGAAAGGCATGATAGACAATATTATGTTCTCTGTGTTTAGAAACAAAAGGGTTCCCTCCATCACTTCCATGACTATCCTCTTCTCACCCCTCTGTGTATTACTATATCACATAAAACCTTTCCATTTTGATTTGGGTAAAATTCCTAAAATGTATATTGTTATTTCTCTCTTGCTCTGATCCTTTTTTTTGGTTACTATTTAACATATTTTTCATTTATCAATGGTTGATATCTTTGCACATTTGGGCTACTATGACAGAATGGCATAGACTGGATTGCTTATATAAACAATGGAAATTTACTTCTCACAGTTTTGGAGCTGGGAAATCCTAAACCAAGGTTATCAGCAGATTTATTGTTTAATGAAGGCCAGCTTCCTGGTTCACATATAACTGTCTTCACCCTATGTTTTTACATAGCAGTAGAGGGAAGGGAACTCTCAGGCGTTACTTTTTCTTTTTAAGAGCACTAACCTCATTCATAGAAACTCCATTCTTATGATGTAATTACATTTTAAAGACTCCTTTTTCCTAATACAATCATTTTGGTATTTAAGATTTTAAAATATGAATTCTGAGGGAACACAAACATTCAGTTAGTAACAGTTGGATTGATTCAATATTGGTGTATTATATTCTTGGTGAAACAGAAAAACCATGGGGTAAGATTCTTGAGGCTAATTCTTTAATAACACTTTAAAAGCTCTATTATGCAATCTACAATACATGTAAAAGAAGTTGAGTACAGAAGAGGGTGAGGTTTGGTTATATTTGGAGGATGATTTAATGAGTTTGGTGGACAACTTTTGTTGGAATTAAGAAGAAATATAGAAGGATTAGAACATGGAAAACCACATAAGATTGTTTTTAATTGTAATTTTAAAATTGGAATGGTTCTGAAGGAAAAAAAGTAAATTGGTTGAGACATTAGATGGAATAAAAGTGATCGTTCTCTAGAAGGCCAAAGAAGATACAGTCATTCATTAGTAAAAGGTGAAGAAGGATGTAGGGAGAGTAAAAAGAGTTCAGCAGAGATGAAGTAGATAGAGTATTGTATGACAATGACATTGCCATAAAAGAAGGACTGTCATTGCCATAAAAGAAGGATGGAGTATTATATGACAATGACATTGCCATAAAAGAAGGATTGTTATAAATATAGCACTGGAATTGTAAGACAATGAGAATCCTAAAGTCCCTTGCTATATCTACAGGAGATCTGATGCTCTGTTACACTGGAATTGATCTATGAAGAAACAGTTGTCTAAGGAGGAGAAGTCAGGACTCAACAAGATAGTAATCAGTAACTAGTGATCCATGGAAATTTTGCAGATGTAACAGTTCTAGAGCAACCAATGGAAATTGCCATAAGGGTATAGAAAGTTTTTAAAAGAGTATTAATAGGATGTAAAACTGGGAGGGGAGTGATGAAGGGAAAAATATATGTTTTTACAATTATAAAAGATGATGAGCAACAGAGATGTGAAATTGTCTGATTTCAAATATATAGCCCCAAAGAGTAATGTTTTAAATGAGAGGCTATCCTGATCATTTAGGCCTGAGGATTTGTTTCTGTAGTTGACCTTTCCTTTTCTGGAAAGCACAGCATTCAATCTAGTGGAGTCTCTTTTGATGGAAGAGCTGCCTATATGATAACAAGACTTCAGAGTAAATTGTCTCATAGCTGTTATGAGAAATAATGGTAACAACAATTATAGGTGCAAGTACTGGACACCTTGTATGTTACAAGCACTGTGATAAAACATGTCATCCTTTGAGATAATATGTGCATGGTAGTAAAATTATGTATAATTTATAGTTGGAGAAACTGGGATCAAGAAAATGTATATGACACACTAAAGGTCACAAACTTAATGAACTCATAATTTTCATCTAATGCACTCTTAACTTCTTTGAATTTCTCCACAGTTTAGGCCATTTCTTTACATATATATATTTTATGTGTGGATTTTAATTTTAGTGGTTTACTTTTTAGGGGCTATCTCAGTTTGGATTGGACCTCACATTGTCTCCTTGCCTGACAACTAAATGAACCTGGCCTGAATCACGTAAGATGGGGAAGGCACTGTTATGCAATATAAGTTGGTATGGTTGAGTGGGTGAATCATTTAGATGCTGTCCTCTACAAAGCTAGCCTTACTAATATTGTTTTAGTGGTGCTTATTATTTCAATTGCTTGTTCAATATTGGTAATGAATTGGAACTGAGCCAGTTATGTATATTGTTTTCACAGCTCTTCTTGTGAAATTCAACAGTCACAGGTATATGAGATGGTGAGAATATTATTAGAAAAAGGAAACTTGCAAAACCAAGAAGGTTGAACCAAGATTCTTTTTAGGGGCACACATTTGACAATGTGTTGTTAATTTCTAGTAGCCACTATGTTTTAAAAAATAAGTTTATGACCCTGATTATGGTAGATGAGGACATTTTTTACAAAAAAGATTTATTTATTTATGCATAAAGGAGATGGGGGGTCAGGCCAGAGGTGCAAGAGAGTGATAGGACTCACCAGAGACAGAGTAGGGCTCAGAATAGGTGGAATGACTGAAATACACTGCTGAGGGGTGCAGTGGGCAAGGCAAGAGAAGTCTGCTGCGCCATGTGGGCCAGCTTCCTGGCCGGCAATCAAACTTGTGCTACGGTGGCTGAAGATAGCTTCATAGTACTGAGACTTATCTCTTTGAGCCACGAGCCCCCAAGGACATTATTTTATAGCTAGAATCTTATCAGAAGATACAAGTTTTCTGTGCTTTAATTGTACAAAGAATAAGCAGCATTATCCAAAAGGAGGGGTGGAGATTTTAATTCCTTATTTTCTATATGGAGATCATGTATATGCATAGGACTGAGAATATTTCATAAATGAATAAAGGATGACATTTCTTATTTATTCACATCATTTTGTATGTGTATGTGATTGTCAAATTTCCTGTCACTTTAATTAGTTGCTTTATTTTCTGTTTTGAAAGCACAAGTAGTTTAGGTACATTAACAAGTATCTTATATGATTATTACTTTTCTTTTCCTAAGTATTATTGATTGTTGATTAAAAGTATTACTTACTTTATACATATTTATATACTGACTAAAATGCAATTCCATAATAAAAGGATAAGACCCAAACATCAGATTGTAAAGGAATAAAGAAAGGGAATTACGATAATGAAAATGAGGCATCCATATTAATAAATTACTAGGGGAAACTATTCTATAAATTACAATGGTAAATAAAAATTGGCTAGGACAAAATGTCATAAGACAGTCTATTGGTGTTGCCAGAAACAGTTATTTTTATTGATGATCTGTCACCTGATGGTGACATCAATATTTACAGTGATACGATGAATTGCTGCCCTTAAACCTTTGACCTTTCTATAACAAGTTAGAAGGTGGAAATAAAGACAAGGCAACATGCAAATAACACTATACCTACATGTATGATGCTAACTCAACATACAGCCAGAAAAATTCACTTAAAAATTCAGATAAAGTGGAATCATCAACCTGGTCTCACAATAGCATGATTTGAAAACAGGACTAGATTTTCATTATCAACCATATAAGGTGAGGGATATGTTCTCAAGTGTCTGAAACTTCTTAATACATTTCTTCTTAAAATTAGGCCTGGGGATACCAATTCAAGTGCTGTTTTATTGAATTTTTTTGCAGAGAATAAGTATAAACTGAAATAGACTCCTCAATCTATTGAAAACAAAATGGTTAAAAACTCTCAATGATAAAAAAAAAATGACATAAAGATCATGAATCACAGTAGCTTACCACTTAGCAAGTTAGCAGAAATACATGCTCTCAAAGAATTACTTTTGCTTTTCTTTAAAAATGATGAGGATTCAAGCATGCCATTTCTTTTTTGGAGTACAATGAGCTTAAGGTTGTTGACTGGGTGTGTAGAATTGGGAAGGAAAGCAACTGAAGAGAAAGAAAGTGACTAATGGGAAGAAGTTATTATTTTAGTGATTTATTCTACCAACCTTGTTCAATCAGCAACTTTGACTTATGTCAATCATGCATGGATCCAAATAATTACTTTATTCTGACAATTTTTTTGTATTCTGAGTGGTATGTCAAGTAGCTAAGTCATTGTTAACAGTTCAAGAGTCAGTAAAATATTTAAATGTTCACTGATACGATTATTAGGTTGTTCTGTGAGAAAGACTGGATTTATTCCCAATGGGCAGAATAAGCACATATATTTTCATAAATAGTTCTAAATAGCTTGCCTTAGGTTGAACTGAAGCAGCTTAGTAGATACAATTGGGTTTCAACTTAGTTCAAGTATCAGCAGAACTGAAGACCCTCAGTGAATTGAGAATCTCAAAGAGCTGGTCCTTCTTCAATTGGTGGAATGGAGAATAAAGTTTGCCCCAGAGAGAGAAATGCTCCTTTTTTAAAATGCAAAGTTAGGTGCTGTCAGAGCCAGGCTGGCTGTGTTTTTATCGACTACTTCTAGTTGACAATTGAGATCTGTTAGTCACTGAGTCCACATTAACCCACTGCAAAGTGGAATATCAGGTCAGAGTGTCATAGTCATTCATGGTTCAGGTATACAGATTAAACGGAAGCCAGTAGCAATCTAATACTGCTTTCAAAAGTGAGTTGAGCTGGTAGCTGTGTCTGGAAGGCAATAGGTCTAAAGTCCCAAGGGTCACTGTTGACTGAAGACTGGCTCACATTGCTAGAGTTTCCAACAGTCACAGAGACTGGTAGTTCAAAGGGACATTGTGGTAATTGGATCCCAAAGGTACAGAGAATGCCAGGTTTACTGGATAGTTCCTACTGCAGCCTGTTGTTTTGTGTTTCACCCAAATGATAGTGATTTGAATGTGAACTGATCTAAAAGACCAGGTAGAAAGTCCAAGTGAGGCACATGATGTGTCCAACACAAAACGAGTCCAATAAGATGTTGGATCTACTTTTTAGTTCTTGTGACTGAAGAGATACAGTATTTCCTGGATGACAGGTGGTACTTATGTTGGGGTGGGGAGAGTAGGCTAGAGCTGGTATATTAAATTAAGACTATGCAGGTCATGATGTACTGAGTGAGGATACAACAACAACCCAGCTGGGTTGGCAGATAACATGTTATCCTAAGCAATCAAGCTTCCACTTTGGGGAAATCAAAACCCTGGGGTCATTTTGATTAAGGTGCAATTCCAGTACATGCACACAAAGGATGTAAAGTCACAAATGTATACTTACATATCCCAAAAATGAAGGGAGATGTGCCAGAAAAGGACAGACCTGAGTGCCTGGTCACAAGTAAGCAGAAGATAGTCTAGCAAGCACTCATTGGTTCTAAGGTGATTGGGGGAATCTCAACTTTTCATGGACTCAGTAACTCACAATTACTGTGAGAGGTACCCTGGAAAAATAAGTAGGTACTTGTGGCAGGAGTTCTAAACTCATGACCTATCTAAATGTCCAGAATCTGGGTGTGAGCAGAGTTTTCATAGTGTAAAATACCTAGGCAGCAACTAAAAGTTGCTGTTTTCTTATAACAGTGTAGAGTATTGTTAATCTGCCTACAGGGCTGAAAGAAACATTTTTTTTCCTGGCTTTTGGTTTCTTTTTTGTTGAGATTTATATGCTATTTTGTCAGACACTTTGTGGTAGCGCTGTTGTCACAGCTGCTGAGACTCATGTCTTTACTTATCAATCAACAAAACACCATCTGTATAGTGAAAGTTTTGAACTTCTGAGTGTAGAGGCACTTGCACTAAATTCTTCCCTAACCACAGGCAGCAAATGCAGGGGAATTTGTTGCACTAACATTTGTCTACTCTTAGCTCTTTTTGACAAAGTGAATCCCCTCAGCCACTTGGCACAGAGAAACACAAGCATAGAACATATCAATTCGTTGGATACATTCAGATGAGGAAAATCACCCTAAAGGGCTCCACCCACAAGACTATTTTAGCTTCCTTTTCCACTGTAAATGTTGGGTACCTCATTTCCCCATGCATAGGATGGTGACTACACATGCCTATATTTTTATTAGAGACATGAGTTTTGAGTCCTTTCCCACTCTGAGATTATCCAGCATACTTATTGAGTGTATTTGGTCATCGATCCCCATGGGGACAGGGCATCTACTGCAGATGAGGTCAAGGGAGAGGGGGAGTCAAACATGTTGGAGGTGAGGACAAGGTATGGAAGGAAAGAGTGACTCTGCATATGCAAAGCACTTTTACTTTTAGCTCTGGAAACCACTCAGTCAAAAATCCAATGTTTTTGGTCTATATAAGGCTTTGTATTGAATACCAAGGTCCTCACTACCGATTCTATTTATTTCAGTTTAGAGAACTCCTTGACCTAGCAACTGTAATTACAATGTCTCTGGCTCTAGCCAAGCTGTCTGCAGCCCCATTGCCATCTGAACAGCTTTTGCTCTGTTTGCAAAGAGGACAGTCAGTGGTAATCAAGGCACCATTTAACAGCTTGTTTCCATCCTACCTCTTGCTACTCAGCCTCTATGCTGCAAAAACAGGTATAAGAGCCAGGGACTCTTATTCCCAATGTCCCTGACACCTCTCTTCTGCATTCTGTCTCCTTTGCCATAACTGCTAAGATTTGTGAAACATCTGAAATTTTACACTAATTTAAACCAAGGAGTTCATTTATCACAGTTTAGTAGATTCTGAGAGAAGAAACAGAACATTGGGTCAACGATGAAGGCTTCATGGAGGTGACACAACAGGAGCAGATGGATGGTTGAACACATAGCGGGTTATATTACATAAGATGAATACTTACCATAGGGATCTGATCTGTTATATTGAGTAATGCCTGGCTTTACTCTGGAAAAAGTCACTATTTTGTCTTTCAATATATAATCATTCTAGAAAAGATAATTTGGAACAAAGGGCAAAATGTCTCTGCTTATAAGATATGCAGAAATGTGAGAGGCCTGTGGAAGATGATTTCTTAAAAATATTGTAATGATTATAACAAATGTGAGATTTTGAAATAACCTTAAAATGGAGAGCTGTAAATTTTAATGATCAGCTTATTTTCAATACTAATTTCCAGATTATAAAGTTTATGACAACTTCCCCATCATAAAAATAGAATTCTCCTTTATTTGAACATTAAAGCCATGGTTATTATATCCTTAGAAATCTGTTAAAATGCTAAGATATTTTAAATGTTTTTTTCTATTTAATTAAATGGTGTGTTATTCATATTATACTACTAATTTTAACATTTGTTATAAGTTAGAAAAGGTATATTTTCTTTTATAAACTGGATAATGCTGTATAACTCCCCACATGGGCACCATAAATATTCATTGGTAGCTTGCTATTTTTAATCCCCATTGTCTTTCTTTGAGGTGACTGTTGTTCTCTGAGTTTTTAACCAGCACTGACTTGATTCGTTTTCACCTTCATTAATTTATAGCTTGAGGTTAGTGCAATTACAACATAAAAGAGAATAGTTACCTGTATTTGAGGCTATGTTATTATCAGGGTATTGTCTACGTTGTCTATGATTACTTTACAAAGCCTTCGGGATAGTAATAATGTGCAATCATGTCAATTATGGTGGGCTCCCATTATTTTTTAAAGTTGAGAGGTAAGGATTCTCTTAGGAAGGTAGTTACTTTGATCATATTTTTAGGTGTGGAACAGATTCATCGTGACATTTCCAGTTTGGTACCAACCATGTTGTGGCCATCTGGATGGACAGAGAGAAAGTCTTAAAAGATAATTATGAGATAGACCACAGAAAAGAATAAAGTTAACAGAACCTCTTGGGAAGCAAACCAGAAAGCACTTTAGGGTAGAAAATAAGCTCCTTTTGTGACATGTGTTAATATTTTCCAGAGAGAATTTATCACATTAAATATATAGATTCCTGACCACCACAATATTATCCACACAAGACACAAAGCACTTTGCAATCTCCTTCTGTAAGAGGCAGAGGTCTTTTCCCTCTTTGACTGACAAAGAATCTATATCCTTGTGTCAAATCTATATAGTAGTAGTAGGGATAAAAAGCTCTCATTATCCCATTGTTCTACATTGACAGCTCCCTGCATTTTGCTTCTTGGAAATTATTTTTAGAATCAGTCATATTATTGCACATATTTCTGCTTTTTCCCTGTTGATGTGTTGATTCTGTTTTATTTACTTATTTATGTTTTAACATTTCAACAAGAAATTAGAGAGTCTGAAAATGGGTTGCTAATTTTTCAATGTACTAATTATCAATATCATAATTCTTTACTTTAATGCCAATTTAAATGAATTTTATTTTATATTTTTAGGAGTTTCTTTGTAGCTTTTGAGAATGTCTTTTCCTGATATCACAAAAAGAGGGTTTGATATCATTGTACAGGGATATGATACCAGAAACTTCTGCCATTGGCAAACGCAATTTAAGTTTCTAAATGAATGCAGGTTTCCATAGAAACAGCTTTAAAGTACAGACTAGATATATTAAGTGTACATCAAACCTAGTCCCCAATTTCCATGTTTATTTCTGCTGGGGCAGAGGCATTCCCCAACACAGGGATTTGTTCAAGGTCACTCTTCCTTAGGAATGGGAAGTAGGATTTGAAATTCTGTCCCTTGTTCTCTAGCCTGCTGTTCTGCCTGCCGAGTAACACTGTCTTCCAGCTGTTCTTGTGTTAGTGTGTCCCTCAAGAACTGTTAGTAGGTCCCCAAGGTTTTTTGCTGTATATACAGAACAATTAAAGAAAAATCTTTCCATCGATGGAAGAAAATGAATTCTGGCTCCCAAGAGAATATTATGTTGATGCTGATTCTGCAGGTCATACATTTACATAGAAGAAATGTCTCAACCACAGAGTGCATGGTGGAAAATTCTATTCAATCGAATAGAATTTGTGCATATAATAACCCACATTGCCAGATTCAGGTCACAGACCCTGGTATGAATTGCAATCTGCTGTTAACAGATTTAAACAAATCTTTTATTCCCCGACCTCAGTCTCACTAGTACACAAAATGTAGGGAGGATAATCTGACATTATGTGCATGTATTATGAAAGAACAGTTTGACTCAATGTGTACAGTTCTATTCCTTCTCTGTGTCTTACGTTCTAAAAATGGCAAGGTCACTGATTATGAATTATTTTGTACAGTTACTAATGCTTAGAGATATTTCTGACAAATTTTGAAGCAATTAGTATGGTCTCAGTGGCAAAGCATTAAAGAAAACCATAATGGAAAGTAGCTTTAAAAATTAATAAAAATGATTTTTTTTCTAAAGTCTCACAAACACTTCTGATTTAAAAGCTAAGCATGAATTAGTGAAAGTTTTTAAATAAATGCTATTTATTATTTTAATTATTATTTAATTATTTTTTATTATTGTATTCCCTGTTACCTTTTCTTTTTCATTGAGGTTACATTTATTTCCAACACTGTATGTGATTCAGAGGCACAGATTTTACTTCCTTAGATGAGCATCACTACACTACACCGTATGTAAGTCCCCTACAGTCTTTCAACATAATCTATTGTACCTCCTCTCCATTTTGCTCTTCCCCCTGGTAGCCTCAATTCTACAGTCTGATTTCTAAGCTTTTTCATTGGTTCAGCTTTGTCTGACCCTTTGTTTTGTTTCTCTACAGTCCACATATAAGAGGGACAATATGGTATTTGTCTTTCTCTTTCTGATTTATTTCACTTAGCAGTATTGCTTCTGGTTCCATCTATCAATACACTGTTGCAAATGACAAAAGTTCATTTTTTTTTCTCACTGAGTAGTATTCCATTGAATATTTGTACCACATCTTCCTAATCCACTCACTTGTCCTTGGGCACTTAGATTGTTTCTATAAGTTGGCTATTGTAAATAGGGTTGCAATAAATAGAGTGGTACATATATATCCCTTCAAATTAGTGTTTTTTATTCTTTGGAATAAATGCCAAGGAGTGAAATTGCTGGTTCATATGGTAGATCCATTTTTAATATTTTGAGAAAGCACCATACTGTTTTCCATAGGTGCTGACTGGTCTCCATTTTCACTAAAAGTGTACAAGTGTTTCCTTTCCTCCACATCCTCACAGACACTTGTTGTACCTGGCCTTTTTGATACAGGTCATTCTCACAGTAAGAGAAAAAAATATGCATATAAACAAATGGGACTTTATCAAACAAAAATCTTCTACATTGCTAAGGCAATTGTTATTAAAAACAAAACACACCCTAATGAAGAGGAGAAAATATTTACATATCATACATATGATATCCACGATAGATGAAAATGAAAGTTAAAAACCAATTTTCAGACAATGTGGCTAAATGGAGACTGTAATTTAAAATTTGGAATTGAAATTGACAACTCAATATGGAATATGAATTAAAAATCTTAATTTGTCATGTCCATAGATATTTTGTGTGGGTCCTTACAATATAATTACACACATTAAAGACTGATATACAAGTGTGTTTGGCAACATAGTTTTTTCATAAACTTCAAACTATGTAAATATCTTAGTGCGATTTTAGTTAATAAATTATAGTTCATCTACAAAATGGTAATTAACCTTTAATAACATATTTAAATGATATTTATGTATGTGAACTGTTCATATTTTTGTTTTTAAGTGAAAACATATTGTAAAATGATAAGCTCTTTATAATGTTCTGACATGAAATTTTAAATTTTTTATAATAAAAGAAGTAAATAGAGTAAACACAAAATCAATATATGGATATGGAAACAACCCAAATGCCCAAACATAGATAACTGGATCAAGAAGATATTGGGCCTCCCTGGTGGCGCAGTGGGTTAAGCAATGCACTGTGAAGCAAACCTCAGCCACTGCAGCACGAGTGAGTTTGATCCCTGCTGCCCGCCAGGGAGGGGACCCACATGGCGCAGTAGACCGCTCCTGCTGTGCCCGCTGCTCCCCTCAGCAGTGTACTTCTGTTGATCTGCCTGTTCTGCTCCCCACTCTCTGTGGTGAATCCTCTCACACCCCCACACACCTCTGGCCTGGACCCCAGTGCTTGTATGCATAAATAAATAAATCTTTTTAAAAAAAAGATGTTATATATATATATATATATAGTATTCCATTCCATATATATACACACACACAATGGAATACTATTCCACAATAAAAAAAGATAAACCTCATGCCATTCACAGAAACATGGATGGAGCTAGAAGGGATTTTGCTCAGTGAAATAAGTCAGAAAGAAAAAGAAAAATATCAGATGGTTTCACTTATAGGAGGAATATAGGGGAAGCAAATAAGGGATCAGGAGAAAAAAGAAACAAAAACAACAAAAATTAACAGGCAACTTTATATCAGAGACATTATGCAGAGGTGGGGGAGGAGAAAGATCAAAACAGGGGTGGGAAAAGCACATGATGCTTAGGTGAATTGGTGGTGGGAATTCTATGGGGTTTATGCCTGAGAGGAGAAAGCAAACATTGTAAAAAAAATGAACACTGATGTAAACTATATATAAATATATAAATTATATAAAACAACTCTGTATCTGGAATTTGGGAATATGCTGTTGCTGTTATTTTTTCTCCAAATTTTCTAAAGTGAATTAAAGAGCAATAAACTCTAGTTAAAACTGAGAAAGTTCAAACAAAAGTTTCTGAAAAAAATATTTTTAAATGTTAAAAGTGGTTCTGCTATATATCCAGCAATTCCATTACTAGGTACACACTGAACAAATGCAAAAAAACCAAAAAACAAAAACCAAAACACAAAACCACTAATTCAAAGGGGATATACACTCTCCTATGTTCGTTCCAGCACCATTTACAATAGCCAAGCTGTGGAAACCACATCAATATACAAGGATAAAGAAGACGTGGTATATATGCACAATGCAGTACTACTCAGCTATGAGAAAGGATGAAATCTTGCTATTGGTGGTAACATGGATGGAACTGGAGGAGATTATAATACTAAGTGAAAGAACTCAGAAGGAGAAAACAGACTGAACAATTTTTACTCATATAAAATATAAAGAAACAATACAAAAAAAGAGAGAAACAGACAAACAACCAGAAAACTTTTGAACTCTGGCTGCCCAAGTGAAGTTAGCAGAAGATGAGGGAGCAGGTAAACGGGGTGAGGGGGGACAATGTGAAAAGCTGTGAACCTACATACCCTAAAAATATATGCAATGTTATAAACCAACATTACATTGATACTGAGGAAGGAAGAAAAAGAAAAATACAATGAAGGAGTTCGTGATCATTTCTTTGGTAACAAAAATGAAAATGAAAATTCACCTTTCTCAGAAAATGAAAAAATGATATGTTCCTAATATGAAAATGTGTACCAGTCAGGAATCATATCAGTCTTTAATTCTAACAAATCACTTGGAAAACATTTGAGATTTAATGACAATTCTTTCATTCTTTATTTTATATAAAAATGTAATTATTTCTGTGTACTTGATTCACGTGTAGAGAGATGTTTTCATATAGGACAATGCAGTGAGTAATGGGAAAGTAAATCTGTGAATCTCTTTTTTAGGGAGAAAATACATATTTTTGTTTTGTTTCCTTTACTTGAATCTATAACGAGTTAAGGCAGTACCAAACAGATTCTGGAGTAAAATAGATACTGTCTCTGAAGTTTTGATACAGAACTGTCCTAACATTCTGAGATAGATTGCAGTAGGAGAGGTTGCCTCTGCCACCCACCACCCTGGGCACCTTGACAATGCACCTAATTAAAAAATAATCTCCATTTTTATTTTGCTTTAAATATGCAACCTGCAGACCACAAGGAAATATAAATAATACCCCCTAATACCACACCTAAAATGCTTCCATTAGAAGCTATGAGGTCCAAATGCCAGCCCTTTTCAAAGAGACACAACGTAACATACTTTTCTCCCTTGGATGTCTGGATTTTGTCTGTGCTCTCCTTCCCATAGATTATTTAGGGTCGTTTTTACCTGACAGTAGCCAAAGAGTTCATTCTCTTCCAAAATTTGACATCTTGTCTGAATTTGCATAATCAATAAAGTCCTTTATAAATTAGAAAAATTTCATTGAGTACTCACCATGTATCCTTTCTTAAGCTAAATTTTAGCTTAGGGTTTGGAGAATCTCATCCTTTCTTTAGTGTAAAGCCTGCCTTCTCATGCTTGCTTGCGGCATGACAGCTGTGTACTGGGGAAAAAAATCACAGAAATGGGTAGATTAGGATTACTGATAACACTAATTATGACCCCTGCTTATACACACCGAGCCCACATTGATTTTCCATTAGCATTTCCCTGTTTTTTGATTCTGCTTATTCCATTTCTTACACACACAAAACACACATGTTAAAATTCTTTTCAGGTATTTCTTCTATCTCCAGTGCTCTGCTTTCTCTTTGTAATTTTCCTCATTGCACATTTTTACTTTTCACGTTAGACCCAGCACATGAATCATCTACAAAATATTTCTATAAAAAATAATAATTAGGGCCTCCCTGCTGGTGCAGTGGGTTGAGCACCGCACTGTGAAGCATCAGCAGCACAGCAGCACCAGTTCGATCCCTGGCCAGGGAGGGGACCCACATGGTGCAGCAGACCTCTCCTGCCTTGCCCGCTGCTCCCCTCAGAGGTGTGTTTCAGTCAGTCTGCTCCCCACTCTGTCTCTGGTGAATCCTCTCACCTCCCAGTTCTCGTGTGCATAAATAAATAAATCCTTAAAAAAATAATTATACCATTAAGGACCTTCCTTGCCTTTTCTTTCATTAAAAGAAGAAGTTTGCCACCTCCTAAGGACACCCTTTCTCCTACTCTGCTTTACCTATTTACCCCTTCTCAAGATTTTCACATTATTAGCACCATGTATATAATTTATCTTATTCATTAATAATTTCTTCATTGAATATGGAATATCTAATGTCATAATCTTTTCTAGAATCTTCTTAATATTTATATACTGAGGATAGTGACTCATGTAATGAATACTGTCCTTTGACCCATATTCTCTCAAGTTAATATCTCTGTTGTGACCTCAAAATGAGGATTAAAAAGAATTATGTCTTTCTTTAAAGAGATTTTTTTCATGCTACTGAAACTTCAGTACCTTCCCCAATATACCCCCCCCCCAAATTTATCTGTCTACAAGTCTAAACTACTCATTTAAGTGTTTAGCAATATGTAGGCAACATAAAGTTAGTCTAAGAAGAACTCCTGAAGTAACTATTGTTTCTACAATAAGGATACTCAACAGTCTCCTGTGCATATAGGAGAAAGCTTAAAATGCAAGAATGCTGACTACTGAAGAATAAATGATCCAGTGCTGATTCCAACTTTAGTCACTGCAACATTTTCTATGGCCTTCATTGATAGAGAAAAATACTTATTTTCCTAAAGAACAGAACATCTGCCTAAGTGTTATCATAAAATTGTATCATTTGAAAGACATTATCATTTAATAGGTAGTTTACTAGACAGGATGATTGAATTTATTAGTTATTAGGAATATGTCTGATGCTGAGAGCTTATTATGACACACTAATCTGTAAAATTTGATAATGACTTAAATTTTCCTTTTTCTTAGAGTCTGTTGTTCACTTTCTCAGTAGAAAAAATAATTTGCTCTAGATGGAAGGAATGCAAAGTGTTTCCTCTATTAAATGGGGACTAGTTCATGGAGATTAAGTTGCCCTATGTTTTAGATTTGCAGGAAGATCTTTGCTTTCTAAATATTTACAAAACCATTAGATGAGAATCACAATTTTAATACTCTTTACTATCACGAATACAAAGTAATACAAGTGGGAGTCATACACCACTGAATGACTTGCATACTAGCAATCAGGTAAGAGAAAACATATTATTAACAGATCAGAGCTTCAAAATTGAACTAATTATAATTTTGCAGTTCTAATCAATTTTCTTGGTCAAAGTAGTCCTCTTATTTATCCAATGTATGTTTAAGTTACACTTGGGTAAGGTGCTTTCTACAGTTTATATGGAGTTACTCCTGTCATTGATACTCTTCGTTTTGGATGCTGTTTCCATCTACAGAAGGCCTGAATGATGCTCAGTACATTTTCCCCAATATCTGTTTGTCACTCACAAATTAGAAGTAGCATTTCTTCCATCTGCAAGTCATTATTTACATGAAATGGAAGCTATGGGCACTTTCTGAGAAATAGAATGCATAGAAATTTCATTTTTTTGTATTTGATACAAAACTATTCATTTTACTTTAAAAGGACAAGCAGACTATATATAAACTGTAATTCAGGTTACCAATTATACAAGAACACTTAGTAATTCTTGGAGCAAGATGTACAATAAAGCAATGTATTGTGTTTAATAGAGGCACACTAGGCAAAATGCAACTGCAAATAATCCCCAAATCTCAGTGTCTTAAATCAATACAGTTGCTTCTTTGTGCAATCTATATACCGGGGATAACAGTAAAGATGGGTACAGATAAATAATTTTTTAATAATAGAATATGTAATTTTCTTTTCTAAAAAATTATTTTTTATTTATTTATGTGTACATGAACTAGGGTCTAGGTCAGAAGTGCCAGGGGTGAAAAGATTCACTAGAGACAGAGTGGGAAGCAAAACAGGCAGATCTACTGAAATACACTGCTGAGGGGAGCAGCAGGGGAGAGAGGAGAGGTCTGATGTGCCATGTGGGTTAGCTCCCTGGCTGAGAATGGAACTCATTCTACAGTGGGTGATGATGATAGGGAGGTTCTAATATGTAATGTTCTATAAAATATATAATCTTCCATAATTTTATTAAGGTACAATTTTAATATGTCAAAATATAATGTATAATATATAGTTACATAAATAAAATTTGTAGTGTATCTTGATATATTTTTAATAAGATGATTAACTCATGCTAATGGAACCTGAGTAAGTCCTAAGATCTGCTGGCAACTTAGGATAGCCAAAGATGTAAGTTAAGTTTCATTCAGAGTTATGAGTCTGAAGACAGGAAAAGAACAGTTTGCTATCCTGAAGACAGAAAAAGTAAATTCTCTGTTACTTTATTTTTTGTTCTATTCATGCCTTCAGTGGATAAGCCCAACCATAGTAGTGAGGACAGTTTGTTTTATTCAATTTTGATTCAAATATCAATGTGCTCCAGAAATATCTCCTCAGATAATACTGGGTACCTAGTAAACAAATCAAATTGACATATACAATTAACCTTCACAATGGGTATGAAATATGTTAACTGAAGGATACATTAGATGTTGAGATCTTTGATTCTGAGTTATAAATTACATATATCTTACTTTCTAGATTGCCGTGCAGATTGCCCTCTTATTAACTCTGCAAGAGTGAATGGGAAAATTATCGCCTTCTTTTATTATGAGTGTACAAAGGTAGACTGGATGTACCTAATTTTATTATTTTTGGTTATTTTTAATCTAATAACTATGATTGCATGTGGAACATAATTTAATATATGGTGAGCAATCAGTATTACAGTGGTAGCCATTAATAGTTGCAGTTTTAAGTATGATAATGAATATTATAATAAATACTTTAGTATGTGCATATTTTATCTGTTAGAATCCCTTTAAAATAAAGTCTTAGAGATGGTTTATTAGGTAAAAAGTAAGTGTGCTTTAAATATTAAGAGAGAGCCTCAATTTCCTTAAAAAATTTTTTCCTTCCCTCACTTTAAATCACCTAAAGTATATTAAAATTGCAGATATGAGTGGTAGAAAAGTCTTAGTTGATTCAATATGAATGTTTTTTGGTGTGAATTGATTTGTAAAACTCTCTAGATTTGCTTTCTGAAGAAATTAGGGCTGACTTGTTTGAATCAGTATTTTAATAAAAGATAGTTCTCCTATTCCTCTAAAAATCTTTAGTGTAGGGAGAAAAGGAAATAGCATCCTATTTGTTTAATTTGTGAGAAATTATATTTTCAGGGAAAAATTAAATAAATTTAAAGCATTTGTATAAAATACAAGTTTTTCTCAAGGAAAATTAAAGTATTAAATTGGAATGGATACAGGGTAGCAAGGGGCACTAAAACTCACCAAGGACACTGTCCAAATAGTTTATCAGTCAGTGTCTGAGTTCTTCACCCACACGCAATTGCAATTGCAAGACTACTCAGTTTCCAAAAACAATAGTGGGATTTATTTAATAAACCAGGGAAAAACAAAAGTTACTGAGGCCAAAATTGGCTGTTTACCTCAGCCGAAGTAGTGTCCAGTGTTTTCAAGTCTTAAACAAAAGCAGCTAAGATGGCATCTTCCCACCTCTGAGGACACAGAGCTCCTCTCCCAAACAATAGGCCACATGCCTAAGATGGCATCTTCCTGCCACTGAGGGCCTAGAGCACGCAGCAGTCAGCCTACAGGCCAAGTTCTAACTACCAAAGACAATAGAAAACACAACAGGAAATGCTCCTGGAGCTGCTGAGAACCCTAGCACAGCACCAGACAAGCGACTCTCAAAACAGCAGCTGCAGAGACCGAATGACCCAACAAAGTCACACACACACACACACACACACACAGACACACACACTTCAGCAAGGAGCCCTTTAATTTTCCTGCCAGACTGTAACAGCAGCAAAAGCAGGAACACTTTTAGTTGCTCAGCTAATTGCAAGGCCTCTGAATTTTTCTTTTCTGATTTGGTTGCTGGAGACCTCTCCACTTTCAGAGTCCCACAACAACCTTCTTGAAGATGGACATGGTGGGGGCAAAAATCACTGACCCCAAAAAATACTGAATCCCAAACACTGAGTAATCCCAGGCTGCTTCTGCAGTACCTTATATTTCTTATCAGTCGTTCCACCCCAAAATGCGATACTTGTTAGTATTTTCCCTGGAGCTATATATCCTCACCAGAAACCCCCTCCAGAGGTACCACCTGTAACAATCTTTGGCTTTAGCTATCAGCTGAACTTGTAAAGCTTCTTTTTCCTACATGTTGGAAATCTGGTCAATGGAAAGTAACTGCAGTTCACTCTGTTTTCGACTGGAGTGACCAAACACCAAATAAACAAAAAAACCCTGACTTTTTAAAAAACTTGAAGTCCAACAATGAATTTTTGTTACTTTTTGATAGGTCTAAGGCTAGACTGGATATACTCTTTACTGATTGGATTACTTTTGTGTTTTGAATCCCAATCACAGTGTTACATGTGATCAGAAGAATGGGCAGTAGTATGATTAAAAAGAAGTTGAATTTAATAAAGAAGCACTTGAAATTTTTTATGGCACCATGTAATTCACTAGCTAGAAACTTAACAGTGGTGTAAGGAATCTAGTCCTACAGTGCATGATAAGTGAAACACCAAAAGGCAGATGATGAAAACCAGAAGGGTATCAGAGAACAAAGACTTGCTATAAACCAGATAAGGACATTGTCAGTCCAGTGACTCAGAATGAGCTCAAGTAGTGGTCTGATTACAACATAGGTGACACAACAAGAGGAGGGGGGCTAGTGACCCAGGAGAAAGATAATTAATGTAAGTTTTATTTATTTATTTTTGGCATGCCTCCATATTTTTTATTATAGCACCAAATAAATTACTCAATAAATGCATGCTGATCATAAAATTATGCTTGTTGCTCATTTATTGTCCTAAAGAAAAACTTAGAAATTATATATATATAATGAAATAAGCAAAATAGTCTTGAAATACTTAATAATCTTTGCTTTGACAGATTCCTTAAAACTTTCCCCAGACTTTCATTAAGGTCTGTTAGATATTTCAATGTATTCAGATTGGTGGAAGAAATTTGAGGGAAAGGTTCTATGATTCTGTCAATAGTGTCATAATGTCATGATGGAAATGTTATTGGTAGTTTCAGGATATAAGTGGTAGCAGTCTTAGCAGTACTCTATATACAGGGTAGCATGCAGGGTTAGGTAATACTGGATTATAGACCACTGTGCAGATATTTAAAAAAATGCAATACTTGATTATGGAATTCTAATTCTGAACTGTTTGGCTCCTGAGTCTATACTCTTTCTATGATATCATGGTGTCCAGATTACATATTGAAGAGCTAATCAAAATGATTATGTTAATAAAAACTACCACATTCTCTGTAATTGTACATTAAAAATGGATGAAAGATAAATTTTCATTTGTTCCTTTATAACCTAATCTATGATTTACATTTGAATATTACAAAATATTTCTCAGTATATGAAGCATTATATCTTAGACGCTTCTCCAAGAGTTCTTTCTATTAATTGGTCTTATATAGATTAAGTAGTTTAATAATATTGAACCAGTCTAAAAAGATTCACTCTTAGCAGTATGTAGTATGTAACTAATGAACATTTTAACTAGATGTCACACAATTATTTAGCCATCAACACAGGGTGGATGTTGCAAGGTGAAGCACTGATTTTAAGTGGATATTTACATGTTAAAAAAACAGTGAATGACAGTAAAAAGGTCAATTTTGTTATACCATCTATTCTTTATTTCACTTTTGGCGGGTAAGAGTTGTTAAGGGCAAGAATTAAGTCAGTATCTTTTTTGTTGTTATACTAGTATTCTTATTAAATTTAGTAAATATATATTAAATATATCTTCCTTCCATACATAATATTGTTATTTGGAAAAGTTAGTAAAATTTTGATAAGTATATTTTTCCATCTTTTTCATTAATTTCTAACAGCAGAAGTTGACCAAAATGAATGTTGAAAACCTTAATGTGATAATATTAAGGACTGCCTTTGAAAATTAAAACTGTATCTAACCTATCTGTGGAAGGAAATGTGCTCTTTTGGGGTGGTTATGTTAAGGATCATCCTTTTACTTTAATCAGTCAAGTGTTAGTACCATGTATAATGTACAAATGGAATCAATGAAGTGTAGACTGGCAGAGGCAGCCAAAGCAGTAATGTATGCATGATGCAACATACATTAGGCTATCATTTTCTTTGACTGAATGTCTCTCCTTCAACTCCTAAAATGCAATCTAATAACCTTTCACATTTAAGAGAAAAGTGTCAGCACATAAGAAGTGGGCAGAAGAAAATTCCTGTTATTTGTCTGTGCCCAGATGAATTAGCCTTACTGAAAATCATTTCTGGTTGCTAACTAGGTTATGGCTCATCTTCATTTGTCATTCTCTGACTATGTTGTGACCTCTCCAAAGCATCATGTAAACGTTATTTACTGCTTTGCTATAGATCACTTGTGGACTTAAGGGCTCTATCAGAGGCTGTAAAACATGTCTGTGTCAGTGCCATCTGTTAATGGCATCATTGAACCCACCTTAACATTTGCACACTCCATCAATAGAGAGGAATGATTAAATAAATTCCTTTTGATACAAATAGATTACAAGCTCCTGGGCCAAACATACCTCATTAATAAATAGGCCCCACTACTCCCCACAGACTAAATGAAGAAAATGTGAAGGCCAGGGACAAAAGTCAAAATTGAAGGACAGATTAATATCACATAACTGTGCCTATTACTTGTTTGAAGGTCAAGTAAGGTAGTTATGAAGGGGCAAAAGTGAAGTTAGGGAAACAAACCAAGAAGCAGGTAAAACCATCATGTCACTGAATATTAGGAACTATTCTCTTTTTTTTTTCCTATAGAGAAGTGTCTTGATGATCACTTTCCTCTTCTTCACGTACTTTAGAAAAGGTAGCATTACTAGAATATCAAAGAGAGAACAAGAGTCTAGGAACTTTGTTTTTTCCTATTCATTCCACCCAACACATTTAACTGGATAGAAAGTTGGGCTAGAGTGCCCTCTAATGTCCTTTCCACTGGTTATTTAAAGTGTTGTCCAGCTTTTAAACTTAACAGCAGGTTTTGGAATTAGAAAGATTTTTAAGAAAGAAAGACTAAACTAAAACCATTAATTATTTTTTTTTCCTTCCTGAAAGGGAAATTTCACAATTTCTGAGTATCTTTAGATACGGAAATGACATGTGTTAGGTATGAGGAACAGAGAAAGAGAAGAGTTATGTCTTCTGCAACTATAAATAACATCACTTTGAAACGATGTGATTGGTAAGTGCTAAATGAAATCTCTCCTGGTAATTAATGATAAACTGAACCAATTTTGCAGGGTTCACTTTATAGTTTGCTTGTCATATGGTTTTGCTTTCCAAAAAATCACCATCTCTGTAGGAGTCTGATCTACCATGAAGATCCATGGAAATTCAAAAAGGAAATTTCACACTATAGCAATTTTTCTTTTTCCTCTGTGCTTTTGACTCTATTTAAATTTAGTTTCTCTTTTATTATTCTAGCATAACTGCTACTATCTGAGTAGTTGTTTAATGTCATGCCATCATCTTTCTATGTATTCAAGATGTCACAGGCACTGGGGGGAAATCTGACAGGCTCAGGTTCAGGCATGATATTTTTCACATCTCACATATAAGCACCCAAATTCTTGAAGCACCAGCTTATCTAAAAGGGAAAAACTCACATACAACATGACACAATTATACAACCAGAACCTTTGTTAGGCATTTTACTTTCTAAAATTGGTCTTCTAGAATGGAATGGGCAATGGGAAGAATCCCAACCTTGCAAAATTTTAAGCATCAGTAAATCAAGTAGTATGAATTTAATGTTCTATTTCACTACAGGGGAGAATTAAAGGTAGTTCTCCAAACCAAGAAACTGTGGAAAGATTGGTGGTGGTGGTGGTAGAAATGGAGAAAGAGTTGTACAAAAAATTAAAGTCATTAAATATATAGGATACATGGATAATTCAATTCAGTCAGGAACCTTCAACTCAGGAACCTTTCAAAATTTCAACATGAGACTATTCCAAGAGATTATTAACAGATTAATTAAGCTCATCAATTTAAAAACAACTGCAAGTGTAAATTATAGACTTAATTTTTGTGACTATGATATTGCCTATTTTTCATGAAAAAAGTCAACATAATTATATATATGCTAACAGCTGATTTCTTAATATTTGGCACTTCTGATCCTGGATTTCCATGTCATAATGATCTAAATTCAGTATTCAGAATCTCAGTTTAAACCAAATTAAGATTTATGACTATGTATTATAATTTTTGGACATAACTGCATTATAAATTCCAGAGACAAATAAATAGGATTTATTAGGGCAACTCCTCTATAACTAAGGTAAGATAAGAAAATAGAGGAAAACATTGTATTTGAGGACGCATTCTCATAAAGTATGGGAATGCAAATTCTGGGAACCATAAAGACTTTATTAATCTTACTGCATTGTCAGTTAATAATGAGAGTTAAGTACAAGGGTTTGTGTGAGGGGTGGCCACCGAAGATTCTTGCAATTTACTCTCCACTCTCTATAAAAAAAATAGGAAAGTAGTTTTTCGTTTCTATGATTATTTATTTTGTCTTGGTTCCATATGTGGTCTGAAACAGATTGTACTAATAATGTATGAAAATGAAGTTACTAGGCTTTGAAACTGGTTTCAGAGGAGGGATTTAGCCTTCTGAAAAACATTAACTACTGCTCGGTGTTTTACAAATACAGTTATTTGAAGGCTTTTTAAAATTGTTGATTGTTGTATTTGGATATATACTAATTTGTGCATCAATTATTCATACATGTGTACATCTCCAAATATTTTTATATAGATGATATGACTTAGTAACAATAGTATGTCAGTAAACATTATTTGTTTTTCAACTTCTTCACTTGTTCATTACATTTGTATGAAATTCATATTTGTCACTGGGAGTATTTTAAAGCAAGGATATATAAATATGTTGATTCATTCATTTTGCAGATTGATCTCTTCCTTAAATACTTTTGGTTGCTTTAGATTGCGAGGGCACAGAGAAAATCATCCCATACCCTCTTGATTCTTCTAGGCTGTCAAGTTATAAATAAAAAAAAGTATCAGACAGATTTTTATGAGAAAAGAAAGCCCCGAAGACATTAATAATAACATGTAGACCTCCTATTATCTCCATGAGAGAAACAGTATGACTGAATGCTTTAGAGATCATTTTAAATAGCTTCACCAGGAAAAGTGAGCCTGGGGGAAGAACAAGGAAGTTGTTAGGGAATTTTTCAGGAAAGGCACATTAGACAAAGATAGGCAGATTTAAATTTTGGGCCTTCTCCCAGAAAAGAAATAATTGTATCAGGTCTTCCTGGGACAGGCTACTATAGAGAAAAATTTATATATAGCAATAAATACCAAAACATTTTCCACCCAGGGTTCAGAGCCCCTCCCATGAAATAAATTTTTTGCTAAAAAGATTTTAGGGTGACATTTTTGCACCCCTATAAAGTGTTAGATTCAACAAGTCTGAAAATTTTGTGCAGCTAATGCTCTTTTCTGCAAACTTGGTTCGTGGCAAAGAATAAAATTCATTCATCAAGCAGATGAATACCTGAGTCCTAACTTGTACGAATTATGAGAGACAGAGTATGTGAAGACCACTGTACATGAGATACTAATAAGTGTGTTACAAAGAAATCTCTATAAAAGGTGAGATACTATGTTCCCTGACACACTGAATAATGGGTTGAGTTGAAAGGCCAGGTGAAGATTTGTAACATGGACACCAAGTGGGCTCTAGGGAAAAAGAGAAGCCCTGTTATTCCTGCAGCCTACGATTGGGATTGCTGGGAAGGAGACACATAGGTGAGAGAGATGTGGGGAGGCTGAATGGCAGCTCTTATCTTGATTTGGTATTTCCTTTTGTCCCAGCTTTCTAGAACCTGCTTTTGAACCCTTTTCCTTTAGTTCACTGCCAGAAGGTGCCTTAGACTTGTGGCAAGCTTTTAGGCCTCAGCAGCCCTTCTTCAGGCCTAACCTGTTTGGCTGGGCATTTATCCACCGGGGATGGGTAATTTTTGGTGTTTTATTTTATTTTTAAAAAATATTTATTTATGCATACAAGAGCTGAGTTACAGGCCAGAGTCATGGGAGGTGAGAGGATTACCAGAGACACAGCAGGGAACAGAACAGGCAGATAGACTGAAATACATTGCTGAGGGGAACAGAGGGCAAGGCTGGAGAGGTCTTCTGTGCCACGTGGGTCTCCTCCCTAGCCGGGGATTGAACTCATGCTGCTGTGCTGTAGATGCTTCACAGTGCAGCGGTCAACCTGCTGCACCACCAGGGAGACCCAAATTTGGGTGTTTTATAATATTCTAAATTTTCTTTCCTCTGCTCTCTATGTACTCTAATTCTACAGAAGTTCTTTCACAATAAGAGAATGTTTGCTTTTGTGTGCAGAGATGGCCAGATCTCTTTAGAGTGTGCAAGTTTGTGGGTCCTGGATGTCTCTCGGGCCCTGCTAAAAAGTGTAGATTTTATTGCTGTTTGCATTTCATTGTAGGTGGACAATTTCCCACAGTGTGTGCTTCTACATTGTGTATCAACAGATGGAATAGATAAGTGTGTGCATACATTTGAATTTTCCCACTCCCATGATCAGTCATAGCACAACAAAACTGACATTTATTAACATAACTAACTTGATTATCTCACAGCATGTTATACAAAATTAGCAGATTATATAAGGAAAATAAAACATATAAACACTTTCTTTCTTTGACATAGCCATTCATATCTTTGGATATACTGGGAGAATTTTAATCATGTAATCCTTCTGAGGTTTCTGCTATGTGTCCTACTAATATCATTGTTCCAGCTCTTTGATAAATGAAAGGCCATTAGTCATGAAGTACTCTTGTCCAGAATCAACCCTTAGCCAGAATCTGAACCCTTTTCTTTATCTGGAAGTCAGAATAACATTCCTATCACAGTTTTAGTCTCAGTGTTTTTTTCTGTATCACTGACATATTTTTTATTTCACTGTTTTCTTTTCCTACGCTGAAAACAAAGTCAAAGCCTAGCAAATCATCACTTCTTGTTCTCTTTCATCAGACAAAAGTGAGACAAAACAAAAATCTGCTTTCACTTTTAGAATCTGAGAGCAAATTCTTTTTGTGGACTTCTTAATGAACAAAAAATATGATATTGTTAGCGTGCAGACTGAAGTGTTCCCTGGGTCACTAAATTTGCAAGCTCCAAATGCATTCTGCCATCTGCCACAAAAAGACAGAGCAAACTTAGTGTAGAAGAACTTTAATGGAAAAGAAATTTTTTTTTTATTAGTTATATTTGACAGCATTTGTAGTCCCCAGGGGGTACCCACCACCATTTCACCCGTGCACCATCACCTCAGTCCCTTGTGCACCCTCTGGCATCTTCCCCGTCTTTGCCCTCCCCTTTCCCCTCCCCTCCCCCATGGTCCCTTTGGTTTATCCTGGCTTTTTGGTCTTATTAAATTTTTGTTGTTGTTGTTGTTTACTTTTGGTATTATTCAGCAATCAGAAATGAGAAATTAGAGGCATTTATAGAAACATGGATGGAACTAGAAGGAATTATACTCAGTGAAACAAGTCAGAAGGCAAGAGAAAAATATAGGATGGCTTCACTATTAGGAGGAATATGAAAGAACAACAACAACAATAATGGAAAAGAAATTTAAGAGTATTAGCGTGCATAGAGAGAGAAGAAGAAAGGATAATAGTTTCCTGATGAAACACCTAAAGTTACCCATCCCCTCATGGGTAAATGCTCAGCCAAAGTGAACATCCTGATAGCTTGCCACAAGTCTATGGCACCCACTGGCATGGAATCACAGGCAAGGGGCAGAATTGGCCTGGGAAGTCTGGGCTGAAAGGAGCAAAATCAAAGTGCAAATCAAGCTAAAGGCTGTTGTTATCTTCCTCGCCACCCATCTTTCACCATTGTCTCTTCCAAGTGTCTCTCCATATCTTCACTCCATGTGTCTCCTTCTATGTCCTCCAAGTCCCTGGTGCAAGTTCAATGCTGAGAAGTGAGGCTCTTCACATGCCTCTGCTCTATGTGTCTCCTTCTGTCTCCCCTGTCTTTTCCCAAGTTTTCTTACAATGCAGTTCTTCCCTTCCTTAGGTATCAGGGAACCTGAAACCTCCCCTTTATATGGAGATTATACTCTGGTAACAACCCCATCTTGTACCAGTATTACTACTTGTGAATTCATTATCTCTACCTGAAATGATATAATAGAGCATGGGTTCTTTCTAATTTGTTTTCTTCATGTTAGTATCATTTGTTTCTCCTGTTGTCATAGATTAAAAAGATGAATGCCTCACTAATGTCCCTAAGTTTGGACACAATAATACACAAAAATATATGGCTCCAACTCACCAATCTTTAATGACTTTTTACAAGATTCACCTCTTAATTCACACTTATTTTCTTTGTCATCATTTTGATTTCTTAGAACTTTAAAACTTTGATGTATTTAATAACTGTCTCATAGTCACTGATACTTATTTCTTGAAGCACAATTCATCCTGCTAACCTAGAGCAGTTCTTTCATTTGTTTTTATTAAATATCCATCATATCTATTATAATCTGACTGATTCAATGTGTTTGGAAAATCAGATCCCTGAAAGAATGTACAATAGTTTGAAAAATAAAACTGACTAATATCACCTTCTTTGAATCTCCTTGGTCAGTGATTTTCAATGTTCACAAACACAACTCCCCTAAAAAATTTTTACTTCTGGAAGTTAAATCCATAGACAATAGAGCTTCCTGGACTCATAAAAAAATCAATACAATGTCTTAACTGTAAAGCAGAAAATATATAAAAGGAAATAAAATTATAATAAAGTAATGTATATTTTAATACACAAGTGTTCACTAGAAAACACAGGGAAGCAGTCCCTCATATAGAATCAGACTCACTTAGAGTTCAGCAATGAGAAATACAGACTGATATTTGTGTGTTGTATTCCACTAGCAGCTCTAATGTACAAATGACTAATACACAGGTATAGTAGGACATTAGCGACACCGCTGAAGGTGAGCAGAATATACTACCCCAAAACATACTTCTTTGACATAAGGGTTATTTCGAGTTGGTTATTTTAAAGATGGCAGACATTACAGAAGCTTTAAAAATTTAATTGACATTATCCTTTTGTTAGAGAACTGAGCCCCCACAATAAATAAATTATCATTGTTTTAATCATGCTGTAGAGAGGTCACAGTTAAATAAACATTAGTTTAGAGGACAGAGCAGAACAATGATGAATGTATTCCTGTTCTTAAGGAATTTACAGCCTAGAGAGGAATAAGGACATATATTTTCAGCACTAGTAATTTCAGGAGTACTGAGATAGAAGAGAATATTGGTGTCAGGAGTATTATGAAGAAGTGCCATCTTACAGAAGAATGATTTAAGAACATGTACTGAATAATGGGTCACAGAGGTAGAAATAAAAGAAGTTGCAAAGGGATGAACTAGTGCCATACTAATAATTAGAAAATGTTGTCTGACAAATGTAAGTGTGGTTATAGTAGAAATTGAATTATGGAATAAAATTGAAATTTTGAAGGAAAATGGGGAACATGTGGTTACAACATTTGAGGACTGGTGGAGTATAATCCTACCAGGAGGATTTACTAACTGGAAGACTAGAAGAGAAAAATTGATATTGCCTTTGAAATCTCACTGAGTGATTAAAAGTTATAGCTACCTTTCAAGGGGCATCACTAAAGGATAAGCTCAAAACAGTTGTGATGTTTCAGACTAAATTAATTAATTAGCAATGAAAGATGAAAGTTTGACTCAAGGAGTGCAAATGTAATGTGATCTTAGGTCAAAAAAATAAGAAAATAATTAGACATACTTGACAACAATCTGTTATAATACATTGCATTATACCAGACCACTTTATTAATATTGGTAATATCTTAAGACACCTTAGAATTCTCAGTAGAGTCAAAAGGACTCTTTAATCCAAAGTGAAATCTGTCTTTACTATTTGTTTGTTAACCTTAAAGTACAAGGTATCTATTAATAATCAGAACAAGATGAAAATAATGACTCTAGGCCAATCTACTGTCAACATTTGGAATTGATAGAGCTCTGACTAGTGTACGAGATTGAAAATATTATACTGACACTAAGTTTAAGAAAATAGAATTGTCAAGATTGCTTTCTATACTCATATTCCAATTAAGAATAGAAGTGAACAGTGTGGATTGAGATTTTTAAAAAATTTTCTATACATCAAAATGTGCAATTAAGGAGAATTTTTAAATTGATTTTTTATATAGGAGCTTGCATTTTTTATAACCCAAAATGGGACAATAAAAAAGGTAAAATCTATTTTAGATTCATTAATAACCAATGACTGTAACAATTTATTAGTTTCTAACTCTGCCAATTAGGGGTGAGGTGACATATGTAATCTGGCAAAGAAGGTGCTAAAGATTAAAAAGAAAACAATTATAAAAAGTAAAAAATTATTATCTAATAGAGTAAGTGGGAACACAGGACTTTTACACATCAAACAACATAGTCATTGATTTATATTTTTGGAGGGCATCAGCATTGTTTCTTTAGATTAAACAACTTCTCAAGTCATTTTCAACAATTAGAATCTATCATTCAATTCTGCTAAGAGTAATATTAATCTATTTGTACTCCAATCAAGTGTTCAATATTCTTATTTCCTAAGTAACTTGTATTAAGAATGGGTGAATACAGTTGAGAGGACCCATTTGTTTCAATATTGCATTATAGGCTGTATCTAATCATGCTGTTAATTTAGTGATAATGAGAAGCTTTATTTAATGGACTGCAATTGGACTAAGATTGGTTTTGGTAAGTATTTGTTTCACCAGGTAGAGGTAGCTCCTTCATAAACTTGATTAATGATGCTGATGGGTCATTCAATTTATGTATTGCATTAATTTTTATACTAATGTGACTTCTAAAAAGGGAAACATGTATTCAATAATAGATAAGAAAACTTCTACATATCCGTCACTTCTTAATGAGCAAGGTAACTCAGTTATTCTCATTCAGAATAGAAAAAGAAATATAACAACTCTACAGTTTTTGGAACCAAAATAATTAAAGACATAACAATAATTTTTATCACTAATAATAATATTGCTATTATTATCACATTATAATTACATATTATAAATATAATGAAACATAAGTCAACAACTGCTGATTAATCCATTGACTTTTCTTGGCAAGTCACAGAAAACGTCCAAAAGCTTTGATATTTTGCCATATTGATAATTTTCTAAATGATATGTTTCTACTTTATTAACTAAAATTAGTAAGTAAAAACTTAAAATGTGCTTATTTACTTAATGATACCTATGTTGTTTTTATACATATGACAGGTAAATCATATAGATTGTTTCAGAAAGTTATATACAATTATTATTATCTATTATTTCTTTGAATCTGTTCAAATGTTAAAATGATGGTACCTTAGGATCAAGTGGGAATTATTCCAGGAATGCAAGGATGGTTCACTGTATGTAAATCAATTTTGTGATTAACCACATCAACAAAATGAAGGCTAGAAACCATATGATCATCTCAATAGATGCAGAAAAAGTATTTGGCAAGATTCGATGTAATTTTATAACCATTTAAAATTGGAAATAGAAGGAAAAATTTCAACATTATAAAGTTCATATATAACAAGCCCACAGCTAACCTCATACTCAGCCGTGAAAAATTGAAAGCTTTTCCTCCAAGATTATGAACAAGAGAAGGCTGTGCATTATCATCACTACTATTCAACACAATATTGGGAGTCCTACCCAAAACAGATAACAAAAGGAATTCAAGTAGGAATGAAGAAGTAGAACTGTCACTATTTGCAGATGGGATGATTTAGACATTTTCAAACCCTCAAATTCCATGAAAAATGTTAGAAAAATAAACAAATACAGTAAAGTTATACTACAAAATCCGTATCTAAAAATATGTTACATCTATATTCAAACAATAAACCATCAGAAAGAAACATTTAGAAAATAATCCCAGGCCTCCCTGGTGGTAGAGGGATAAAAGTCTCAGTGCTATCAAGCTATCATCAGCCACCATGGCATGAGTTCAATGCCTGGCCAGGGAGCTAACCCACATGGTGCAGCAGACCTTTCCTTTCTCACCCACTGCTCCACTCAGAAATATATTTCATTGGATCTGGAAGTTTTGCTCCTCACTTTGTAGTTCCAAATAAATTTTATGATTTTTTTATTCTATTTCTATGAAGAATAGAATACACCTCTGGTCTGCACCTCAGCTCTATGCAAAACAAATACAATCTTTTTTAAAAAAGAAAACAATCCCATCAAAAATAATAAAATATTTAGGAACAAATTTAACAAAAGTTGATGAAGACCTCTATACTGAAAGAACTAGAGAAGATATAAAAAGGGAAATATTAATATTGTTTATTTTAGGTAGTGATCAAATAATGTAATAATATTAAATACTAAAAAATATAAAGTTATTAATTTTACATAAAATGATATACAGACTCAACATAATACCTATAAAAATCTCAACAACAGTCTTCACAGAAATAGAATAAAAAAATCATAAAATTTATTTGGACAAAAGAACCCAAATAACCAAAACAATTTTGCAGGAAAAAATGGATGTATCATATTTGCCAATTCAAACTATACCAAAAAGCTATAGTGATCAAAACAGCATGGAGAGAAGATGGGAGAAGGAAGATGAGAAGTGGAGAGAAGGAAGAAAGGGAAAAGGGTAAGAGACAGGAGTCATCAAATTTAGCTGACAAAATCTCTTGAGAGAACTGCTCACATTAACTTGATCCTCAGGATATGAACATTCTATATGCTATACTTGAAACATTGCATAATTAGTCAATGTGTAAAGTAATAAAACTAATTTTACATCTATTAATGAAATTTCACCAAGAAATCTTCATTGGTGTCAGACAAGATGTTCTAAATCTGAAAAGGCAGAGATCTCTCCTCAGCTTACATCCCATAGACATCTGGCTGCCATCAATCCTCAATTGGAATAGCACAGGATCCTGTTCTGTTTATTGAGCTTTCTTTATACTTAGTGTTTTTTATGCATGCTGATACACTTATCGGCTGATAATTTTCTGTTTCTCTTGAGATGCAATTTCATATCTTCCTCAAATTTCTCTTAGGTATAAATTTTTTCATTTTCAATAATGACTCCCCTTTCTGCCATAAATAGTAATAGAACACCATTTTATTGAAGCCAGTGTGAGTTGACCTGGCAACTGGTACTGACAGAGATATGAGGGATTGCCTTTCTATTATATGACAAAATGATACATCTGTCTTTGTTCATGATTGTATACTGCAGGCTCATCTGTCTTTTATATAACAGTCGTGCTGATTCTTAAAAATTGCCTTGATTATAATTGAGATTTTTAAGGAAACTTCCATTAAAGCAAAAGTGCTCTAGCTTCATAATATTTGAGAAAATCTTAGCAATAGGTACTAAAGTTGTAATAAAATCTAAAGGTTGATTAAGTCTTGAAAAAACAGAATCCATTATACAAATTTTAACAAAAGCTTTCTCTCTTTCAGATAGGATATTCTAGTGAAATATATCACACAACGGAACTTACCCTCTCGTCATCACTCTTTCAGTGATTCAATAATCATTCATGGGGCACATGCTGTGAAAAGCAGTATGCTAAGTGGTGGGAATAGATAATTAAAAAGCTATGGTTCTTACCCTCAAAGATCTCACAGTCTAGTAGACTATGGGAGCTCAGGGCAGTACAGAGCAGTGATTGTTATTTTAGTATTCTCCTTTACCTATAATTTCATATAGTGCAATTTTTCAAGTCACCTAATAAATCAGAAGCCTTGAGACTAGATTCTATCTTAATAATTTATTGCAGTAATTCTGAAAAGTATAGGAACAATGAAAATATAAGTAATTTTTCTAAATGAAAATTTTCACTAAAGGAGATTTGGACCCAAATTATATATGACTATATATAATCATATATTTAAAATTTTTATTGATTATGAGCTCTGTATTTTGCTTTTAAAATGCTTATTCTGATGTTTTGCCTCTTTGCATTGAACCTTAAATATACACTCTAACTTACTCCTCTAGGAATGAATAGAAAATGGTATTGTTTTAAAAGCTATGTTGAACTGAACATGGGAAGAGAAGCTTCTGGGATTGTAATTTGAACAATTTATAATATATATACATAAATGCCTATGAATATTAATTTATATCCTATTGTCCTGTGTGTTCACATGTGTCTGTCTCCTTAGATGTTAAGGTGAGCAATCTGAGTGACATACCATTTTTTCTCAAAGTATCAGGTTTTCTCTGGTTTAAGTTAGCCCATTATGTTTAACTCAAAACTTATTATCTGCAAAATGCTCTTTGACAAATAATCCCATAATTGCTCTAGAAGTTTAGAATTATCGCTGCAACTCCACCTTAAGCTGAAGTACCTATCTATTTATTGTGCAAACTTTCTGGCATTTAAAAAGTGTGCTTGCTGTGAGGTCAGAGTTCAAATAAGAACAGAGAAGAGCTACAAATGAGAATTTAACTTTTTTTTTTAGATAATATAACTTGTTTTTTCCTTTAGTCATCTTTGTTTATTTCATACTTTTGATAATTAAAATAATTTTTCAATACTTGGTAATCTTTTGACTTGAAATGTTGTTATAAGAGAGGTCACAGGAGTAACTTGAATGCATATGTGAAAAATTATACCACTTCCAATAAATAAATTTCTAATTTAAGAAATTTGCAATATTACAATAATTCTGTATAAAACCTGCACAGTGGTATATAAATCAAGTGAATTTAATAGTGAGAATTTTAATATAGTCTCCACACATCTCAGCATTATGAGAGAGAATCAGGTGACAAGAAAAAGGGAAGAACAGTTGGTTACAACTAATCAAACTGAAGAAACCTGAAATGAGAGGAGAAACAAATTTATCTCACTGTTTTGCAAAAAGCTGAGTAATAATTGTTTATTAATTTTTAAAAGGTGGGGGAGGGACAAGGATTGGTATTTGAAGACTACTTGCAATGCCTGCTGAATCTGGGAATTTTCTAAAATTCTCCTTTTAATCTCATAGAGGAAGAAATAATACTTATTTCTAGAACTATTTACTTTACCAAGGGAATAATAACAAACCTAGCATAAGTAAAACATTGGAACTTACAAATTACTCCAATATGGTAGTGATAATATACATCCTTCCTTAAAATACATGATTATTCCTGCTGTAGTCTGATGCTCTGACAGGCTAATTAGCTTGTCCAAAATACATAGTTTAGCAAGGAGCAGAGCCATATTTTGATTTGTGTTTCATATAGTTTCTTCCATACTTCATTGTTAAATCACATTTTCCATTCTAAATTTCTTTATGGAAAATAGACTGAGTAACATGATCACAGAATCCTCTACATATAATTGGTGAAGATAATACATTAGTATAGAAAATGGGCTAACTTAGATTACTGGCACAGTGTCGATATGTCCAAGTTTGCTCTAAGTTTAATGACCAAGAAAAAACAGAGTACAGAAATATTCCTCTGATGCTATACGAAATTGCCTAATACAACAGCAGTTAGCCTGTCATCTCTAAGCCTCTTTGACCTGTAACATTGCCTGCATTACAATGGCTGTAATGGCCATCAAATTTGTGGCTTACCATCATCAGGAAAAAGAGGCCAATAGCTATGTTCCTTTCTATACCCATCTCTTGCATAGATCCTCGACACCAATTTGTTTGCTCACTTGAAAATAAGGCAGAAAGAAAGCAGTTTTTGAAAGTAGGCCAAGTTATATTTACCAGTCTTAAAAAATGCTTGGTCATTTGATGTTGCTCAAATCACATCAAAAAAATTTTCAATTCTGCCTGCAGAGTAGCAATTAGACTAAAAAGTTGTTTCTTGTATGTTTGGCATTATGAATGGTACAAGCAAAGGGTGAGTGGAAAATACCTTTTCCATTGTGTTTGAGAGAAGGAAAACAATCAATGCATATGTAGAAATAAATGCTTCCTCAAATTTTGGTTTAAGGAAATTGGATAGTGAATATATTTTGATAGCAAAGATTGAGCTGTTTGTCTAGATTCAAGATAAATAACATTCTGGAGTCCTTCATAAAAGGTATTAATATTGTTCTAATCTTTCTGAATAAAAATATGAAGGAAAAGTCTGGGTGCTGGAAATGGCTATGTAACTAGTCTATGATGTGGTGTCTTTTATGTCTAAGTGGCATAAATTAAACATTATTTTCTATTTGTATCTACTGCAGAGACTTAGATGTTCCTGCCCTGAATACTGATTTTTACCAGGTTGGAAATCTGAAGCCTGACATTGCCTAATCTCACACAGTTTGAAAGTGTGCTCAGACATATATTCTGTTAATAATCTTAACTGATTTCATAAAAAGGAGAAAAGAGGATGAGAAAAAACTCAGCACTCTGTTTTCTTGGCTCAAAAATTATAGAAAACACCCAAATCAGCTTCCACTATTGGATAAATACTAGTGTATGTAAGGAAAAATTTGAATTTCTTATTAAGCAATATTTTTCTATTACTAAAATTTCATAGTTGTATAACATTTCCTATAAACATTTTACCATTTTTTTCTTCCAAAGGAGGCTCTGGTTGCCTGGCCTAAACATTGTAATATTTTATTGTACCTGCATCTAAGTGACAAAACGGCAGCCAATCACAGGTCAGGAGAGATGTATTGTTGCAATCTTTCTGTTACTGCATTTTCGCCCTCATGTGAGTCTTAGTTCATGACACTTAATCACATCCTTTGACAGATGGTTTGATTTTGTTGTTGTTGTTGTTTATGATAATGATCATTCAAAACAATTAAAAGAGCATTAGCTGCATGTATGAATTATAAACAGGCACTCCTTCATTCAATAGTTCATTAGGCTTACCATGTACTAGCACAGCGCTTGATAAAAGAATGTTTCATTGAGAAAAATAAGCTCATTCTTGACCTCTTTTGTGCATGAATAATATGAACAATTATCCTTTTATTTTTTTTTTCTGATAGATCTTTTTTAAAAGAACTACAAAAAATAATGAAAGTGGGTTCAATTATTCTTCTATTGGCAGAGGTAATAAATAAGATAGTTTCAATCCTTGTTTTGCCAGTAACAAGCTATGTAAACCATGGGTCAGTTATATAATCCTTCTTGGTCTCAATTTAGTCATGTGCAAACCTGCCATAATAGTAGTAGTGATATCTAGATTTGCTATAAGAATTAAAGAAATCAATTAATCTAAAGTGTTTAAATTTGGTGGGTCTGGGGTACCTGGGAACACTTGGTATGGGCGCCATCTTCCCAGGACAGGGAGCCCAGTAGGCAATTTCGCTGAAGGGCTCATGCTTCCTGAGCTTCTACAGGGTTTAAGTGGCTGACTATAATCCCAGCGCAAGGTTCGCGCCAGCACCTAGTTTATCATCTGGAACTGAGAGTGCAGGGAGTGGGCCCCCAGGGTGTCTGAGGTAGCTGGGAATGCTCCAGACGGGCATCAGCTTCCCAGGACAGGGAGCTCAGGACTAGGGTCTGCAGGCAATCATGCTTAGGAGCTCACACCAGCAGCTCAGTGCTTACTGCACTGTCACAGGCTGGAAGCTGCCCATTACAATCCCAGTGCAAGGTGTGTGTCAGCACCTAATTTGTCATCTGGAACTGAGCATACGGGGAGAAGGCCTCCTGAGCATCTGGGTTAGCTGGGAATGCTCCAGAAGGGCACCAGCTTCCCAGGACAGGGAGCCCAGGATTAGGGTCTGCAGGTAATCTCACTGAGGGGTTCACATTTGCAGTTCAGCACTTCCTGAGCTTCCACAGACTGGAAGCTGCCGACAAGAATCCCAGTGTGAGGTGTGCGCCAGCACCTAATTTCTCATCTGGAACTGAGCATGTGGGGAGAAGGCCTCCTGAGGGTCCAGGTGTCTGGGAACATGCTAGACAGGTGCCATCTTCGCATGACAGGGAGCACTGGACTAGGAACTGCAGGCAATTTTGCTGAGTGGCTCACTCCTGCAGCTTAAACACACTGAGACCAGCGGGAGAGATCTCCAGAGCCAGGTTGCCTGTGCACCCCGGGACCCACACCCAGACAGAGTACTCCACAGGTATGAGAACCCAAAAGAACTGAGAGAGTATAGCCTAACCCCGTGACCACAGGCTGGAAGCTGTAGATGAGGCTCCCAGCGAACGGGGGTGGAAAGTGACACAGTGCATGCCAGTACCGAATTTGCCACCTGGATTTGCGCATGCAAGTAGGCCATCTGAAGGTCTGGGGGAGCTGGGAACACACTGGACGGGTGCCATCTTTGCAGGACAGGGAGCTTTGGATTTGGGGCCACAGGAAATCTCGGTGAGAGTCTGAATCCTGCAGCTCAAATACACGGAGTCGAGCAGGGGACCTCTCCAAAGCTAGGATGCCTGTGTGCTCCAGGAACCACACACAGACAGGGGACTCCCCAAGACTATCTTGAAGAGATGCCTGCCAATACCAGCAAAATAGTTACAACAAATTAGAAAACAGACAACAGGGAGAAGAAAAAATATAAATAACCATATAAGTCCACAGGGGAAAGTCACGCCACAAAAAGAAAACCAAATACAAGAATACAACAACATCAACATGGAAGAAATGTTCAGTCTATCAGAAAGAAAATTTAGAATCATCATGATGCAACACCAGAAAGATCAACAAAAATAAATGATGAAATGAGAATAATAATTAATGAACTGAAGAATGAAAATGAGTCATTAAAAAAGAAAATGGAGGAACTGCAGGAATATAAGGAAAGCAGTGGAAACTGAATAGATGAAGTGGAAGAAAGAATCAGTACTCTTGAAGACACAGAAATATAAAGAACGAAAATAGAAAAGGACAGGGAAGTTCAAAGGAAAAAAAAAAAATGAAGAAACACTACCAGATCTCTCGGACACCATTAAGAAAGGAAATAGAAGAATTATTGGAATTCCAGAGGGGGCTGAGCAAAATAGAGAAAATGAAAATCTATTTAAAGAGATACTTGAAGAGAATTTCCCAAGCTTAAAAAAGGAGATGAAAATAGAAATACAAGAAGCGAGTTGCACCCCGAAATTTTATGATAGAAAGAGAAATACAGCAAGACACATATAGTAAATCTCCCAAGAATCCAGGACAAAGAGGCAATAATGAAACTGTCAAGGGGGAAGAAACAGCTAACATATAAGGGGAAACCAATCAGACTAACATCAGACGTCTCTGAAGAGACACTACGAGCAAGGAGGGAATGGAGAGACATATCCAAAAAACTGCAAGACAACAAATGTCAACCACAGATTCTCTATCCCACAAAGCTTTCCTTCATATATGAAGAAAAAGTGTGGACTTTCCCAGACAAACAGAAACTCCATAAATTCAGCATGACCAAACCCCCACTCCAAAAAATACTGCAAGAAGCAGTAAAACCAAAACCAACAGACGAATGAATAGGAGGAACAAAATAAAGGAAAACAAAACACGAAAAGTCAAAATGGTAACCACAGGTGCCAGCATATCAATAATAACTCTAAATGTAAATGGACTAAACTCAGCAGTAAAAAGGCACAGAGTAGCAGGCACAGAGTAGCCAAAGTTCTGCTGCCTCCAGGAAACACATCTAACCACAAAAGACAAACATAGGCTGAAAGTAAAAGGATGGAAAACAATCCTACAAGCTAATGGACCAAAAAAGAAAGCAGGAACAGCAATACTTATATCAGACAAAACAGACTTCAAACTAAAAAGGGTAAAAAGAGACAAGGAAGGACACTACATAATGATCAAAGGCACAGTGAATCAAGAAGACATAACACTCATCAATATATATGCACCAAATGAAGGGGCACCAAAATATATCAGACAACTACTATCATATTTGAAAGAAAACACATACATAATAGGAGACTTCAACACTCCGCTGTCACCGATGGACAGATCAACAAGACAAAACATAAACAAAGAAACCAGAGCCCTAAATAAAGAACTAGATCTCATGAGCTTAACGGACTTATATAGGACACTACACCCCCAAAAATCAGAATATACTTTTTACTCAAGTGCACATGGGTCATTCTCCAAAATTGACCACATTCTGGGACACAAGACCAATATTAACAAATACAGTGATATCAGAATCATTCCACCTATATTCTCTGACCATAAAGATATCAAACTAGAAATTAATCACGAAAAGAAGACAAGAAACCTACCTGTGTCTTGGAGTTTGAAATCTTTACTACTGGAAGACCAATGGATTGTGGAGGAGATCACAGAGGAAATTAAAAAATTCTTTGAAGTGAATGATAATGAAGACACCTCATTCCAGAATGTGTGGGATGCAGCAAAAGTGGTAATAAGAGGGAAGATTATAGCAATTCAGGCTCACATCAATAAACAAGAAAAAACCCAAAGAAACAATCTAATTGTCCAACTTACGAGCTAGAAAAAGAACAACAGGAGAATCCAAAACCGAGTAGAAGAAAGGAAATAATAAAAATCAAAGCAGAAATAAATGAAATAGAAATCAAAAAAACAATCCATAGAATAAATGAAACCAAAAGTTGGTTCTTTGAAAAAATAAACAAAATAGATAAACCTCTAGCCAGACTAACAAAGGAAAAATGGGAAAAAACACAAATAGTAAGATCACAAACAAAAGAGGGGAAATCACAACAGACCCAGAAGATATTAAAAGAATAATCAGACAATACTATGAACAGCTGTATGCTTACAAGTTCAACAACTTAGAAGAGATGGAAAAGTTTCTGGAAAAATATAACCATCCAAAACTAAATAAAGAAGAACTAGAACTCCTAAATAGGCCAATTACAAGCAGTTAGATTGAAGCAGTAATCAAAGCACTCCCCAAAAACAAAAGCCCAGAACCAGACGGCTTCACAAATGAATTTTACCAAACATTCAAAAATGAACCAGTATCTATCCTACATAAACTCTTCCAAAAAATTGAGGAAGAAGGAATACTACCGAACACATTCTATGAAGCAAACATTACACTAATACCAAAACCAATTAAGGATAACACAAAGAAGGAGAACTATAGGCCAATCTCTCTAATGAACACTGATGCAAAAATTCTCAATAAAATTGTAGCCAACAGAATCCAACAATGCATCAAAGGGATAGTATACCATAACCAAGTGGGATTCATCCCAGAGGCACAAGGATGGTTTAATATCTGAAAATCAATCAATGTAATCCAACACATCAACAAAAGGAAGGACAAAAACCACATGATCATATTTATTGATGCAGAGAAGGCATTTGACAAAGTGCAGCATCCATTCATGATAAGGACTCTTGAAACCCTTGGGATAGAAGGACCATATCTCATCATGATAAAAGCTATATATGACAAACCCACAGCCAATATTATCCTTAATGGTGAAAAACTGAAAGCATTCCCTTTAAGATCAGGAACTAGACAAGGATGCCCACTCTCTCCCCTACTATTCAATATAATACTAGAAGTCCTAGCCAGAGCAATAAGATAGGAAAAAGACATACAAGGCATCCAAGTAGGGAAAGAAGAAGTAAAGATATCACTATTTGCAGATGATATGATAATATACTTGGAAAACCCTAAAAGCTCTACAGAAAATCTAATTGAAACAATCAACCAGTTTAGCAAAGTAGCGGGTTATAAGATCAATGCACAAAAGTCAGTAGCCTTCCTATATAGAAACAACCAATCAGAAGAAGAAACCAAGAAAAATATTCCTTTCACAATTGAGGCCCAAAAAATCAAATACTTGGGAATAAACCTAACAAAAGAAGCAAAAGACCTATATAGAGAAAATTATAAAACACTAATAAAAGAAATAGAAGAAAATACAAAGAAATGGAAAGATATCCCCTGCTCATGGATAGGAAGAATCAACATTATCAAAATGGCCATCCTTCCAAAAGCAATTTACAGATTCAATGCTATTCCAATAAAAATCTCAATGACATTCTTAAAAAGAAGTTGAACAAATATTGATGAAATTCATATGGAGACACAGAAAACCTCAATTAGCCAAAACTCTCCTGGCTAAAAATAAGGGGATTGGAGGTATAACACTTCTAGACTGCAAGCTTTAGTACAAAGCAATAGTAATTAAAATAGCTTGGTACTGGAACAAAGACAGACACACAGACAAATGGAACTGTATAGAAAGCCCAGAAATAAAACCACACATATATGGACACCTGCCCTTTGACAAAAGAGGAAAGAATATGCAATGGAACAAAGATAGCTTGTTCAATAAATGGTATTGGCAAAACTGGTCGGCCACATAAAAAAAATGAAACTAGACCACTACCTTACACTGTGCACAAAAATCAATTCAAAATGGAAAAAAAAATTTGAATGTAAGACCTGAAACCATAAAATACATAGAAGAAAACATAGGTAAAATGCTATAAGACATACATTTCAGTAACACCTTTGAAGATGCATCCCCTAAAACAATAAAAATGAGAGAGAAGATAAACAGATGGGACTATATCAAGTTAAAAACTTGTGTACAGCAAAAGAAACATTATCCAAAATGAAAAGATTCCGCACTGATTGGGAAAAAATCTTTGCACCCCATACAACTGACAAGGGACTGATCACAAAGATATACAAAGAACTCATAAGACTCAAGAAAATCAAAGCAAA
>JAGFMF010012011.1:382166-420353 GCA_019455555.1 Galemys pyrenaicus
ACTGACAAGGGACTGATCACAAAGATATACAAAGAACTCATAAGACTCAAGAAAATCAAAGCAAACAACCCAATCAAAAAATGGGCAGAAGAACTTAAAGGACACTTCTCCAAAGAGGATGTACACATGGCCAAAGGCATATGAGAAAAATGCTCAACATCTCTCGTAATCAGGAAATGCAAATCAAGACCACAATGAGGTACCACCTAACACTGGTAAGAATGGCACATATCAAAAAAAAACAACAACAATAAATGCTGGTGAGGATGTGGAGAAAAATGAACTCTACTACACTGCTGGTGGGAATGCAAGTTAACCAACCACTATGGAAGGCCATATGGAGGTTCCTCAGTCTACTAGGGATGGAACTACCATATGATCTGGCAATCCCACTCCTAGGGATCAAACCAAAGGACACAAAAACAGCGATCCAAAAGAGTACCTGTACCCCATTTTTATTGCAGCACTATTTGTAGTTGGTAAGACCTGGAAACAACCCAAATGCCCAAAAGTAGAGGACTGGATCAAGAAGATGTGGTACATATACACAATTGAATACTATTCAGCAATCAAAATGATAAACTAGGGCCATTTATAGAAACATGGAGGGAGCTAGAAGGAATTATACTCAGTGAAACAAGTCAGAAGGCAAGAGAAAAATATCAGATGACTTCACTTTTAGGAGGAATGTGAAAGAACAACAACTACAACAAAAAATAAAAAAAGAAGAAAACAAAACAAAATAAAAAAACCAAGAGAAAGCTCAAGGAAATGGGCAATTACAACCAAAACCAAACAAACAAAAACTCAACAAGATCAAAAGGTCAAAGATAAACCAAAGGGATCATGGGGGCAGGGGGTGAAGGGAGGGGAGGGCCAAGATGGGGATGAGGGCATAAAGAGCACAAGGGACTGAGGTGATGGAGCATGGATGAAATGGTGGTGGGAACACCCTAGGGACTACAAATGATGTCAAAAACAAATAAATCTAATAAAAAAAAAGCTTTTTTTAAAAAATAAATAAAGTGTTTAAATTTGTGTGTGACATTTGATATTGACATTTTCGCTACTATTATTCCCTTGTCAAAATATTCATTATCTCTCCATATACTATGCGTAGAAAGTATAACAGCAATTACTCTAATCTATTAATTACACAGTATTAGGCAGTTTGCTTAGATCTTAGCATACATTATTTTACCTTATCCATACACAGTGGGAGGCACTGTTTTCATAATTTCTAGTTGCATTGAGACCCAGGGACGTTAACTGCCTATCAAATATTCAGAACATGATTGTGGGATTCCAAAGTCTAGATTAAGATAAGGATATACCCTGCTGGATTTTATCTAATAGTTTGTAAAATAAAATCCTATAAAAGTCACTCATACTTTGGAAAACAGCAAAACAAACAGTTGTGCTGCTGATGAAAGCTATACTAAGAACGGATATACATACAAGGTATACTAGGAGCAAAGAACACATAGAAATTAAATTGTCCTTTAGCGGGACTCAGTTGGCCTCTTGGGTTCTGGGATTAGGTTTGAATAGAATACACTCAATAAAGTCCAACAGAACATTAGAATCAAAACTTCTTTCAGTCTCCAGACTAGAGAATGCATATTTTAAACCTCTGCATCATTAAATGCTTAGGAATAATATTTTGATAGTACAAGGAGCAAAACAAAGTATTCTAATTAGTAGAGAAATAAGTAAATCCCAACTGAAAAAAGCTGAAGAAAGACATGACTTATTTTGCTCTAGTATAATACTTCATACTCTCTCCTGTTTCTCTGTCTCATTCCAACACTTTCATCACACAAAGCTATTTTGGGCCGCACATTGTGCACCACTGCTATGTTAAACCAGGATTATTTTATACACTTCCGAAGTTGGTCGTCCTTTTAATTCACTTGCTCCTTTCAAGTCCAATGCACCCACGGTGCCATTACTAAAATGCAAATCTGATTATATTAATGTAAATATAAAATCCCCCCTTTCCTAATGAATAAAGTCTCAACACCTTGGCAGGATTTTCAAGCTCCACGATCAGGTTGATCTTTGTTTTCAGATCCTTTCATCTACTGTACGTCTTTTGATAGGTAAGTTCGGGCTATTTATGTTTTAGGTAATTAATGGATTATTGGTATTTACTGTTACTTTGCTATGTTTTTCTGTTTTGTTTTGGTATGCTTTTTTTCTTTTTTGATGGTTTCCTATTATGTTTTGTTTAGGTTTCATTTCTGTTGCCTTATATGTTACTGCTATTAGCTTTTGGTTAGTGCATGAGGGATTATTTGTATGCTCTATTGGATTGTTTGGTGTCTGGATAATTCTAGTGGACCAATACTCGCCTCTTCCTCACCCTTCCCCTATACCTCCTCCACCTTAAGTAAATTTTTTTTATTTTATTTTATTTTATTTTTATTAGATTTATTTAATTGTATTTGACATCATTTGTAGTCCCCAGGGAGTTCCCACCACCATTTCACCCGTGCATCTTAAGTAATTTAAGTGTTTGCTGCCTTGATATTCATTATTCCACCACATTATAATTACCCATTTATGATTTCTTTCAGGTATCATTTGGTATTGATAAATTTTTTTCATTTTGCTTTTCAATGAATCTCCTGATTCTTCCTTCCATTTTAGTTGCTAATATTGCTGGGTAAAAGATTCTGGTCTGGAAGTTTTTAAGGGATCTCTTTCTTATCCCTTCCTGCTTGTAATTTTTCTGCTGAAAAGACTGCTAACAGTTTGACTGGTATTCTCTTATAAGTTTCTATTTTTCTCTTGATATTTTTATATTCTGTCATTGTTGGGTTTTGGGAGCTTTACTATTATGTGTCTTGGTGTACGTCTGTACTGTATTACTTTTTTGGAACTTGTTGAGCTTTTTAGACTATAAATTCTGGTTCATTCCCAAGATTGAGATGTGGAATGGTTTTCAGTGATTATTTCTTAGATTTTTGATGCATTACTCTCTTTCTCCTTCTGGGGTCCCCAATATATGAATATAACTTATCTTTAAGTTGTCCCAGAGAGATTAATATTTACTTTTCATATGCTGTTTACATTTTCTTTTTACTTTTCTGTGAAGTTTTGTTTCAACTTTTTCTTTGAAACAAAATATAGCCGATTTTTCCCCAGTGGATAATTATTTTTATTGAACTAACTGGTTGCCTTTACATTTATTATGTAGTTCACTTTCATTCATTTATTTAACTTCATAATAACTTTTTAGATAAAGATACAAAGAATACAATAATTTGGTAAGTTTAGATATATGTATATGTTTAATCTCTATTCTGATGAATATACGAAGCTTATGCATTACTTATACCTAACTGTAGAGAACTACTATTCTAAATTTATCATTTAGATCTGTTTTGTCTATTTTCGAACATTTTGTAAGTAGAATCATAAAGTGTTATCTTTTGTGTCTTAATTCTTTCACTCAACTTATTGATGAGATTCAACCATACTTTACATCATCCCTACCAAGGAATATTCAATTGGTGAAATTTATTTAGCTTTTCTCTTGAAAATAGCCATTGGTGTTTTTGCAGTGTTTGTTCACGATGAATAAAGCATCAATTAACATTTTTATAGATGTTTTATGTTTATGTTTTCATCATTTTTTGGTAAACACTTATAATTGGTATTGATAAATCATAGGGTAGAGTTTTGCTTGAGTTTATAAGAAATTGTCAAACTTTTCCCCCAAAATTGCTGTACCATTTGACATTCTTACAAGAGAATTTTAGTTTTCCACATCTTCATACAATAATATGTTCTGCCAAAGCTCAGTTGTTCCATCTGTGATAAAGGAAACAATTCCAATACAGAGATCTGAGCAGTCACAGAGTTGAAGTATTTTCCTTACAGTCTCTTTCTGTAACTCCTTCCAGATACCCTTTAGAAATGAATGATTCTATCTGGCAGATGCCTGTGATTTGGGAGACATCCTCTGAACACCTATTCTGACAGAGTGCAACCTTATTACTAAATGGTTAGTAGGGAAAACTATATAGTTCCCCATATACTCCTTCCTCTGTCCATGAGAGGTTTTAGAGATACGTGAAGCAGAAAGAATCTTTTGAATGTACACTATCAGAAAATACTTTAATTTACTGCTTTATTGCAAAAAACCTATTATATATGAAGATCACTAGCTTCATTTAACATGTATGATAACCAATCAAATGAAATTTTATTTACATAATGGTTAAAATTATAGAGTTTAGTGACATTTGCATCTAAAGGGGATAAATCTTAGGATAGAAATAGAAATTTCTAAAATTTTTAGAAAAAAATACTGAAATGATAACTTTATTACCAAGATACCTAGTTATAGTAGGCAATTCAATTATTTGAGACTGTTCTGAATTTCTTTGCCAGTTATAGTAAATACAAAAAATATGACCATTTAGGAAAATTATAATAAGAATTATACAATGTTTATTTTTAAATAATATAGTATATAAAAACAATCTTTGATAAGATAAATGAAGGCACATGGTACATTTCTTAATGTAAAGGTTGACATTTTAAAAATACTTGGACATATTATTTTTAATAATTATAATATTTCAAAATCAAAGATTTATGACTTAAAATAACTCTTATATTTACTTATAATTTATTATAATTTAATCAATTATAATGATGGAGGTAATAGGCTATTCCTTATTTTAAAATACAAAAATTTTATTCCAGAATAAAAAGTAGAATATCAGTTTTGGATGGAATTTAATACATGATACATTTACAATTACTAATTAGTGGGAAAATATAAAATACTTCAATGCCTTTGGATTATTCATCATCTTTTAGTTGAAAAAGATGTTTATAGCTATATTTCATTACAAATGCCATAAAAAGTGTGGAATGGAATGATCTCTTAAAAATGAATACAAAGTCTTGAAATAATTTATAAAGGCTATATGAGTGAGTGAGAGTGTGTGTGTATGTGTGTGTGTGTAATGGAAAAGCAGGTATCATGAAGGAAAACATTTCAGTGATCTTCCATTATGGTTTTAAAATCTGTACTTCAAAATAATCCATAATAATTACAATTCAATATATGTGCTAGACAGCATTTATTGATTTTGTAATATATTAATAATTAAGAAAATTTATATAGAAAATAAGCGTCTATAAAAATTAAATGAAGTATAAGTAGGTAATCAACGAAATTAATTTTATATAAATACTTATGTTATTACTTAAATGTGAATTAATTTATGTCATTGCTACAGATTGAGTGGCTTAAACATCAGAGATTTTTTTTCTCAGAGGATAGAGGCTAGAAGTCAAAGTGTCAGAAGACTTGTTTTTTCCTGAAATCATACTTTTTTATATCATGCTATATTACACTTATGGGTAAAGTGTTCATGAATGGGTTTCTGAATTTCCCTGATAGTCACATAATTAAAGTAACATTCTAAAAACATTAGAATCCAACTTCCAGGAGATTAACCTATAATTGAGAGCCTGAGTGACATGTTATAATTATTAACAATACTAATAAATTCAAAGCTGACCAGTTATGCTGCAAAGGGATTGATGTTGAAAATATAACTAAGCAAGGCATTTCCTTTGCAAAAGAAAAAAGATTTCCAATATCTTTCTTTTCTTTTCTTCAGACTTTAGTTGGAACTGATATTCTTTGGTACAGGCACTTGTTTTTTATTGTGCCACAGAAAACTGACATCATAAAGAAATGAAGATTTGCTTCAAAAATACTTGCTATTTTGTTTTTTATAAGGTGTTACAGTTCAAAGAACATACTTGCACATATACACACTACTATAAATATTAAGTCAAAATTAAGAATAAAACACAGAAATTGTTACATGATCTATTCAGATAATATTACGAACTCATTTAGGAGAATGAGCATAGTTTTTCCTTTTCTTTGTGGGGTTTCCACTTTCCCTATGTTTTCAGGGTAATTTGTTATTTGCAGGTCTCTTTTAGCATTGGCTAACAGAAAACCTATCCCAGCCTAACAGATTACTGACACACAAAAAGCCATTTATCTATTTAACTCATAATGAAAAACTCTCAAGATACTAGGTCAACACACTAGGTGAACAGAGACACTATTTTAATGGTAAGACTAGAGGACAGTTCTGGTTGCATTTAAATATCATTATCAAATACACTGAGTTCCCTGCCAATATTTGTGACTTTTTATTTAGTCAGTAACGAGATCATAACAAATAACTTACTCTTATAATTTTCCTTCTATTATCCCTCATCCAAACAAAACCCTGTTGATGTCAAAATAAGCAAATTCTGTAATCAGTTGTAGAGGTTTAAATAAGTTGCTTAACTTTTATTAGTATTAATTTCTCAATTATAGTCGAAATATTGTGGACCTACCCAATAAGACTGTTGTGAGGATTGCATAAATAAGACAAGGCACATAGAATGTGGACATTTAAAACAAAGCACTTTGTATAATGGCAAAGCAATAGGTACAGTTGGAATCAGATATTATCAGAATAGAAAAAACACATCTTCTATATTTCCAAAATCATCATTTTTATGATAGCTATGGATACGTTTTCTGAGGTCATTTTGAAACTGATGTTTAAGCATGGTCTTTCTGTTTTAAACCTTAAAAGAAATGATGAGATAAGAGGAAGCAAAGTGAACACACTGGGAACACAAAACTGATTTTACAGCATCCACATATGTGACTGCAATACAAATATTTTCCATTGCAGGAAAATGTGTTTGAACAGTAATATCAATATAGCTTCAGACCTCTAGCAACACTTATTATTAAAGATTTAACTTTTCTATTGACACCAATCTTAAAACATGAAGCTAGACCCCTGTAAATTTAAATTTCAAACACATCTTTGTGTAAACTAGTGTAAATCACAAAACCATGAATTAATAAGAATTTGGGTTCAAGTTACACAAATTATAGAAAAAAATTCTGAGTTGAACTGTTTGTTAACACAAATTTTAGTTACTAGAAATTTAGACAAGTTTTGTACAGAAATAAACATGCAATTTGTAACAACTATGTATAGTCTACTGACAGAGATGAGATATTCTTTCCCCTTAATTATTTTATTTATTTATTTATGCATTCAAGAAATGGGGTATAGGTCAGAGGTGTGGGGGTGTGTGAGAGGATTCACCAGAGATAATAGGGAACAGAACAGGTAGATTAACTGAAATATAATGCTGATGGGAACAGCAGGCAAGACAGAGGTCTGCTATGCCATGTGGGTCAGCTCCCTGGCAGGAAATCAAACTCATGATGAGTTACTGTGGATAGCTTCATAGGGCTGTGACTTAACTAACCCCTTGTGCCACCAGGGAGGCCCCACCCTTGGCTATTTTAAATGTAAATTCAGGAAGTCAATAACAAAGTTAAAGAAAGAGTATTTTATTTAGTAACAACACATGTTTACTGGTGTTTTCATGGGCTAAGGGCCTTTGGCCTCAGTTTTTTCCCATTTTTATAAGAAATGGCAGATGCTTACAAGTGAGCAGTTTCTTCAGCCTGCTTACACCATGAATGACTGGTGTACCACAGACATCTTCATATTTTGACCTGTCCTTGAATGTTTTAGTAAATGCTAGTAACATTCCTTTAAATGCTTTGTGGGATTTCTCTTTTTCAAAAGTTCTCCCTTTCCCGATTATTTAGGCAATAAGAGAAAATATTTGGAAATTTCAGATTTAGGAGGAAGCAACTTGCCCAGATTTGAGATTATTAGATATGATTCTCATTTTCACGTTAATAAAAGCAAAAGTGTTACTAATTTTTCTGCCAGTATACCCTCAGGTACATTTTTATCCAGCTTCCAGTATTGTAACCTTCACTATTACTAACAGTTTCCTTAAGGCTTTTTCATGCTTCTGACATAACTTGATGACAAAACCAGCGACAAATGTTTGGCATTTATTATAGCATTGCCCCTTTCCAGCCTTAAATTTTATTCTAGTAATCTATTGTTATACAACAAACAATGCCAAAACCAAACCACTAAAAAATCATTTTTTACATTTTATATTTCATTTTATTCTAACACTAGTCACTTGCTGCTATGATTATAGCAATGAAGACAGTGATACTATAATTATACTAATAAAAGGAAATTCACATTTGTGAAATGGGAAGTGGTAGAAAATCAACTGTAATAGTAATTCAAGCAAAGATTATTGAGATAATGATGCATTTTGCTAACCTAAGGGCAACTCTGAAACTTTATTAAAATTTAAATTAAAAATTCAAGAAGAAATAAAATAGAATAAAAATTATTTAATTAATATTCATAGACAGGAAAGAAGTAATGGAGAGATATCCAAATGAGAAAATAAAAAAGAAATAGAAAACTTAAGGCTGAGCATAGCTATCTCAATGACATTACATTAAATAGAAAACACAGTATATCTGAAATGTAAAATGTTAAGTGGTGTTAAAAAAAGTATATGATATTTCAGAAATACATTAAATATTAAAATATATATGGAATGAAAATTAAGGATGATTAAAGATGCATCATACAAACTATAAGCACAAGAAAATTAGAATGTCTATATAAAAACAGATGAAAAAATATTATTGGATATAGAAAGGCATATTTCATAATGATAAAAAGTTAATTCCAAATTTATATGCATAGGAGACCATCATATATGTTAAAAAATAAAACAGGTTTTAACCAATGGAAGAATTAGACAAATACAAAATCACATTTGAATATTTTAACATTTTTCTCCTCAGGATATATAGAAAGAGTGAAGTTATCAAGGATACAGAATATGCCAACAATTCTAAAAATCAGCATCACTCATGTGATATTTACATTGCTGTAACCAGCAACTTTAGAATACACATTTTCTTTGAGTGATGTATAATGTTCACCAAAACTGACCACATGTTAAACCATCAAACAAGTCTCAATATAGTTATAAGAATTTAGCCATACCATGTGAGTTGACTATACTGGAGATGTTAGAGATCAATAGCTTAAGATATGTGGAAAATTCCAAATATTTTGGAATTAAAAAAAAAAACAATTATAGATAACCATACGACAAAGTAATGAAAAGAGAAATTAAAAATTATTTTGAGCTCAATGATAATGAAAAATCAACATATTAATATTGATGGAATTCTCCTAAAGCAGAACTAGGAAAATGCTGATTTTAAAAGTTTAGATTTGATAACATGGATTTTGTTTCTACTTTAAAAAGCCAGAAAAGATGATTAAGTTTTATGCAAAAAATGATAAAATAAATATAAGAAATAAATGAACTATAGAAGATAACAAAAAAATCTGCAAGTTCAGACTTGATTATTTGAAAAGATTATTAAACTAGATAAGTATATTTAGCAAGGATAATAAGGAAATAAATGAGAAATTTCAGGTATGAAAAGAATAGTATTAACTGAAGAAGATAGAGAACATTTTTTGTGTGTGTATGTTTGAGTATGCATCCACGCATATGCTTAAATATGCCCAAGTCTGTGTGTGTACATAAAATTCTTTTTCAAAAGTCCTCCCATAGGGAAAAAAATACATGTCCATGTGGTTGCATTGACAAATATAAATCATTCATGCAAGAAGCACACATTTATATTTAAATTTTCAGTTTTTACAGTAAATATTTTCATTATTATTAATTCCCATTATTCTGGTAGACTAGTCACTAGTATCAGACCAACAATTCTAATCTTCATATTTTGCACAGAAGAAATGAAACATATCTCTAATGAAAGATTTGTACATGCAAGATCATAATGCCTTAACTTCACAATTTGGAAATATCCAGGTGCCCACGAATTTTGTACTGTCACACAATGAAATACAATTAATTCATAAAAAACACTACTTATATGCCATATGAATGTGTTTCAAAGCATTATAATTTTCATTGGAAATAACTGGACCTTCAAAAATTTTCATGTGAAACTAAAGTTGTTCTAAAAAATGTCTACTAAGAAGTTAATAACTTAAAAATACATTAAAAACATACTGAGCAATAAAGGTGATCACAAGGTAATACTTACTGTTTTATTTAATTTTCTTAACATTGAAGGGGTCATTAAATGAATCTAGAATGATAGAAAGAGAGTCATTTATCCAAAGACTTGGAGTGGAGATTGCTTTAACCTCAAGTAAGTGTCTGTAAAGAACACATTGATGTACAATTTGGCATCACTCCTTTATTGGTGTTAAGGTTTCAGCAGTTTTTTCCCCCATTGCATTTGCATCATCACCGGACATGTAATCATAGAGGAAGATAAATAATGTTTTAGAAGAATATTTTACTATCACTGATTTTCTCAGAAGTTCTCTGATAATCTTGGAGATCTGTGGACTACATTGAGAACCACTGGAGGAGAGGTCTGAGATTGGTATCAGAAGGTCATCTTTGGAAACATTACAGCTAATAACATAGTTAATAACAAAATATTGAAGGGCTCTTTTTGTGGAAAACAAGATAAAATTGATGCAAAGGGCGATGAGAGAACTTTCTAAAGTGATAGAAGTGTTCTCCATCTTGATTAGAGGGGCTTACTTTGAAATGTATGTGTCCAACACATTGACATGTATAGTTAAAATGTGTGCATTCCAGAGTTTGTAAATTTTACCTTAATAAAATTATTTTTAATAATTGGTATATTTTAACTTATTGTTCACAATTGTTCTATCGCTGTTAAAATAATTTAAACCTATAATATTTTGCCTAAATATAAAAATGTTGGAATCAAGATTTTGGGGTAGTCTCAAAATCTTATTGACTTAGTAGTAGTAGTAGTAGTAGCAGTAATGCCAAATCACTTTATGATACAACTTAAAGTCCTAATCCTAGAGTATATTTGTCATGATTGTGCATACAGTAAGAAACCTGTTTTCTATTTTAAAATGTTTTTAGTCTGAAAATAGTTTTAGAATCACAATAATAGATTTCCTGGGTAAAATCATGATATGTTATAAAAATTATCATTTTCCTTTGTAACCTTCTTCATTAAAAAATATGACACTTGACTGTCAAAAATAAAGAAAACTAAAGAAATATCTTTTATTTGAAGATTACAAAACTTGTCTTTCATTCCAAAGAAAAGATGTCAGAGTTAATCACTTCCCTTGATATTCCATCCTTCTTGGAAAAATCTATGAAAACCCACAAACATTGTAATGCTTTCAATTTCAAGGTTCTGACTGGCACTAGTGGAAACAGAGCGAAATCAATATTAGCTGGGAGCTTTCCAGAAAGATATGATTTCAGAAGTTTCATGTAACATGTAGAGAGCAATGACTTCCTGTAAGCAGTTACTAGTGGATCATATCTAACATTGCTCTAACTTCTTTGTTTGTAATTAAAATAATTGGAGGAGGTAGATTTTACTATAGTACATGTTATTCTCTACTCACACTCTACAAGATTAAAAAAAAAGAAGAATGTTTCTCTTATTCCTTGAGATGAGCCCCTGTTAGTCATTTTCAGCGAGCTCAGCAAGATCTTTTGAGTAACAAATTATACTACAATAAAGACTTCCTTTGAATATAACTAAGAAAATTGGATATTCATATGTACAAGAATGAAACCTATTTTACAACACTGATAAAAATTTTAAACATGATAAAAAACTCTTGATATGAGTCTTGAAAAAATACCTATCAATGGACACCTGGATAAAGTTAATTGTGGAAAATACATTCAATGGACTAACATTCAGCTATTTAAAAAAACGAAATAGTGTATTTTGAAACAAAATGAATGGATCTTGAGGCATTATACAAAGTAAAATAAACCAGAAAGTGAAAGACAGTTACTGCATGGTTCATTCATTTGAGAAATACAAATAACCAAAGAAAAAAAATTGGCAAAGCACAGCAAAAATAATTCTCAGATGCTGTGAAAAATATACTTGTTACCAGAAGGCATGGGGGGAGAAGATGACAGGTTGTTGGCACTGGAGTTTTGCTGCAGGGTGAGTGAAGCATGTGCATGTAGAGAGGTGTGAAACTGTATGCTCCAAATTACATAATGATGCAAATAATTGGAAAATTAATACAATTTGAGAAAAAGAAGAAATAAAGGATTTTTTTTGGCTATCACCCCTAAAGTACAAGTGGGACTACATGCAATAAATGTTTCTGCATAGGTAAGGAAACAATCAACAGGGTGAAAAGATCTTGTATGGGATGAGGGGAAAAAAAGTTAGTTTTGAGGGGATGCCTGTTCTGAATAACTTGGGGAGCTCTATTCTTCAATATTTAGGGGAAAAATACAAAAATATCTACAATGTCTGTACCCACAGTGATTATTATTGCTAATCAAAATTAAAGAAGACTTTAATAAATGGAGAGGCATAGTAGGCATATATGATGGATCAATAAATAATTTCAAAATGTTCTTTTTTCCCAAGAAGATCTATATGCTATATACATTCTCAACCAAACCTCACAGCCTCCTCCCTTTGCACCCCCTACACCTGTCTCAAGGTTGAATCCTGTTATAAAATGGGAACCAACTTGCTGGTACATGTAAAATATTCAGTGACACTTCCCATGAGGATGTTATTTTCGCCAGTGTGTCATTTCCTAGTAAACCAAGTCCAAGGATTGCAATGAACACATACAGCATTGTCACCAAAGTGACATCGATAAAAAATCATTTAAAAAGTTGATATTGTTCCCATTTAAAACTAAGTTGAGAAAAACATCTAATGAGATGTTCTAAATGTGTGTAAAATTTGAAATAGCCTAATGTCATCACAATGATTTTGCAAAATGAAGTTGAAGAACTTGACACCATTTTCAAAACTTAAGATCAAAATAGTACTATAATTTAACAAAAATATTTGAAAAATTAATACTATTTCAAATATGTAAAGGAAATAAATTAGTATGAAATTTGCCAAATACAACAAATTAGGGCATTTAATGTTAAAATCCTAATTAATGTCTAAGAGCAGAAATTCTTCTAACTGCAGAATAAGGAGATTTGTCACTGTATTCCTTTGAATGTTATCTGTTTACTAATGAAAATATGATTTACTATAATAGACCCAATTTTGCAAGTAAATGCCCATGATGAAATTTCCACAAATCAGGGATAGCTGTCAAAGTATGTTGACTAAAATAATTTAAAACAACATAAGTACAATACCTAAAGTAATTCTAGTTATGTATTTTTTTGAACATTACAGTACAGATCTTCTTTCAGCATACTATCAAACTCCCACAGAGGAATAGATCTAATATGAATATAAGTATTTATTAGATGCCTGCTGAACAAGAAATGGTCTAAATGATCAAATTTAAAGATGAATAAGAGGCACAATCAGTTTAGCTGTTGTGTCTAGTAGGAGAAGACAAGGCAGAAAACGAAAGAGAACTGTGTTTATTTCTAAAAGAACAGACTCATCTTGGCTGAGGACAGAAGAAGAAAAAAAATTCCTCTGGTTTTAGGGACCATGAAGAAAGAGAGTCATAAACTGGTTCACTTTAGAGCAGGTATTTATGAGTTCAGAATCTTCAGACTCGCCTGTGCTAGCATTTCAGCTGTACTGAGCAGAATGTCCATGTTTGGCTAAGCACATTCAAAAAGCTGTGCTAATTGAGAGCTGCAGCATGGCAACCTAGGCATGTTTGACATGGAGTGTTCCTATCTGCTCCTATCCCCTAAGTGAAATTCAAGAAGGGTTATTCTTTGACAATAAATGCTCCCCTCCTGAAGTGGACACTGTGCATATTAGATAATAGGAATAGCTTTGATCTTATTCATAACAATGTTTGGACACTTGAAAAGATAATGTGATAGAGATAACTAGCATATATCAGAGAAAGAATCAGTAAAGGTGGTCTGTTTAGCATAGTGAGTATACTTCAAGTAGAATCAAATTATCAAGATGTGTCTGTATTTATTCTAGTGTTAATTATATGAGTCCCATATTTTATAAGATTGCATAGAAAAACACAGGTATGGAGAAATTCTTAGGAAATGTGACACAGATTTGTAACTTATTGCAAAAGTGCTATCTTCGTAGTCATGATCTGAAAGTCAGTCACAAAAATAAATCTTTCATTCTCTTCTGTCATGCAATATTTATCAGGACTCAATTTCTTATTTATTTTATGAGTTAACTGCTACTTTTAATTTTTAACTGAGTGTATTTAAATATAAAATGTAATCTCTGATATTATATTTAAGTACTAAGTCTCATTCAACAATATTTTTACCATTTACAGTGAAATTTTAAGTAAACATTTTACCTAAACCAAGACCCCTTAGATATCACAAAACTTTGGTATGTCTTTTTGAAGGCTTCTAACATAATATTTATTAATAGAGTACCATTCTACTGATAAAAATAGAATACTAATCCAATTAAATTGATTTAGTAGGTATGGACTCAATACAAATAATATTGAATAAGTAATAAAGCATTTCTAAGGAATGATTTATTAAACATCACTCTTTCTATAATGACTGCTCATAATATTTCACCCTTTGGTCTTGGTTTTTAAAATGTAAGCATTGGCTAACAATATGAACCTCAGATTCACATAAACCTAGATTGCAATCCTAGCTGTACAATAAATTGTGTAATTTGGTAACTTACATTTTTCTGGTCTTATTTTTCTCTTTTAGAAAATGGAGATAATAATGCAATATCCTGGGGCCATTTTGGGAATTACATGAGATTTTCTTATGCAAAGCACTTAATACAGTACCTGGCACTAATATCCACTCAATAATTGTCTAAACACATCTGTTATTAGAGCTAAATCCTCATTCTTTCAGGACATATGGTACCCAAACCTTGCCAAATGGCTTTAACTCTTTTCTTATTGTGATCTGAAGTGCATGCTGATTAGGTAAAGTTAAGGAGGAGACTTTCCCCTTGACCTTTGAATGAGGACCATGTGGCAGTCTAGACTTGAATCCATGTTCCATTCAATCTCTTTGCTTACTCAAAAACAAAACAATGGGTTTTGATTTAGAAGATTGCAAATCAGAAAACCTCAAAGACAAAGTATATATTTCTAATTTCAAATTTTGTTTAAAATTCCTTTTTATCACATTGCTAATAAAGCTATTATTAATAAACTAAAAAAGGTGACTTTCTTTCAAAATTAATTTTAGTCATGTAACATTAAATAGCAAGTTAAGGATAATTGGGTCTACATTTAATTATCCTTTAATTATTATCTTCCTTAATTATTCATAGAAACAAGAAAATCCTAAACAAAGTGACCATAAATGAATCAAAAAATTATTCCTTTAATTATTTCTCAAACACATTAATTCAAAATATGTCTGCTTCAGTGGCTGTGGTCGTTTATATAATCCCAAGCAGTGGTGACTAATGCAAAGGCCAGGGAAACAGCACCGCACAAGGCAGTATTTTCTTTGAGATTCAAATTTATTTTGCTCTTTCTGTGAGTAGATAAGAGCGGATTAGACTCTTACGTGTCTTGTTATTCACACTGATCTTGTAGCAAAGGATTGAGATGAGTATGTATTGCACCTACAAGCAGGAAATAGGACTGTCCCACCCAGAGAAAATTCTTCATCATTACGTGCATCCCTGTGGAGACACCAACTGAAGGGAAAACTGTGTTCAGATCAGCACAGCAGGGACATTGCACAATACTCCAAACAATTCTCTAAGGTGTTTTTTTATCTTTTACTTTCAAAAAACCTACTGATAATCTTCTATTTGTATACATTTATATGTCATATATAGAGATATATCTTTTTGTCACATAGTAGTTATATATTAAAAGAACATTAACTTTCTGATTTTTTAAATAAAATAAAACTAACAAAAGTATGCTAATGGAAATACCAAATACAAAGGAGTAGAATACGCATGATTCAATTTATTTGATATTTCAATAAAGACAAAACGTACATGGTTTAACAAGTGACAAAAAATGATTGCCTTTGGGGTTATGAAAATTTAGAGTTTTGCTGAAAAGGAATGTAAGCAAACTTTCTGTAATAAGGAAATATGCATCTTTCTTATATGGAATGGTGATTAAAATTCATTGAACTGAATATTTAAGATGCATTCATTTTTATTAAATTTAAATTTCATGTAACTATTACACCCAAAACATTCCATCCCAAACTTTATCCTAGATAATGTCTTATTTATATGTGAAAGGAGGGGTAAAAATTATCTAGCTTCATCTTATTATTAATTTTTCCATATAAATTTCAGAATCATACTTTTTTCTTAAAAAAATCGTCTTTTGTTCAGCATTACATTTATAAGAAAGGCTAAATTTAGGCAGATATGGTATAGTTACAGTATCTCATGTAACAATGATTTTTAATTTACAATTAGTTTCATAAATGTTTGGGTGGCACTCTATTCTATATTACAGATATATATATAATGAATATATATAATTAATATATTCAATTATATTCAGGATAATTTTTTTTCTATTATACAGGTAACATGAGAGTTTGTTTCTTTGATCAAAGAACTGTGGATAAGTTTTACTATTTATCCTCTGGATTACTGACTCATGTGTCGCTAAACTATATCATTTAAAAAAATTCCCACCACCATATTATTATTTGGTACTCACTAAATATATTTAGATGACTAAGATAATAGGACCTATTGATTGCTAGCATTACTTCATAGTTTTGACTTACTATCTCTACTATCCTAATATTCTCTCTCTATCTCCTTATGATTCTTTTTCTGTTTTGTATCCACCTCCCTCTCTGTCTTAGGAAAGTTTCTCAGGACCGTCACACATATTTTGAGATGAAGAAGATTGATCGAGCATATGCCATTTGGTAAGCATGAAATAAATCATGAAGAACACCATTGTGTTTTCTTCATTCCTCCCTAAGCCTGTAAGTCATTAGTTCTCAAATTACTGACATCTTCTGATATTCTATGCAAGAATGACCTTTTCTTCCCTTCTGCACACACTTTATCAGTCTGAATGACAGTTCCCATAAATATGCCTGTGCGTGCTGGGGAAGCAAGCATAATATGTATTATTGTAGCTTTGTACATGTGTATGGGTCTATGTTTTCTGAACTGAACCTTGGCATGTCATTGATTGACAGGCTAAAAGCTACTCTTAAAATACTGGAAAGAATTCTGCTCCTGTTTTATGGCTTTGTTATTCTCATTTCAATATATGGAGTGGAACAACAGAATCAGTTCTGTCTCTAGTCTATAACTGAAATTCAACATTTGGTTAAGTCTCTGTTCATGGTTCAGAGTGTTTTTTCAGTCAGAAATAATATCTTTTAAGCATTCTGTAAGCTAATCACTTAGGATCCCCTGACCTATCAGAGCTTATTTATGAATGATTATGAAACTTTAGAAATTCAGTTAAGGAAGCTCATTGGATAGAAGTTTTCTATTTGTTTCACACAATTGTACCTTCACTTCTAAGATATGAACTTCTAGCTGTCACATATACGTGATCTATTGGGTCCCTTTTCAGACATTAAGGAAGTCCCACTATGTTTCTATGTTTTCTGGCGAAAATAGAAGTCAGCTCCACACAACATCTTGGCAAACAAGTTGCTGGCATAGAGAGGCAAAACACATGCAAATTGGCAAGGAAAATACCTTGTAGATGAACCCATTTCCAAAAACAGCAGGTGCAAAGCCAAATTTACCTGACGTGGTTCTGTAATAAGCACAAACTTATGTAAAAAAAAATAAACACTTTTCTAACTTAACATTACTCCAGGTATAGGTTTAGGTTTTCTTGTTTTCATTTTCTAGAAATCAAGAACTTGTTTAGAATGCAAGATGAAAAAACTCTGTCTCCAAGAGAGAAGTATAATGAATGGATCTGCTTTCTGGTGAATGGACTGTTGGTGTTGGTTTCATTCATTTTCTGATGGTATACACATAACTCATTTTTCATGAGTCATGAGACTCCCATTTCATTTCAGTGAGAGAATGGATTTTGACAAGTGACTTCCCAATTTTGCTAGACTCTGGTGTCTAAAATTCTTCCTTAAATTACTCCAGAAAAAAACACTATATTTACGTAGGTACACATATGAAAATCCTTTGGGTTGTTATAAGAATAGCCTGGTGTATGCAAAAATTAGGAACCAGAAATAAAGATCAAGAGTTTCAGAGGCCACACAAAATAAGAACTATTTAGAGAACACACATAGTATTCTCATAACATATCTCTTTTTACATAGTCCTTGCTATAACTCAATTGTGCATGTGAAATTATATCCATTTTGCAAGTAAGGAAATTTATACCCAGAGAAATACAATAACAGATAGAATCTTTAGCATTGTTGAAGTAGCAGGACTGAGACCATGACGGAAACAAGGGCTAAGCAGTCGCAAAGTCTGAATTCATGATCACTGAACTTGGTTCCTTATTAAAATTATTTATAAATAAAAATAAAATTATAGTAACTAATTAATCATAAAAATTGACAAATATTGATGAGGTAGAAATCAACTAAAGTTATATACATGCAAAATTTCATAAAGGCAGAGCTATTATTATATAAAATTGGATGAAAGAAGCAAAACTTATACAAGGTTACTTTTCATAATAGAATACAGTATTAATATTTAATATAATAGTCCCTAAATATTATTTGTCTGAGTAAAATATATAATATGTATGTTATAGATAATATATATGATATTATTATATATTTATATAAAAATATAAAGCAAAAATATGGATGCCAAAGATAAATTGACAAGAAAGATCTTTTCTTAAAGCTGAAACACATTTTCACTAAAACACTAAAGAAGTAGGCACAATAAACCTGCAGAAAATTGCAGTGATACAAAACAGTAAATGATAAACAGCTTATTATTTATTTTGTACCACTACAATTTTCTATAGTCTTGATGGGAATGTAATTCTGTGCAGTTTTCACAGAAAATAGTATGGAGATAGCTTAAAAAATAAAAATGGAAATGTTACATGATCCAGCACTTCCAGTGCTAGGTATTTACCTAAAGAATATGAAAATTATAATGCAAAAAGACTTATGCATGCATATGTTCACAGCAGCATTATCCACAATAGCCAAACCATGGAACTAACCCAAATACTCAACTACAGATGACTGAATAAGGAATTGTGGAATATATACTCAATGGACTAAAACTCAGTTATTATAAAATATGGAATAGTACCTTTGGGGAAAAAAATGAATGGACTTTAAGGTGATTATGTTAAGTGAAATAAGCCAGAAAGTGAAAAATAGATACTGGTTGGTTTTACTTATCTGTTGAGTATAAATACCAAAGAACACATACTGGGCAAAGCAGTAATCATCTTTAAACTCTGAAAAATATACTCACTGTCAGAGGAAATGGGGGGGGGTGGGAGGTAGGAGAATAGATTAGAATAAGGAAGTATATAAGACATGGTGCTGGAGTTTTGATGGAGGATGAGTAAAGAATGAGAACATATGAAGGTGTGAAATATTTCCCAAAGTTATATAGAACAGTCAATGACCAACAAAGTAATTTTATAAAGTAAATGAAGTACACATATATACACACAATAGTCTACTCTCAGAGTGAAAAAAAAAACACCCAACTTTCTAGGAAGCTGTTCCTTCTCTCCCCACAGGCTATTGCAGGAGATCCCTCATTCTGTTTATTCTTTGACTCTGGTGTACCTCTGATGGTGCCAGAAGGATCAAATTCCTTTGAAATTGCATTTTCTCTATGTCCCTCCTTTATTTATTCCCGAACTCTGAAATTCTGCTGGTAGGTAAGTAGAATATTGACAATTATATAAAAGGGATATTTTAGTACTATGCTTTTTTTCATTATATTTGACATTGCCTCCCACCACGCACAAATTACCAGTTAGAAAACAGACTGAGTAATAAAGCATAATTTCTATATTTATATGGTATATGCATATTATATAATGCACCTGAAAATCTTTGAGGATCTGGCTTATGTACTGTTTTAATATTCATTTCTTGGCATCCAGCTCAATATCTGGATTTGTCAGGATCTTAGAGATATTTGTGTGTCATTGGTTCTTAATGCTGGTGTATATATTACAAACTAAAATTATTAAACCATTATATTAATTTGGAAGGTTTATTATCAACTTAAATTGAAGTACATGAAAATTTCTTCAAGATATTGAAAGCATTAATCTTTTTAATCAACATAACGAAAATCAAAGCAAACTGAATTTATGTAAGTATAAGCATCTGTTCAGCACATTTTTGGAGAAAATATTATTCACATATTTAATATTTTTTTATGAATGAAGTTTATTAGAATAGGTTATCTACATGATTATTTCTAGCACTATATTTACAGTGCAGGTTTTTTAAAAAAAGAACTATCATAAGCAAATGAAAATACACTTGCTGTTATTTAAAAGGATGTTCGAGCATCAGCTGGCTCACCATAGCATTTGAACTCTTAGCTTCTTCCAGTCCTGACATTCTGTCATTTTTAAAATTCTTTTTGACCTAGAATTTATCTATATAATTTGAAGTTCTCTGAGACTGTGGACTTTCTTTGCCAAAACACATTGCTGCTATTGACCCCACTCTGCCATTTATGCACATAGATTATCTTTGAGTGAAAGAATGAGCTTGTGCTAATTAGGTCACACAGTCTCATCCTGTTGATGTTTTACAAGTTGAGTTGACTCCTGGGACAATGGTGAGACTTAAGAGTATTTGATAGATTCTGGAACTCAAGAGACAGCAACTAAATTAGACATAAAATATGTAACCGCAATGCCAATATATGCCCTCGTAACTTTCAAACAAATAAATAAAAAAAATATATAGAGAGATGTTTAGAGGGCAAAAGATAAAATGTAACAGTAGAATATTCAATTTATTAATTTTTCAAACTACCACACATTATAATTTGTTTATATACTAATATGTTCTGTTAAGTGACATCTTTATAAGGGAATAATACTGCTCAGCACCTGGGAACAATAGCAATACTTTGTGGTGAATAAGACATTTATCTGGATACAACCTAAAAAATCTTTCTCCTTTTTTTGGAAAATGTTAAATAGTAGTGTAAAATAATTACCACGGTCCATAAAATGATGGTGCGTAATCAAATTTCACTTTTTAACTCTGTATATAATAAGCCTTTGTGTTTGTTTTTGCTATCTTCCTGAATAAAAAATAGTACAATACTGTCTGCATATTTCCATGCTGGCCGAATATATCAAAGAGTATGCTTTCAGCTCCACTCAGCAATGCGACTCTAAGAGCTGTTCATTTACATTTTACTATTTAACCTCCACAACCTTCTCTACCTTCCTTAAATACTAGAAATAGGCCAACATAGGTAAAACAGTGTACAAAATGTCAAAACTATAATTCAAATCCCATAAATCTAACCTGGTCAAATCACTGTGTTTGCCATTTCACAATTTACAATTCTCTTTGACTTGCTTTTGATTTTCCCCTCAAGCTGATCAAATAGGTGAATTCTGACATTATTTTGACCTTTAAAACTTTGGCCAAATCAGGGTCACATATCAAAAGTGAAAGTCACAAATGAACAAAATCTTCTTATAACAACTATAGTATTCCTTATATTTTTCAGATGAGCAAGACTCTCCTTCTCACTTCTCCTTGACTCATTACCTTCCCTTTCTTTGTCTTTCTTTATCCCTTTAAAGTTATATCTTGCCTGATACCTTAATGCCTCCTCCACCTATTTTCAAGTTTCTGAATGTGTAATGTGCCATATTTTTCTTTTCTCTCCTGTTGGAGAGCAAACGGGCTTCAAATTGGAAAAGGTAGAGCAAACATCACTGAGTGAAAACGAGGAGTACAAGATGTGAGAGAAAATAGAACTAAACTTGCATTTTTAAGAAGTTCCAGTTCAAGTAAATGGTAGAACTGTGAAAGCTACCATTAGGTATTCAAATGATTAAAACCAGCTGCTGTATACAACGTAAAATATTGAGTAAAAGACTATTCTTACTCTGAAGGAAATTCAGAACATTCTGGTCAGCAATCTCCCTCTGATCTGAATTAAATTTGAAAGTGTTTGACAAAATCCGTTTATATTCTCTGAAGCTGAAATCATTGTTTTATCTATAAGTTGTAGTAATACCTTCACTACTGAAAGATGAAACACAGAGAAATATATATTTTTTTATATTTCCATAACTAAAAATGGTATTTGATTTCAGAATAGGAAAGAAAACTGTTTATTATTATATTAAAATCTAAAATCCTGAGTTTCACTGACATAAATAATCAAATACTTCACACATATAATATTTATTGATGCATTTTATGTGTCAGATATTGTCTTAGGTGGTAGGATCATTAATGAATATAGAGAAAGAGATATGTACGTGATAAAAAAACATTGGAATATTAGAATACTTTTCAGTGTAGAATTTTTTTTTGTCAGAAAAATTTTAGCTAAGAATTTTTCAAAGACAGGATGTACTTTTAAAAAATAATTTAGATAGTAGGGAGAATGAATTTCTTAATTAATATTAATGCTGAGAAAAATTACATCCTGGTATTTTCAGTACTACCAGGATTTTAAACAAAGGCTATTTTGAAGTAAATGTATTTTTCACTTGTTACTTTTTAACCTTATTATCTTTCTTGTCAATGTAGCATTTATAACAAAAAGTGTTATGCTGTGTAGCTTAATGATTAAAACAAATACCATGCTGTGGAGCATGTCATACTAGCTTTCAATTCCATTTCTGTTCACAGGTTTTCAAATTACCTTAAATAGTAAACCTTTCTAAATTTTAGTTTTATATTTACCAAATGAGCTCTTTTTAGGACTTGTTCCATTATATTTTTTGTAGTGATTAAATGAGACTAAAACCAAACATGGGACAATGCTAAAATCACTATTGTATTTTTTTCAGTCAGAGTGAACATTGAGCTGCATGGGTCATTCAATCTAGTGTAAAGGAGAATAAAGTTCACTGTGTCTAGTGCTCAAACACTCAGAACATGTTCTTATTAGAACATAAGTATACACAAGAAAGCCTATCAAGGTGTGACTAGTCTAGTCAGTGACACATCTATAAGAGTTGATGGGTTGAAACATGTAATAAGCATGGTGTCTTTCCAGTTATCATATATACTGATACTCTGTAAGATAGACATTTCTTACTCACACCCATTTCTCTGTTGCTGTTTTGAATGTTGTAAATTTTGAACCTCAAGTGTACTGCCCCTGACTGTTACCATGATTAACTATGGTCCCCAGGGAGAAGGCTTATTCCTGGGAATGGATGATCCCATGAGTCTGAATAATGGATACTGAAAGCATCAGAGAGGAGAACTTGAATATATAGATTCAAAATGCATAAAGAGAACTTCCAGGTCTGCAAACTTATCTTTGAAAAATTACTATATTTCAATCATAGAATAGGGGAGTCAAACAGAAATGAAAATAAGAACCTTGGAGGAAAAAGGAGAAACAGCCATTTCTAGGGAGAAAAATAAACATGAAAATAAAACTTAATTTCAGGAATACTGCTGGTTAAATTACTCTTTACAAAATATCTGCAAACCAAATCACCTTTTAATATATTGTTTCTATTGATAAAGAGCTTCCCAGCTCACAAATGTCTTATAAATGAAATTGTAATGCACAACCCACTTGTGAGTTGGGACTGCTGATGAACTGCCAGGGATTTTTAAGTAGCAATGAGTCCAGCTTGCTCACACAGTAAAAAGCCGTCCTTTATGTTCTTTTAATTAGAGTAGATGTTTCTCCCTTGATATTTAAAATTATAGATTATTCCTGTACTTGGAAAGCCATCATGAATTTCTGATGACAGTTAAAGAGTATGGAACCTTGGGAGTAGTTGCCCTCAGCCAGAGAACCAAAATTGTGTGTTGGTAAATAAATTAACATAATTTTATGTGTTCTTCTTGGTATTATTACTAACTGGTAATAAAATCTTCTTAGAGATTCAGAATGTATGAAAAATTTAAGACTTTATGATTTTATATGACACAGTCACATTTATGGTTTATTTACCTTTGTACAAATATTTGCCAAGTGCTTCTTTCTAAGTCTTGGTCAAATATAATTTTGCCATCAAAGAAATGATTAAGAGTGAGGCAGTGCTGCAAAAATAGATGTTTTATTTTTATTATTTCTTAAAGACTAGAATATATTCATTATTTGATTTCTCCCCCAGTATTAGTAGGCCACAAATGTTGGGAATTACTTTAGATCTGGAAGAAGTAGTCAACATGTAAGGTATGAGGTGGGGAGTAACTTCTTCCTCTCCTCCAGGAGGACAATTTTAGGACCCATTTAGTATACTATTTGTCTCAAAGTTCAAAATTGGTAGGTGATGTTGATTGTTCTCACTCTGTGTTTTATTTTAAGAGATTGATGTTTGTACTTGTAAATGCTGGTGTAATCCATCCATTTCTCTTTCAACAGTGTATTTCCTACATACATAAACACTATAGTCAGCTCCTGTTAGAGACATTTATGCTGCTTCCAGTTTTCTTCTAATAGAAACCAAACCTGTGTGAGCATCCTAACATATATTTCTGCTATGTGTCTGAACAAACAATACCTTTTGAAACAGAAGTGCAGGTTCTTTGATTGTTTTTAAAATGTTGCAATATCTTTACATATGATCTGGAGATAATTTCTTGTTCATTTATCTTTTGACAAAACAATGCTATAAAACTTAGCATCTGTACAAAGATTTGTGTAATGATAGTACATTCATTGTCCAATTAGCATTTTCCTACACTTACGAGTGATTTAGAGGATTTCAAAAACATTTTTAATGACAGGTTTTTTTCCCTTTGGTAGAAATTGCACACTTGTAAAAGTAATCCAGTTATCACATTCTTTGTTATTTTCCTGTCTATTTGAAGGAATTCTGTGTGTACTGTTTAAGGTTTTATGCACTGAGCACCTCTGTAGTAGGTATTTTAACTTCATTTACCCTATGTGATGATCTTATCTTTGCTCTCTCATGTGACTATTTAGAATTGTTTGTCAAATATAGAAAGAATTGTACCCAAGGGAATATACTGGAGAAAAATTTAATAATTCATGTCCTCATAAATCAGAGATAATTTGATATCAATCACATTAAAGATTATAGGACTAAGTTATGGAAAATTAAAAAGAGAAAGGCCAGTTAGTAAATATTTAAGCTTTTCAGCTTATATTTTTGCTTCTGGTCAAGTATTGAAATTTTTCAATAAAGCAAGATAATCACATTTTTTTCAAACATTTAATTATGATAATTTGGAAAAAATATCTAAATAGGCAGTTTAATACAATTGCAGTCAAAGTACTTTTTTTTTTTAAAGATTTTATTTATTTATGCACACAAGAAGTGGGGTACAGACCAGGCGTGCGGGAGGTAAGAGGATTCACCAGACAGAGCGGGGAACAGAACAGGCAGATCAACTGAAACACTGCTGAGGGGAGGAGCGGGTGAGGCAGAAAAGTTCTGCTGAGCCATGTGTGTCCCCTCCCTGGCCGGCAGCAGAGATTGAACTCATACTGCAGTGGCTGCGATCTGCTTCATAGTGTGGTCTGCTTCATAGTGTGTTGCTTAATCCACTGCACCACCAGGGAGGGCCCAGTCAAAGTACTTTTTAGGGGCCTCCCTGATGGCTTTGGGTTTAAGTCTCAGCACTATCATCACTAAGGCCTGATTTCCATCCTGAGCTAAGGAGCTAACCCACATATGGTGCAGCAGACTTCTCTTGTCTCGCCCACTGCTCCCCTTAGCAGTGTAGTTCAGTAAATCTGCCTTCTCAACCCCCTACTCTGTCTCTGGTGAATCCTCTTACTCCCTGCACCTCTGGCCTACACTCCAGTTCTTCTATACCAAAGTAAAAACAAAACAAAGTGCGTTTAAGTTCTGGTAGAATCATATTTTAAACTATTGATTTAATAATAACCAGTTATTTATAAATCATTGGTAAGCTGAAATACAAAAGTTTGTTAACTAAGACATATTCCAAACAGATACTAGTACAATTTCTCCAGTTTCTTTCCAACATGTACAGTCTGAGCACTATACTATTATTTCTTTATTCTAACATAACAAAATCAATCATATTGTTGCCATGAAAATTCTAAGTCTAGATGGGGAGATAGAATGAAATGGAATAGGTTTGGAAAAGAAGGTGACTGCATTGTTTTCAATTAATATGTCTTATAATCAAAGTACAAATCCCAGTTCAATCATGATTATCTTTGAGTTAGTGAAGTGTGAGATGGAATATTAAAGGTGGCAATGTGCAGTATAAAACCTCTGATAAAAACTATAATCAGTCATAAGGAGCTGTTAGTGATTTTACGGATAGTAAAATCTCCCTATGGGATTCCAGTGCAGTGAGGCACACTATATAGTGATTTTACTATATATTGTCAATGATATTTATAGTGGAGTTATTTTTTCATGGTCAAGTTCAAATATTATCCTTATGTGTACATAGTTTTAAAATATTTTTAAAGTACACTTGCATACATGGTTTTGGAGATTATTTTGGTCAAGGATCCTGTGTACTGTCATATAGATGTTGCTCAAGGTTATCAACCTGATGAAGCATTGGTGCTGAAGTTCAATTCTTCTGTTAAACCATATACTTTGAACAAAGGCTGTATACTGGAAAAAAGGGTAACTTTTATAATCCTCATAAAAATGCCTTCCACAGGAGCTAAGGTTGGCCTAATTTAACTTTTCCCATCACCAACATATCACAGTTTCCCAGTATTACATTACTAATTAGGTATTAAAAGTCAATAGTTTAGAGCAAAGATGCCTGTGATAAGGTTAGTCTACTGAAACTGCCATTACAAGTTAATAAGCATCTTCAAGAACAGCTTTATCATCTGAAAAATGTCATTTCTCCTAACTTTCTACAACACATTTCTAAATAATAGGGTGATCTCAATATTGCACTAACATCTCAGTTCTATAGGCTGAAAATCAAATTGATTAGCTATCCACTTCAAGCTGCTCCTCCCCATTCTTTCATTTAAATAATTCCAATTTATATCAAAGAGTTTAAAACTCCATCATTATTGTTTTTTTTTCTCTCATACATAGCTGACACCTTATCAGAATACAATATTTACTTTGTCTTCCTTGCTATAATTTATCACTCACTTTACTATTACTTTTGTATTTGAGAGACACAGCTCAAATTTTGTCATTTCCTCGGTCAAATGTCTTTAATGGCTCTTCATTCGCTGCACAATTACTTTTATTTGCCTTTGTATCAAAGTCATCCATAAGATGCTTCATTTTACCATTTTTCAACTTTACTTTCAAGGATTTACTAAACAATTTTCTCATAAATGAGCCATGTGAAAATGTCTACTCAAAATGTTTAATACCAGTGCATTATTCCAAAGTCTTATTATATTCCAGTATTATTTTTTAATAACACCTTACTGAAATAAAACTCACATCTAATACAATTCATCCACTTAAGGTATAACTTCAGGTTTTTAATATACACTTAGAGTAGTGCAAACATCAGTACCATAGATTTGGAAACATTTTAACACAACAAAATTAACTCTACATCTATTAGTAATGACCCCATATGTTCCTCTAACTCCCCAGTCCTAGGAATATAGGATTTTAAATATATATCATCTGTATAGATTTGTCTAATCTGGAAACTTTATATAAATAGAGCAATTCAATACGTGGCCTTTTGTGACTGTCTTCTTACAATAAGCATAGTGTGTCCAAGGCTGATCTATATTGTACCATGTAGCAGTACTTCATTTCTTTTTATAAAAAATTATTTCCCAATATATGATTATACCACATTTCACTCACATAGTCACTTACTTATCTAAACATCAAATAGCCAAACATAATAAATAATGTTAACATTTTTGTAAATGTTGTTGGATGATTATATGTTTTCATTTTTCTTGAGTATATATACTAGAAATGGATGTTGGGTCACATGTTAACACTAGGTTGAAATCTATGAGGAACTGTCAGTTTTTCTGAAGTGACTGCATTATATCACATTCTCTACAGCAATGTCTGAGTGTTCCAATTCTTCTACAATCTTGTCAACACATTATTATTATCTGTATTGGACATAAATAATCTGTTAAATGAATACAAAATAATATATTCTCATAGGGATTTATGCATGAAGATATGAATTACATTAAATTTAAATAATGTGAAAAAGTGTTCATCACGTACACATATGATGTTTGGAATTAGAATAATAAATGCTGGTATACATATATAATGGAATAGTACACAGTTATAAATTTTATTAAATGGATATTTAATGTTTTAGAAACTATAAATTTCAAAATAGTGATCCCATATATTTAAAATTGTTTTGAAATACAAACAAGTATGTTTAAAGACAATCAGTGTACACAAAAATCAATCACATGATGTTGGACAGATCTTTGTGTCTGAGATCTTTCTCAAACCAAATTAATGTCTCTTCAAGTCTAGAATCATAACTTTCTAGTTTCTACTTCAATTGTGATATGAATGAAATATATTAAAAACTAATATATAATGTGCTGTGACTGGGCTTAGTATCAGAAGATAGTTTTAGATCCAACTCCAAAATTATTTTTGTATTTTTGATGTTTTATTTTTAGATATTCTAGCATGTTGAAATGGGCCATTTTTCCCCCAAGAAATGAATATCAAATGGCTGACAGCTAACTATATGTATTCTGCTGAACTACATTAGTTATAGTTTCTATTTAAAATAATGTACTGGGGGCCTCCCTGGTGGCACAGTGGGTTAAGCAACGCACTATGAAGCGAACAGCAGCCACTGCAGCACGAGTTTGATCCCTGCTGCCAGCCAGGGAGGGGACCCACATGGTGCGGCAGACCTCTCCTGCTGTGCCCGCTGCTCCCCTCAGCAGTGTACTTCTGTTGATCTGTCTGTTCTGCTCCCAGCTCTCTATGGTGACTCCTCTCACCCCCCCCCCCACCACACACACCTCTGGCCTGTACCCCAGTGCTTGTGTGCATAAATAAAGAAATCTTAAAAAAAAAATAAAATAAAATAATGTACTGATGGGAATGTGAATAAAAAAGAATAATAGCTTTCCTAAGGCCTTTAAGACATCTACTGTTAGGTAATCCAGATTAGATAGAGATAACAATACTTAAAATTTTAAAGCACATTTTAGAGGCAGTAGTTTGGGAAACACAGTGTACTGGTACAAATATAAAATGTTCAATCAATATATAAGTGAATAAACTGACTAATAAATCAATAAAAATTTTGACTAGAACATACTAAATTTTTCTCTCTATATTTCCTCACGTTTTCATTGAAAATGCTTGAACAAGGTGATGGTGTTGGGTCCTTTCTAAACTTTATATGGGTAAGGAAAATGCTTTGGACTAAATGGTTTGAAAATATAATTTTTCATGTACTTTTTATGCTAACTCTGCTTATCAAAGAATTCTTAGTAAAATGTAGAACGATTAGAAATATTCAAGATTTTAAAATGTCTATAGTAGAAATACTTATATATCTTCTCAGGTCTTGAAATCCTATCTTTATTTTTATTCATATTGCAATCTCTCTCTCTTATCTATCTAAAGACAATCTCCCTATTTAATCCACAACATTAAGTCCCCACAGTCAATGTTAAATCTATGCCCATGTCCATATGACTAATTAGACCATTGATATGCAAGCCCTAGATGTTTTCCCATAGGGAGTTGTAACTGGTGATAGGAGATAGACCCTATGGGGGTCAAATCTGTATCTTATAAATTCAAGATCCTCAGTGAAATGTGTTCTGCCTTTAAAATAAGGAATAAAGAAAGCTTGATAATGACATGGAAGAACATAGCGCAGAATATAAGCAACATGAGGGATTGAGTTTTTGTCCAATTCTGAAGGAATCCTCACTATAATCCAGCTATAAGTTTCATAAAACAAAAACAAAGCACGCACCATTATGCTAACTTGTTTTTTTAAAAATATTTTTGAGTTAATACTGGCTTACATCTTTGTTTCCATTACAGAAGAGTAGGATCTCCCCCTTCAATTATTACCATAATACAATATGCCCGCCACCAAAGAACCCATAGTCTACCACCAAAGTTGCTTGTGTTCCCTCCCTTCTTTGTTTCCATTACTTTCTTTCAGCTTCCCCTCCGTTTGCTCCCAATTCACAGTAAGCCTTAAAAGTTAGTTTTATAATTTGACATTTTCTGGTCCCTTGTTGTTTTCTATATTCCACATAAAAGTGACAGTCACTTGTATTTGTCTTTCTCATTTTGACTGATTTTGTTTAGTTTTATCCCTTCCAGTTCCATTAATGTGGCAACATCTGCTTTTGAAAAACTAATTCAGGTTAGTTTTAGTTATTGAAACTATGGTCTAATGGATCCTAGTTCTGTGTATAAGAAACTATCAAATCAATAACCTTAAGTGTTCCTAAAATACTACACTCAAAAAGACTCAGTGAGCCAAGATAACAAGCTTCCAGTATCCCTTACAAATGAATAAAAGAAAAGATCACCAGGATTCTAAATCAAGCTTGTTAAAACGCAGAATATCCCATTTTGTTTATTTACTCTCCAAGCACTTTTGGATCCTCAGCTTTAATAGAGCTAATATAATTAGGGTAAGATAATAATGCTCCCTTGCAGAGCCTTCCTCTGTTTTATTTATATCCTTCTTTGATTATTAGTGATTAATAACAGTGTCAAAATTCCTATAGATAGACTGGCAGCATTAACTGAAGGATTCCTCTGAAACACTCTGAGCCAGCATGTGCAATAAATCATGCCTTCTGCTTAGACCAGAGTAAAAATTCTGAGTGAAAATTCAGAGTAAAAATTTCAGAGTGAAAATATGCCAGTGTGGTTTTTCTGCGACATGAAAGGTAAATCCCAAAGTCTGAATCAACCGTTAGAATGTGACCGAGATTTTCTGCATGTTATTAATGGGTATATTTCCCTTCTGTATTTTTCAATTTTTGTCATGTAAATAAATTGGTGTTTCCTTTTCAGCAAGATATCCCAAAGTATAGAATTATAGAATATTATAAATAGAAAGAATTTGGATCTAATTTAATCCATGGTTGCCTGATTCCAAATGTGCTCCTTTGGAAATTTTGCACTTGTGAAAATATTCACTTGTACATACACTAACAAAATTGAGGGAGTGCAAAGAAGTGAAAGAAAACAAAGGGAAAATTTCGCTAATTGATTCTTTTCTTGAAGAGCTGATAGCCAAGTTAGGAAAATTTGTTGTGTTTTCTCAAGTTTTTCATACTATATCCTTGTAACAAGTCAACAATGGAAAAGTAGAGTTAAAAAAATCAGTAATGTCAAGTAATTTTCTGTGTACTTTGTTCACTCCTAGTTGGTACTGTGCATGTAGTAGAATTATAGCAGTCAAATTCAGGGATAAATTTGAGGTTTTATATTCTATTAATATCCAAGAGTCTAGTCCTATTATTAACCCTAACATCTGTAAAAAATTCTAAGATTTATTATTTTCTTTATGCATACAAGAACTGTGGGTAAGAGAATTCAGTAGAGACTGAGTGGGGAGAAGAACAGGCAAATTGATTGAAATACACTCCTGAGGGGAGTAAGGGCAAGACAGGAGAGGTCTGCGGTGCCATATGTGGGTTAGCTCCCTGTCTGGGAATTGAACTCAGGCCTTGGTGGTGATAGCACTGAGACTCAATCCTTATGCCACCAGAAATGTTCCACCTGTAAAAATTTTTCTTTTAAAATAATTTGCTTCTAGTGCTTTAATCAATTTTACTTTGGGGTTGGAGTGTTGGGTGCAAAAATAAGACCAGTGAACTGGGTGCTGTGCTCCATAAGTAATTTTTCACGTATGTAATTGTGAACATTTCATTGGAATGAAAAGTGTACATGATTTCATGATCCTTGGTGTCCTAAAGTTAAAGCTCAGTATCCTGGGGATTGGTAGAATAATAGGACACTAAGAGAATATCAAAAAAGCTATTAAAAGACATAGAAGGTGGTCTTAGTCGACATCAATCAATAATCAAACCAAAGATAATAAGTAAATTATTAATTTAATGGTTTAGCCAAATACTGATAAATAGCCCTACAGGTGCTTAGGCAATTACTTGTGGTTCAATTTAAGTATAAATAAGGGAAAATGATAAATACGGTAATACTACTGTATTACTGACTTTAGTGTAATACAGTATTGTTCACATTACAAATGAAAAATATCTGGGATCATCCTGAAGTGCATTTTAAATCTCAAAACACATAATTTATTTTTGTTTGGTTGGGGGCATGATGTGTCTTATTAATGCTAGTTAATTCCCTTTAAATTAGAGAGAAAGACTGTAAGTCTTTTTGGTTCTCTTTTACTTACAGAAAAACATTGTCTGGGATTAAAAAAAACATTGTTTTTATTGTATTTCAACATCTCTATTGTCCTAGTTTCAATGAAAATGGTTTATTATTATTTCTATTATACCACTATAAACCTTATATTTTTGAATACTTTTATTTAAATAGAATTTATCTTAATTTCACCATTGTATATCTATCAAGTGGTGGTATGTGTGAAAGAAAAATTCTAAAGTTAAAATTAGTATGACTAAAACATATTCTCTATACAAATTTATATACATGTCAATAACTTTTGCACTAAAAGCTGTTTTAATTAATATCTGTAATGTGTAGAGGAAAGTACCTGACACCATGCATCCTTTCCAACTGTAGGCTTTATATATTCTTTGGTAATAATAGCTTGTTGTTACTTAAGGGAGCTGTCCAAAAGGATTTGCAGTATAAATTGCTTACATCAGTCCTTACCATTCAGAAGGGCTGGGGAATCTGAAAGTGGGACTTGAGGTACAATTTCTCCTTTGCTAGATCTATGAACACTTGTCTTTAACCTAAAATAAGAACACCATTTTTCCAACTTTTATTACCTTTTCTAAAAGTTCAGGTTAATTCTATTTTTGTTGACAATGGAGGTAGTTTATCAACAGGTAACCTCTGCAGAGGGAGAAAAATCACATATTTTGTCTCACTGGATTTGGATGCAAATGCTATTGGAATATTGACTATGGAGTCAGACCATGTGATTCTGATATCTGACTCCATCATTTATTTTGTGGTGTTTTGGATGTTAATTAACCTCTCTGTGTCTAATTTCCTCGTCTTTAAAAGAGAATAATGATTGCATTTATACCATAGGGCTTTTGTTAAGGGTTAAAGGAGTATGTAGAGTTCTTAAAACACTGCAAGGAGTTTAAGTGATTTTATTTTATGTAGTACATTATAGTAATACTAGACATTTTACATTATATTAAACTGTGTCAATCAATAGAAAATGTTTATTGGCACACTAAGTCTAAAATTTTGCCATTAGAATATTAGAATATTGCTAAAAGAAGACTATGTATGTGTGTGTGATATATAATATATATTTTATGACTTTGAGTAATTTTGTTCCATTAGAGTAAGAAAGTTGAGAATACATAATATGTATATAATAACAAAATGTAGCACATACTAGTGCCAGATGTGTGACTCGGATCACAACTTGGCAGTAATTATCTCAGCAGCATGCTCTAATGAGATGTGACACAGCAGAGCACTATATGTTTTGTGAATAACTAAACTTTTGAAAGCAAATTTATAGCTGTATATCTAAATTACATTATTTGTTAAATGAAAGCATGGAATATAAATCATCTAAAAGGCTTTCCAACTCTAAAATTCCATATTCTAAATCTAAGCACTACAAGTTTAGAATTGTGAGAATTAGAATGATGCATAATAAGGAGAGTGGAAAAGGGACTTAAATTCATTCACATTCAGATTCAAGTAAGAATATAACTTTCTAGAAATTTTAGAATTTATTTTTACTGTTTTTGCTATTTATCTTCATGCATTTGTCACTATGGTTATGGTAAAAATAAGGTTTATTAAAAATAAATGTTTTAATTTGTATGTGGTAGTTTTCTTTAATCATGCATCACAATTTTTCATATCTAATTTTAATACTGCCTGCAATCAATATGACCTGTTATGTACTAAACAGTGACTTCGTTGCTTTCTTTCTTTCTCAGTAATTCAATATAGCTTAAAGGTCTGTAAATGTAATAAACAGAAATATTGTAAATACTCTCAAATGCAAGAAGGTTAAATTTTTGTGGCACACAGAACGATAACAATCAAGTGGGTCTTAGTCTTCTATTTATAATTTTGGTATATCAGTGTTGATTTATTAGAGTAGTGAATATTACCTACACATTGCAGCTGCCCAGAATCGTTTACATAGCCCTGGCCTCTGTAAGGAATTTATCAGACTGTGAAACTTAATTCTAAAAAGTGGGAGAGAGAATTTGATCTAGATGATTCCATCAGACAAAATCCCCAAATCCTCTAATGGAGAGGGACCTGAAGAAAGAACAACATCAACACCACATCCTGGGAAAGATTTGGAGTAGAGCAAATATCTGGCTTCACTGGTGGCAGAGCTACTGGTGGTCTGCTCACACGCTCTTCATCTGTACTATGAGTTGTGGGATCAATGACAAGAAGCAATGCTAGCCACACTGCCAAAAATATGGTGCAAACTGGATTTTTCTCCTAACTTCAATCACTGAAATTTTATTTGGGCTTTTATATATTGTAAGCCACCTAGTTCTTGAAGATAATTATTAATCTTTTAATTCTAAAGAATATCAATGTTTTATTCGATGTCATTGTTTTATAAAATTATTTAGACCACATATTATTTAGACCAGATCATCTTTATGCAAAATTTGTTGTACAAGTATTTATTTTAAAAATAGGGGCCTCCCTTGTATTGCAAGGCGTTAAGCACCACACTGTTAAGCATCCGCAGGCCACTCACTGGCCAGGGAGGTGACCAACATGGTACAGCAGATCTCTCCTGCCTCACCTGCAGCTCCCCTCAGCAGTGTATTTCAGTCAGTCTTCCTGTTCTGTTCCCCGCTCTGTCACTCATTAATCCACTCATCCCCTCACATCATCTGGCCTGTACCCCAGTTCTTTTATGCATAGATAAATACATATTTTTAAAAAATATTTGGAGAATTATAAAGCCATAATAATTAAAATGGCCTTGTACTGGAACACACAGATCAATGGAATAGAATTGAGAGTACAGAAATACACCTGCATACATATGGACAGTTAATCTTTGACAAAGAAGTCAAAAAAGATACACTGTAACAAGGAAAGCCTCTTTAATAAATGATGTTGGGAAAACTGGACAACTGTATGCAAAAGAATGAAACTAGAACACAGTCTTATGCCATACACCAAAATCAACTGAAAATGGATCAAAGACTTAGATATAAAACCTGAAACAAAGACACATAGAAGAAAACATAGGTAAAGCATTTAATGATTTAAACTTTAGAATTGTCTTTATAGGGTTCATCCTCAATAGCAAGGAAAACAAAAGAACACATAAACAGTTGGGATTACATAAAACTAAAAAGCTTCTGCACAGTGGAAGAAACCATAACTTGAACGAAAAGACACTGTACTGAGTGTGAGAAAATATTTGTATGCCATACATTTGACCAAGGACTGATATCAATGATATAATAAAACTCATTAAACTCTACTAAAACAAAACAAATAACCCAATCAAAAAGTGGTCAAAACTTCTCCAAAGAAGACATTTAAATGTCTGGCAGGCACATGAAAAATGTTCAAAATCACTTATTCGAGAAATGTAAGTCAAGACCACAATGAGCTATCACCTCATACCTTCGAGAATAGTCCATGTGGAAAAGACTAGAAACAGCAAATTCTGGTAAGAATGTAGAGAAATGGGAACCTTCCTACACTGGTGGCTCTGTAAACTGGTCACCAGCCCTTATGGAAAGCAGTATGGAGGTGTCTCAAAATATTAAAGATAGAACATGCCTTTTGATCAAGTAATTCTACTCCTAGGAATCCATCCCCCAAATTCAAAACCACTAATTCAAAAGGAAACTTGCACCCCCAGGGTGATTGCAGCACTACTTACCAAAACTAAATTATGAAAACAATCTAAGTGCCTCAGAACAGAGTAGATCTGGGATATACTAGGCTGATAAAGAAGTTGTGGTGTACACACACACACACACACACACAGGAATACAACTGAGTGATCAAAAAAGATAAACTCATGTCATTTGCCGCAATGTGAGTGGAGCTTGAAGGGATAATGCAAACTGAAATAAGTCAGAAGGAGAAAAATAAATACTGTATGGTGCCACTAATATGTGTAATATTGAAGTAACTGAATTAATAGTCAGAAAAAAAAAATACTGAAAAACTAACCCTTGATACCTGACTATAGAACTGAAGCACCACCAAGCCAGGGTTTGGGGAAGGGATACGAACAAAGAGAGGGAAGGAAGCACAATGGTCTGTATGGTGGAATATGAGTGAATGGGTGGTGGGTGACAATGGTGGTAATGTCTGATGGGGGTATCCCAATATTACTTGAATTAAAAATAAATTAAAAACACCAAAAGTAAACAAACAAACCAAATGTTTGGAGGCATTATTTTAGGGTATCATGCTACCTCAACCAGAGGTATAGTATATCTCAATGTTCAGAGAAAAATTGATGGGGGTTACAAAAGTTAGAATGAAATATAAAAAGAGGTCATATTGGAAACTAGAGAAATGTGCTATACATATTTTGTTATTTTCAAGAAATTGATGTAGATGGAATGCAGTTGGCAATAATACTGAAGTCTAAGTTGTAAATCTAAAAATGACAGCAGACATTTTATAAGTATTTTGATATTAGCAAGTAGAAAGAATCAGAAAAATTAGAGTAAAAATTTTACCAGGGATTTAATATTTCAATGTTTTAAAATAAAAATAGGCCTTTGATCCCACACATGGCTTGAAGTAACAGTGACATTTATTTCTGCTCTGAAAATTTACTTAAAAAAATAAAGATGTTCACATAATGCCTTGGGAACCTCTTGACTGTGAGTTATAAAGAGAATTCTGCTTAAGCCTTGATTAAGACTAAACTCCTGTCTGATTATATGATTCGTTGCTTTTTGTTGTGAGCACAAAGCAAATCCACAACGCCATGTCTCTAGCATCAATTTGAAAAATAATCCTTTAAAATCAGAACATAAAAGAAAACTATTTCAGAGAAACATTTCCATTTCCATTAAGTGAATGTTAATTTTAGTTCTATTGTAGTTTCATATCCACCAATTGTCTATAAAAGAACAAAAAGCATGACTCACTATTCATAAATCAGGATTCAGAGCACAGAGATAACTGGCAATAACCAGAATCCAGAAAGCTGTAAGTCATAGATAAATATCCATGTATTTCTCTTGTAGATTTTAAGTATAAAAATAACAATCATGTCTATTTCTCATCTTTTTGAGAAAAGTAAATGGAAGACTAAAGAAAAGGAAGGACAAATGCTACAGAATCATCACTGTCTTAAAGGTTTTACAATGAGTTTCTGTTGATCACATTGTACAACCGCCAGATACTTGCATAGCTAGTTCACTTGCCTTCTTTTTAAATGTTACCTTCTTGATGAAGTCTGCTCCAATTTCCTATATAAGATTTTAATTTTCTTGCCTTGTCATTTCCCTTTTTTACCTCCACGACACTTAAAACTGACAAAAATATATTCATAAATTATACTTGTCATTCAATTTGTCCATTTTTTTGGTGATGGTAAAGAAAAGATTTGTATTAGTTTATATCTAAAGTTTTTAAAATAGTTCCTGACACAAATTACGGGCTGTATGTATTTAAGATATGAATGATGCCCATAATATGTTGTCAATTGATACTAGTGTGTACAGAAAAGTTATGTATTTTAGCATGACAAATCACTATGATAATTTAAAAATATGTGTAAATTATATTTGTACAAATACACAAATATAAACAATGCTAATCTAAAAGTAGTCATGTTATAAGTGACACAGTTATTTTCTTGTTTAATTTACTTCATTTATTTTTTTCTAAAAAATTTTAATTACTTATTAAAAATATGGAAATTAAAGAAAAAAATGAAGGGAAAATTAAAGAAAGAAGGGAGTATAGCCAGTATCATTCTCAGTGGCAAAAAGTTAAAATCCTTTCCCCTAAGATCTGGAACAAGACAAGGTTGTCCTCTTTCACCACTGCTCTTCAATATAACACTGGAAGTCCTGGCCAG
>JAGFMF010012011.1:421785-442144 GCA_019455555.1 Galemys pyrenaicus
GGGGGAGGGTTGAGGGAAGATGGGAGCACGAGGGACTGAGGTGATGGTGCACTGGTGAGATGGTGATGGGGAATACATGGGGGTTACAATTAATGGCAAATATATGTAAATTTTAAAATATTTTAATTAAAAAAAAGGGAAAAATAAAAAATAAAAAAAAAGAAAGAAGGGAGTCATGTAAATGGATTATTAAAGGGCTCGTATATATCTTAAGATTCTATATTAAAATTAACAAATTGACAAAGAGAATGTAAGAACCTGAGGTAAAATATGCTAGCACTAGACAAAATGCAATAAGTAAGTTCATTTTCCTGCGTGCATTTTTGTTCTGTAATGATTCTGCAAAATTAGGTTTATCTGCCTTTAATAATTTATTGTTTACATCACTTAATTATTTTGCTAGTCTCTATCCACAAAATACACAAAATTCATTCTAATCTCTTACAGTAGCTTATTAAACCCAGGTAGATAGTGTAGATAGATGGCTAGACAGATAAGAATGTAACTGAACTTTGTTTTCATAGGGTTATTATAATTATCTCTTAAAGACATGGCCTCTTACACTAACACTTAAATGTTAATCAGTTTTTTGCATTTATCTTTGCTAATTCTGTAATTCTCTTTGTCATTGTGCTACTTGTTAGTTTTTTCCTTCTTCAGACTATAGAGTCACAGATTCTATTTCCAAGGTCTGGTTAGAATTGATTCAAACATTGGCATTTAAGCCCTTCAGTGAAACTAAAATAAATGGTCAGATACATGCAAAAGATTAAAGAATTGATTTCAGAAATATACACCCCCCTCAAAAAAAAAGTTCATTCATATTGTAATTGCATTCTTACTACCACTATTACTTATGAGAGGGAAAATAAGCGTATTTAATATTTTTCAAAAAAATAATTATTTAGAATCAGTGAAGTCATCAGATTGAAAGAGAATTTTCTTTTTTCTTTTTTTTAAAGATTTATTTATTTATGCATACAAGCACTGGGGTACAGACCAGAGGCGTGGAGTGGGGGTGAGAGGATTCACCACAGAGAGCAGGGAGCAGAACAGGCAGATCAACGGAAGTACACTGCTGAGGGGAGCAGCGGGCACAGCAGGAGAGGTCTGCTACGCCATGTGGGTCCCCTCCCTGGCCGGCAGCAGGGATCGAACTCATGTTGCAGTGGCTGCAGTTTGCTTCATAGTGTGTTGCTTAACCCACTGAGCCACCAGGGAGGCCCAAGAGAATTTTCAATTATATATCTCTCTTACTCAAAATGATAAAAACAGCTTGTATTTCAAAATGTTATCCAAATCTATCACACTTTAGCAATTCCCTTAGTTTATGTTTAATCACTTGGATGAATAGACAATTATTTCACTAGGCTGCATTGCCCTAATTATCTTTCTTTAAAGCTTTCATATTTTAGCTGGAATTATCTTTTTAAAGATATCTGAATGTTGTAGCTCCTACTTAGAACAGGTTTTCATTGTCTTCAATTTTAAAAAATAATTATTTCGCAATGACTTTTATATATTAAGTCTGTTTTACATATTTATGGGGAGGATATTTTTACAACCATATGATAAAAATAGCTATAGACTTATAGTAGTGACTTTGAATTAAAATGGAAAAGGTAAATCCTATCAATAGCTAGAAATCCACATAATATAATCAGTCTCATGATTCAGAAAGATGGAAGCTGAGAAATATTCCAAATTTTGTACAGTGATTAATGGAATGACAAAATGATCAGAGAAATGGATGGGGGGAAAAGGACCGGCTTTAAGTATGTCTGTCTAGACATCTCAGAATAAACCTAGAGTTAAAGAGAATTTGTATTCTTGCAAATTTATATAAATGATTCTACTGGATAGGAAGCTTTAAATAAGCAGTAGACACATTGCTCTACTTATGAATGCCATTTGCCCTCCTTCCCTTGGCTTTTCGTTCTAGTTTGATTAGGTCATAATCAAAGGACTAAAGAAATAGGAACAAAGATTACACATGGGCTTTTTCCATTAAGATTTGACATTACTTCTACAGAACTTGCTACTACCACTTGTAGCACTTGTAGTTGTGACTAAAGAAAATAATTTACATAATCATGCAGGACCAGTCAGCCACTTACAGCAAACTGGTTATATTTATATTCTAATATTTTATTGTCATGACATGATTTGTACTTGCTCAAATAGGAACACTAAGAATGCTGCTAGTTATAGGCTTTACAATTTATAAGTGATAAAATATTGATACTAAATTATGAGAAATTCTTGAGGAGTGGATAGACACATTTTAAACTATATTTGATGAGATTCTTTGTTGTAATAGAAGTAGTTACAATACTATATAGTATACTATAGCATATGATACTATGTATATACTATATACCATACCATACCATACCATACCATACTATAAACCAGGTTTAGAAGTTTATCTGTGTAAGAATGCCTGATGTTTCTGGACAGCAAAAAAAAAAAAAAAAGAGTAAAGAGAACATTTATCATTATTTTTACTCTGGATCATATCCCATTTAAAGCCATCCTATGGAGTTATTTCCTTAATGTGCAAATACTCCCTGCTATAAGATTAAGCGTTATGGAACTAAGCAATGGGGTGGGCTCCTGATTGTGCCTCCTTTTCAGTTAATTCCCTTGATGTTGCACCAGATAGCTGCTACTCTGGACTTGCCTTGCTCTGAGAACTAGTTTTGCTCCTGGCCATTATAATTTACTCCAGCACATATTAAACTTCAGTCTTCCAGAACATTTGTCTATCATTCCATACACTCCTAATATTCAGAATTGATTTTAATTTCTCACTCATGATATATTTTTTCACTGAGTTATTATATATTTATTTTTTGGACATACATATTCTAATTACTTTTGAATGATTTGGGGGTATGAAAGGCATTAGGGATGGGCAACCAGTCTGACTTCAGTTCAAAATTTATTAAACCAACTTCAAAGGCAGTATTTGCTTCAAAATAGTCTCTTGTACATATTTTTCCAGTGTCTTGTCTTCTTATGTTAAATATTTCTGTTTGTTCTAAACTTCAGTTTAATTCTATGTATTCTAGAAAGACTTAGGGGTTCGTAGGGACTAGGTTAGGGGCTCAATCCTTTTTCTTATAGAATTTCCTATATTTAACTTTGTTGTAAGATCTTCCATCAGCTATTCTAATTGTCTTCTTACTGTTTTTCCCTACCATAACTTCTTCCTGAGAGAAGTAGTTCATATTCACCATAGTACTTTACACGTTTGGCTTTTGACATGCACTGAATGAATGAGAAGAAGAAATTATTGCACTGATAAGCTGACAAACTCTAAAAGGTTTTATTCAAATAAAATTACCCAACAGGGACATAGCATGGAAATGAAACAGTTTAATATCCCTTTAAGAAGTAAATTTTCTGATTAACTAATAGATGTGCAATTACCTGATCAGCCTGTTTTTGCATCTTTAAGATAAACTTCAGTTAATAAGGCGAAGACAACTGGACAGCCTATAGCTAACAACTAAGCATAGAATGCAAATTAGGGCTACACAAGATTCTGCAAATGGGCTATATTTGATGTGCTTGTTGGGCTTTCTGAAAAACGTTCACTGCTGTTCATGGTCTGAAGTCCTGTCTAATCCTCTTCCACTTCCCTTTCTTTTCACAGGTGTCAGAGTAGGGGCAAGGTCTAACCTGCCAATTTCATCTTCTTCCTCCTTTCATCATTCACAGGAGTCATATCCCAATATATTGCTTATAGTACTAACCCTTGCTCAGCAACTGCTTCTGCAATGGAAACACTAGTAATGCTAAAGGAAATTAAAAATCCAAAATCACACAGGACATGAAAGGTTTTAAAACTGGACATGAATTTAGAGACCTGTTCAGGTTTGAATTGATAACCACCTTTCACTTGCACACGTGCCTGTGCCTTAAAACTACATATGTTTAGAATTTAATCTTGTTTTTATTTTCAGGCAAATTTTTACTAATAGCAATAATAGCTATATCTCTTTTTTTTAAAAAAAAATTATCAAAGAGAGGCCTCCCTGGTGGTGCAAGAGGCTGAGCATAGCACTGTGGAGCTTCTGCAGCCGCTGCAGTACAAGTTCAATGCCAGGCCAAGGAGGAGACTCACATGGTGCAGCAGACCTCTCCTGCCTTGTCTGCTGCTCCACTCTGCAGTGTATTTCAGTCGATCTGTCTGTTTTGCTCCCCACTCTGTCTCTGGTAAATCCTCTCACCCCTAGACTCTGGTATGTACCCGAGCTCTTGTATATAAATAAATGGAATCTTTAAAAAATTTATCAAAAGAATGACACTTTTATTATTTTTGTATGCATATATTATTTTGGTGTTATGGCCCTAAATTAATCGAACAGCACTTTCCCTGAAATACGAGCAGTATTACATTAATACTTATATATTAATTTCTCAGCAACATTACCAATATTTGATTATTATAGCTATAATTCTCATGTTCACGTTCTGCAGAGGATTTAACTACCCAGTTCAAAACTTAGTCTCTAACTGCAGTTTCTACGATTAGATCCATTCTAACTGCAAACACAAAAAGTGAGAATTCTAAAGCACAATTCATTTAACCCTGTACGAAAGTGATTTTAGAAACAAAATCAAAACAAAACAAGTCATCACCAAGGATTTTTCAGAATGCTGTTGTCATTTGCAATTTTAAGACATAGAGACATTATTTCCATTTTCTCTTCTTTTCACTTTCCTTCTTTTTTTTGAAAAAGTAAGTCAGTAACTCTTGTTAGACTTGCAAGTGGTTACATTGCATTGCAAGTGGTCTATGGGGGCAGGGTAACCCAGATGGAGTGTCAGAACCTAAGTGAGATAAGGAAAATATCTATGTGGAAGGGGGCAGGATGTGACAACAATCTGTTTAAGATGTTAGAATCTGACCCTGCAGGCACTCACATGGCAGTAAGCCCAGGGAAGAGTGTCAACTTCAATGGTACAAGGACTGCAAACTAGAGAGCATCCACATTCAAGTATGTTGAGGAGGATGCCACTTACATGGATGGGTGGGTGTGTATGTTGGGGGGGGTGAATGATAGCAATGGATTTGCTAAAATGGATATCAAAAATATGAAAATATGACTTTAAGTATGAAATAGTTTGTGGAATGTTACGTTGTACTTAAGAAGATGAACCCAGTTATATTTCATAGTCAGATTAAACATTTCCAATTTGTGTAACAGAATGGATTACTTTCTATTATAAGACAAGTATTAGAAAAAAAATGTTTAGTAATGGAAAGACAATTGACTTATAAAATCAGAAAAACATACTCAGAGTTAATACATGGTTCTGTAGGTTTTGAGTTTAAAACACCAAGAATATAATATAAATTTAATTTAAACAAAAAAGTATTTATTAAATGAATAGTTGGTAGCTCCAAGAAATTATGAATAGACCAGAGTTGAGTCACAGAGCTTAAACAGCAAGGAAGAATGAAAAAAAACTGCCACAAAACAATTCCATGAAAGCACTGCTCTGGTATCTGCTTGAATAAAACTCCCTGACTACAACACTAACATCAGTAATACTCAAAGTGGAGATGCTGCTTTTGTGTTAGAAGTGATTTGGTGAGGTTGCTGTTTCCTTGCGTCTTTAGTTTCTGTACCACAACTGGGGGATGTGTATCTCAAAGACTGTCATTTGTACGTTCCTTTAATCCAAGAGAAGTTGGACCTCAGATAATAATCAGTCCATGCTAACTGTGCACAATGTACAAGGGAGGTTGTCAAAAGGAAATAACAAGCTATTTCTGAAATCCTGCACAGTTAGAAAGGATTTCATTTATACACATACACCTATACACATGATTGAGACACAGTGTGAATTGCTGTTGATATCTATGTTTGTGTGCATATGTGTACAAATAAAGAGGTTAAAAGGAAAGTAGCAATTAAATTGATACCAATAAAACACACTGGAGACAGGGTTCTTTTTGCTGCATGACCTTCAGGCCTCAAAGAACACTGTATGCACTGTCTCTAGCAAAGAGGAAAGAAACAGGCAATTATACCATTCAATCATTTTCAACTTGTGGAAAAATAAAGACAAATATTTTTAACTTGTAAATTATTATGAAGAAATATTTGTCTAAACATCAAAATTTCTTTACTAAGCAATTCAAATTTGGGGAATTTATTTTCAGAAGTAAACAAGTACATCTATGGATATTTAGACAAAACATACTTTTCTAGAGAGGAATTGGTTTTGATATGGGTTGATTAAAATAGGACAATAAATATTTTAGACATATTGAAGAATGAAATATAACTGTTGATATAATACTGCATATGTTTATAAAAGACTTGTCTCATATGTGCACAAAATCTTCATTCATATTAACTGAAAACTGGAATACCCTAAATGGAAGACAGATGGTAATATATTCATGGGGTGAAATAACATTCAATGATCAAAATAAAATAAATAAACTACTATAGCCATGAATGAACATCTTAACATCATGCTGGGTGCAAAAACTTGGTGGGAAGATAAATACTTTATGATTAAATCTGTATGGCTTTTAGAATAATCTCTAGTGATAAAAATCAGATCAGCATTTGCCAGAGAGAGGAGCAGATGGGATGGCTGGTTGGAGAAAGTGACTGGTAAGTGGCAGACGGCAACTCTCTCTGGGGAAACTAAGTGAGTTTTAATCATGATTTGGGTGTTAGATATATGAGTATATATGCCACCAATGCAAAGTGTCAGAGGAGTTGACAAGTACATAATATATATTTATATATGAATAAATTCATTGAATATATAGTAATTTTAAGTCATATTGTCAATAAATTATACCTCAATAATACTTTACAGTTGAATTTACAATATGAAAAATACTCAAGAAATATTATTAAATAAAAATGGTTTCAAAAATCTACAAGTGGATAGGTGAAGTATGTGTATATATGTAAATAAATATTCAAAGTGGATAGACTACATTAGTTGCATTTGTTTAAATTGATATTTTAATATTATACATTACATGTTTTCCACATCTAATAGTATTGAAATGAAAAGCACAAGCATTATATAATAAACATTTTGGAAAAAAAATCAGAGCATGTAGAATTTTATACAGTATAGTTTTTAGAAGACAAATTAAATGTACTCAAAATTTTCTCAAAAACCTCTGCAGAACATACAATTAATTTCTTTTATAATCATTGACATAATTTTCCAAAATGCTAGTCTCTATAATTGTCTCTCACCCCACCCCAATCTGGTATTTTATCATTTATTACATCACATTTTAGTTTTCTAATTTATTATTATTATTATACTTTCTAATTTTTCCTTGTTTTATATTTGTGTGTAAGAGTAAAGCAATTATTTAATTCATTTGTATGCTGGTGGCTAGTAGAAAGTAGAAGTTAAACTGCTAGTTTTTTTTTTAAAGATTTATTTATTTATGCATACAAGAGCTGGGGTACAGGCAAGAATTGCGGGGGGGGGAGGGTGAGAGGATTCACCAGACAGAGTGGGGAGCAGAACAGGCAGACTGACTGAAACACACTGCTGAGGGCAGCAGCAGTCGAGGCAGGAGAGGTCTGCTATGCCATGTCAGTCCCCTTCCCTGGCTCACAGTGTATTGCTTAACCCACTGTGCCACCAGGGAGGCCCTAAACTGCTAATTATTAAATAGATGAATGGATGCGTTAGATGCAGAAACTATATTGGCCAGTGAGTATTATACTATAAATATCATTCTTTTTGCTACTCAGACTTATGTGTGCATTCTTATAGGCCTTGGGAGACATTTCCTGGAATATATATCTAAAAGTGAAATTACTGAATCACAGAGCAAAAACACAGTTAATTTCAATAAATTCAATAAATTAAGTCTATTTTCCTATAGACAATCACAATGGATCAAAGATGTTTAGGACAAAAATAAACATTTTTAAAAATTATTTTGATTATTGAACAATTCTTAAAATTAGGATTTTATGGAAGGAAGATCAAAGAATTTAGTAAATTGCATTCCTCTTTTTCTCTAACCATTAGTTGGGTGCAGGACATCTTATATTTAAATTTTCTCATCTGTCATCACTCCTACTCCATACTGTTCAATAATAACTACACTTTGTGTTTCATGTAAGTACTTAAATATAGGTATAAACTTGTTAAATATAGTGTGTTTGTGGGATAAACGATTCAATTTATACAGAGTATTATACTGTAAATATCACTCTTTTTGCTACTCAGACTTATGTGTGCATTCTTATAGGCCGTGGGAGACATTTCCTGGAATATATCTCTAGAAGTGAAATTATTGAACCACAGAGCAAACACACACTTAATTTCAATAAATAATATCAAATTGCCTTCCAAGGTGACTGTTTATACTTCTAAGGGAAGTGTTGAAGTTTCTCTTGTCTCATCCTTTACAACTCTTGGTATTATGCTCCAATATGACATTTTTTTTTCTGATGTATAACATGGGTGGAAGATAAATCTTTGTTATTTTAACTCACTGAGAGCTTTGGGGTTTCTTTATCAAAGCATAACCTGTCACGATTAATTCAATGGCCATTCAAGCTTTCACTCTGCTGAATGTTTAGGGCCTCATCAGTTGAGTGTTCCTGAAGTTATGAGCTCAAGCTTATACATTGGTAATTTGTTCATTAAAGGCACAGTGCTGCTTACCACATTACTAGTCACTTATAAGTTAAATGCTGAAGTACAATGCCAGACAATTGCAAGAATACTATATGTCCATTATTCTATTAATCCCTACAGTTATTTATAACAGATGATTATTTTAGAGTTGTCCAACTGTGAATGGTGCTAATACCTGGCATGTCTCTATCCTCACCTCAAGTGGTTATGTAAAAAACAGCTCCAGGAATTAGAGAAAAAACTCAATTCATGAGTGTGCTATGGCTGATGCAGGTAGATGGGAAACTTGATTAAAGCAAGAATAAGTACTAGTCAAGGCAATAAAATTAACCACTATCCTTAGGTAGTTCCAGAAATAGTTGTAATTTAGTGTATTTACTCTCCATTTGGAATTAAATCAGAGCAGTGATAAGCTGTCACAATTTCAATTAATCATGACCTTTAATTAAGCAAAGCAATGGAAGTGCTACACTCTTAAAATAATTAGGGTTTATATTAGTAAGTGGTTTAAGAACATCTCAAAATAAGCAATTTGCTGGCTGGAAAGCACAGAAACAAGACAGATCTAAAAATACACTTTTAAACATCTTGTTATTTATTTTATTGGTTTTCACAAGAATTCATCCTAAAGTAAAATTCCACAGCATCTCATTCTGACTGACCATGAGGTAGTCCTTGACATTTCCTCTTTCACAGCTTTCCCAGTTGGACAATGGGAATAATGGGAATAATGAACGTTTGTGGTGTAGGTTGCTATAAAGGATTCATTAGTTGTATAAGGATAAGGTCAAGAGCTCTCTTTTGATAGCAGGATAGAAAACCCAGTCTGAACCAGTTTAGATAATAATAAGAAACAAAATTTGGCAGGGAATAGATTTGCTTCAGTGATTGTTAAAATTAGGACCTTTACAAATGCTTCCACAGGGAATTTAAATACTTAGTTTCTCTAAGTTCCAATTCTAAAATTACACAAGAGCGAGGCATAATATACTCAGAATTCAAGGGAATCTGAAATCACAAACACAAGAATAATTAGGTCTTTCTGATTAAATGAAAAATGCTTCAGAGAAGATATGACATATGAGCTAGGACTTGAGGTATTTCCCATGTTCCATATTCCAAAATATTTTAAAAATACCAGACAGAAAGAATTTCATGTATGTCTACCTAGTGATACTCCACAGTCATTGAGTATACAATATCATTCTCAAAATTTGTTATATATAAATTTAGATGTGTGTACTCATACATTTGAATGTTTATATATATCTCTGAATGTAATTTCAATTAAGAATTTAAAGTTTATTGCATTTCTTGTATAGTTTTTATATTTGTCCTATTGCAATGATTTATTATAATGTCTTTTTATTTTTGAACTGAAAGCATCAGACAAATTATTGATTAAAATGAATAGTTTACTAAATACATGCAGAAGAGTAATGTAATTTGACAGACTTCAAGGGATATTATTTGGAATTAGTGATCTTTTGACAATATATGATCAGGATGGAGGTATTTATAGCTTACCCGTAAGACTTACTGGAAGCTTAGTCATTTGCAAGTTATATTCAAATTGTCATATACTGGTTTACTTTAATTTTTTAGTGGTTCTACGAAGCAACTTGTGTTCCAGCTTTTACCATTTACATTTTAGCAGAAATTGTATATCTTTCTAGTTTTAGGTGTTAAAACTGCCTACCTAACTGTCTATAATTATTTTTGTGTTAAAAAGAAAAATAATTGAGGTTTTCATTGAGAGGAAAGGCTGTGGTAGAAAATGTGCTGAAGCAATGGTGATCTGATGTTCTCAATTTAAATAAAAATAACAACATTCTCGAATTAAATACAGTCATTTCATTATAAGATATCGTTCATGAAATTAAAAGTTTAACTATGTAACATAATTCCTTAGTGAATGAATTATTTATATGATAGTCTAACCCTGTGTCACTATTAAAATTTTTAGTTTACATTTTTATGAAGCTCCCTCAAGGAATTGACTGTGTGGTCTACCTTTGAAAGAAAACAGTCACTTACTAATGTGGACCTGTAGGGTCTAGGGAAAATAGATAATATGTTGTTAGGAGTATGAGGTTTAAGGCTAAGCATACCTGTGCAAATTTCCATCTTTACTTTTGCTAGTTGTTCCTATTGAACTAATTGACACAGACTTTTTTTCTTTATTTATATATTATTTGACATCAATTGTGGTTCCCATGGGTTTCCTACCACCATTTCACCAGTGCACCATCACCTCAGTCCCTTGTGTACCCACATGGGCAGACATCAGTCATAGAAACCTCTCCTTCCTAAATAATCAGTGCTTATTTGAAGCTCATGTCATTAACCAGCATAAACAAATCTTTCTCAGAATAACTGTTCCTAGCTAATACCACACCATAGCTCTCCTCTCTTTAAAGTTCTCAGTATGGAATTATAACTTCCTCTCTGCTCAACTCCAGTCCTAAATATTTAAACATTAATATGAATGAAATATGAAATATTTAAATGACTCATTTATTTTGCTGTTTATCTCAAATTATACTTTCAGGTCTTCAACACAATCAACTATTATCATAGTCATCCTCTGAATGAACTCTCACTCCCTCTCAAATCTTAACTTCAAGTATTTCAGTCTCTAATTTCTCCATTCTATCTTTCCAGATAATTTGCCCAAGAACCTCAATGTCAAAAATATATCACCCAACTCTTATCATGGAATACTAGGCCCGTTTGAACTTCTCACTTTCTAGCACTTACCAGTATGATAATGTCTCTTTAAATATACTCAACTCATTGTCTTTGTCTCCTAGTAGATACAATATCTGATGAACAATTTATTTATATATGATATCTTCTATCTTTCTTTTTTATTTTTTTTATTAAAATATATGGAAATTATAAAATCATAATTATATAACCACACAACTGGTTTAAGTGATTTTAATGGTTGATTTCTAAATTTAAATTTACTTTAGGAAACATTGTTTTATAACACTGTATATGATTGAGAGGTATATTCTCACATCTCTCACATGTATGTTAACACACACACCAATCCCACAATAATATTTCTTTAATAGATTTTTTTTCCCTCAATCTCAAATACCTGGGGTCAAGTCAGCAATAATGAGCAGATCCAGTCATCAGGCTTTCTATTTTTGTAAATAAAGTTTTATTAGAACACATATATACACATTAATTTTCTGACTGATTTCTTTGCCTTGCAATGGCAGGGCTCAGAAGTTCTAACAGTGACTATAAGACCCACAAAACTGAAAATATTCACCCAATATTTTATAGAAAGAGTTTGTCAATCACTGCTGATTACAATTGCATAATTTTTCCTTGTTCCTCGTACTTCCATAAATCCTCCTTCACTCTTTTAACTTTGAGAAAATCTGTTTAACCATGCAACTTTTCTCATCTCATCATCACATTTTCATTTTTCCCTATTTTCTTTTTCTTCAGTCTACATTAAATAGGGGAAATATGTTCTTTTTACAAAAAGTTTATCATAGTTTTTGTGTTCTTAATCCCATCCTTTTCTTCCCTTCTTCAAAAATATATTGCTTCAGTTATTCCTTCTCTCTTTGCATCATTCCTTTTACTTTGGACATTAGTTACTGAAAACAATGTAATACATGTACAAGAAGAATAATTTTTTTTCTTGTTTCCCAGACATAAGACTAATCCTGAGGAAAAAAAATGAATCAGTGTTTTATAGTTCTGCTTTTTTTGTAGACTTTGAAGTTCCCAGTGACCTTATGACACCATAAACTTGCTAAGGATTGATCAATATGTCTCCAGCGTAATCTATGATCCAATATCTCTACAACTTCTATTCTTCCAATGAATAGTCATTTCTCAGTGAAACTGATCTCAAACACAAAGAAAACCTGAGAATAAATTTAATAAGATTCTTATAAATGACAAGTGAAATTGTAAAGTACTATGGACAGTAAAGCAGTATTATTATTTATTCTTATCATATTAAGCCTTATTAAGTTTAATAGATGATGGTTAATAGGCACAGTATGTTTCTGATGCTTTCCATTTAAAGACTTCACTAGGGAACCACAATCATTTGGAATCCTTACTTTCCTTTTAATTAACTCATATGTTACCTGAATGCATTTGCTTCTCTTTAAACATTATTGCTAATTCCTGACACTGTTGACTAAGCTAACAAACCTTTTATACCAGGGTCTCTAAACAATTCCTCTTCTTTCTTCCTTTTCTTTTTCTAGTTATCTTTTTATGCCCTGGTCTACATTTTAAACTGTGACTGGATTTTTCCCAGAACATTTAGCTGTTCTAAATGACATGTATATTAAAAAATATACTTAGATGCATAGAATATTGGCTCTAGAATAAAATTTAGGTACACATTAAGTCCACTTGGCCAATTTACTATTAAAAATTAATGCATAATAGTTTGATAATAGTGATATCTGGTATAAAGTGTATACCTATACGTAAAATCTCAGCTTATGCAAGCTGGGACCAATTACCTAACCATTCTTAAGCTCTGTTGATCAGTTTCAAAATAATAAATTATACTCATCATAGGGTTGTAGTAAGGATTAAATTAGATCATATATAAAGATACCTCAAATATATCAAGCAATAGGCAAAATATAATTAATATTGCTATTTTTATTAGTAATAACATATTTGCCAGCATTGTAGGTTATTTTCACATACTTTTTTTTACATATGTTATAATAAAAATAGGTAAAATACGTTTTGTATGTAAAATCACTTGTTGGTAAATAAGGAGGCTGTACTGGGACTAGAATCTACTTTTCCTGAAATTCAGGATAAAATTCAAATACATGTCTGGTGACTCAGTTGCCTAACATAGTGGTCTATCCTGTAGGTGTTTCTATGACAGAAATATCTAGATGTATCAATTCAGACAAGTTTCTTTTCTAATTTTGATGCCAAACGCACATGATTATTCCTTTCATTTGGCCTTTCAATGTCTTTGAAAGACTTTCTCTCAATCTAGAGGTTAGTACAAGGGCAAGAGTTAAAGGTGACTAAGTAAGTCCTATCACATATTTTTATTACTCATTTAAACCAGGATAGAAGACTTGCAAAATAATTTAGGAAAAAAAAATTGAAGGTACTGATAAATATGGTAAAAAAAAAATAGAATGAGGATGGAACTAATCTAAGTAACAAATATTTAATATGGACAGATTTAGGTAATTTTGATAAACAGTACTTTCAGTTGGTATCCAAGTTTAATTTGTTGAAGGCATCATGAAATCAATAAAATAATTTCTCTAACTAAACCTTTATAAATGGTATAATTTTAGAGTCTGTTTACATGCACATCTAAAAACAAATCCATCAGTAACCTCAGTTACATTTAAAATAAGGTCACTTAAGTATGCATGGTTTATGCAATTTTGGTCATGTTATGATTTCAGATAACTTTGAAACAGGAAACCACAAGACATTTTCCAGCAGAGTCCATTATCATGAAACATAGGCATAATGCCTTTGCTGACCAAACAGGTTCTAATAATTTGTACATAGAAGACTTTTTTCACAAGTCTTTCATACTGAATGACTAGGTAGATGAGAAAATGCTGTTCTATATGCAAAGATGTCCAAATTCTACTCCGTTATGCATATAATCTATGAAAATACTAAATATCCAGTGTATAAGCACTTTCCATATTTCATGTTTTAGTTAACAAGAAATTAAAAATGGATTTCTAGGGAAACTCAAGAAGGGGTTTATATAATTCACCCAACAGTAATTACTTTAGATAGCTATGCATTTATAAATATTGAAAATAGCTCACATTTCAAGGGAGTATGAGTAGATTACTATATAAAGTAAGTAAGACTTGGCACAAGGTGGGTAAAGTAAAAGGAAATGATAAAAATTGCAGAAAAGAAACAACTAATTATGAATAGAAACATATTTGAATACAACTATTTTTCCTTAATCCTGCTTGAATATAATTGCTGTGTCAACATCAATATGAAAAGTACGTATGAGTATCATAAAACTTGAATCATTACTAGAAACATGTAAAAGTGGTCTCTCAAAACGTCAAAAATAGGATGTCAGTGTGGTTAAATGGGTAAGATTCTAGGTGTGTCCAAGACAATCAATTGCTGTCTGTGACAATGTGTAGTTTAATATAAATTTTTATTTTGCTTAATATACAAATGAATACATATTTCTTTTACATCAAATTCATGCAACATATTTATCTTTGATGATTGTTAATTTCTGTGGAATTACATATGACCTAAATAATTTGAAAAGGTTAAAATGAATTATGTTACATAAATAATTTGCCTGACTGAGAAGTATGAACCATAAATGTATCTACTTAGAGGATACATTTCTGGTGTGGGATCTCTAAGGTATACTCTAACTAAATGGTTAGAAGAGTTTAATTTTTTTTTAAAAAAATCACAAAGTTGTATTATAAAATAATGGATCGTATCTATTAGACATAATTAAATTATCTGATAACAGAAAGTAGATAACTTTAAAATAAAAGATACATAATAGATACATAGATAAATAGATGATAGATAGATAAAATACCTAATGGATACCAACCAAATTTTTGATATATTTGAGAACATATTAGAACCAGGTGCCAATTTAATAACAAAATTAAAGAATTTTGCCAAGGGATACTAACCAAAAGGTTCTTGTAACTTGAAAGTTTAATTCCACTGAATGTGTGAGAAAAATCCTTACTTAATTTGAAAGCTTCAAACTCATATAGAATAATAAACAGTCTTCCAATATTACTTTATGAAGCCAAAATTAACCTGGCTTAAACATTTGAGAGCTGGAGTTGTAAAACAAAAATTATCTTCTAACCTTACTTGTGAATTCAAATTTTTAAATGCCAACATATAATTATTAGCCAGTTATGTCCACTGTGTAATACTTTATATGGCAACTACAAGAAGGATAATGGTGAGAATATATGGGGACAGAGATGAGAGAAAAATGTCTAAAATCAAAGTGATGAAATGTAAGGATGACTACCATCTTTGACAAATCTTTGACTTGCTTAATAGATTATTTTATTATATAATAAAACTTAAAGGTATCATCAAAATTTTAATAAACTACTCAGTGATGGTAATATCATTAATACAACAACATTCCATTAGCCATGAAATTAGTATATAGAAGTCAAAATCCTGAAAGCAATGAGATTCCTCATGTAAAAGTTAATAGTTGTCACATGGGAAGTACCTTAGTTTTTATTAGATTGCTTATGTTATTGAGAGCTATAAATACTAAGAAGAAATCTGACACATACTTTTGCTTGCCAGTAAGAAAGTGAGACATTCCATTGACAATACTCATCAGTTTACAGAGGGGTAGTTTCAGTAAATCATTTGTTCATTTAATAAATATTTGTTGAATGTGTAATATGTATAAGCAGTGTTAAATTTCGGTGGAATTTTCACTGATTTGACTTGTTTTCTTGGAACTTACATCCTACTTGAGAAGTTAGAAAATATATCCCCAACCATGAAGAAAGTGGTGGACCTCAGGCATAACCTTGGGTTGTTAGATTTCATAGACCAGTCTTTATAATACTCTGTGATATCCTCTTATAAACATCACGAGCAAGACATATATAATAGAATCAAACACTGCAAAATTCAGATCCTTAAAGAAACAAACATCGATTCTTGTTGTTTACAGAGAAATAAAAATATCTGAGTGTAGTTGAAGAGACATTGAATAGCGACACCTATGTCAATGAGAATTACAAAAACAGATGGTAAATGGCTAATTACAACAGAATCTAGAGCACAGAAGAGAGAATGAGGAAAATATTGACGTTTGGGATTAGTTAGTGAGTAGAAAGCAATGGAAGCTACAGGAAAAGCTACATAATTGTTTGTTTATTTCAACTACTACCCTAATTCTTTTGAATCAGAGGGTCAGCAGTTTCAGAACTTCTGAATTAATTTTCTTCTTTATTCAAATCACAAAATTCAGAATATTATGTGAATTACCGCATCAATTCTTTATATTTTAAGCCCAATTTATTTCATTTTGGCTCTAAAAACTTCAAAGTAATACACCAATGATGTTAACTTATTTATTTTCTTCCCACTTTAAGTTTTATAACTGACATACATTTATGATTAAAGAAATCTTAGCAGGGAATTTTTGCATAACTGAAAATTTTCAAAAAGTGTTTATCACTGTACATGGTATCTTTCTCTGTATATATATAATGAGATAGCAATTTAAAAATACCACTATGGAAAGCTATGTGGAGTTTCCTCAAAACACTAAAAATGTATCTGCTATATGAGCCAGTATTCCATTACTAGGAATTCACCCAAACTACACAGAAATACTAATTTGAAAGGAAACCTGCACTACTATATTTATTGTAGCACTATATATCTACACACACACACACACACACACACACATTAGAATACTACTCAGTGATCAAAAAAAACCAAACACATGCCATTTGCAGCAACGTGGATGGATGATTTCAGAAGGTAAACGATAAATATTGGATAGTTTCACATATGCACAGAATATAGAGAAACCAAACAAGGGGTCTAGATATCTGAGGGTTACAGCAGGGAAAGGAGAGGGAGAGTGGTCAAAACAGAGGAGGGAAGATCACAAAGGACTATGGAGATGGATCACAGGTGCTATGGAAGAAGTACAAGGACTACATCTGAACAGGAGAAATTGATACTGTCTGAAAATGAACAATGATGTAAGAAAATAAATTAATTAAAAAATAAGACTTTTTCATATCATCATCTGAAGACCAATGTAACTTTTACTGATAACATGAATCACATTGTTGATTGTACTTCTCTATTCAGAACTGCTTTTTGCACACAAATAAATCTTCCTCTGCACACTCTCACAGGTTCCTGACACAGTAAAGGCTAGAGAATCTTAAGTCTTCTTCCTCCACTTCTTTAAGAAAAGTTAAACAGAAGGGTCTCCTCTGAGAGAAATTTGTGAAATATACTAAAAAATCCTGTGCCTCAGAGAGTGTTTCTTGCCTCTTATTTTCAAAATATTGTTATGTTTATATTAGGTCCAGTGAGATTCAGCTCCACTGAATCTCCCTAATTAATCTATACAGAGAAATTAAATGGGCAAGGTTTGGTCACAGCGAGATGTATTTTCTAAAACTTCATGGTCACACAGCATTATGTTACAGACTTCTGTATCCTGAGAAAGACCTTGTACAACTAGCAGAAGAAAATTCTTAGTACATTGATCGAGCTGAAATTGCTTCATTAACAGGTCTCAATCCACACATGGCTTAATTAAAATTCCCCAGTAAAAATTATCTTATGGTTACCTGCTAAGTAGTCATAGAGTTGCAATTTGATTTATTAAGTGATCAGCACCATTAGCTACTTAACATATGCCTTTTCTAGTGTATATATATGTATATATGTGTGTGTATATGTATATATATATAAAAATGCACTATACATGATCACTATACTAAAACACTATAGAATACTTGAAATTATCTATGTCATAGATCTAAAGTTTTATCACCACAGAAAAACAAAATTATAATATTTTCAAAAGTTTCTAAAAATTAGGTTATTTTCTGAAATTAATGAAATCTAAAAATTAAGAACAAATAGGAAAGATTTTCCCCAATATTACCAAGTTAAATTCTAGGAAAATGGGAAATGATTTCAATCATTCTCGAGGAAAAAAATATTAAATTTTGAACTGTAAATTATTCGTAAATAAGTGGCAATGAGAATGTTTATATTAGGTCCAGTGAGATTCAGCTCCACTGAATCCCCTTAATTAATCTATACAGAGAAATTAAATGGGCAAGGTTTGGTCACAGCGAAATCACAATGTTTGTCAATGTAAGATATATCTCCTTTAATTTATTATGAGTGAATAAATATAAAGAACTACTCAAGATGCTTGAGAACAAAACAAACCCACAGGAAACATGAGACTAATTTAGAATAAGGCTTAAAAAATTAGAAAACAATGGACTTGGTAAATATGTGAAAGTTCATTTTCTTGAAATAATACATAAAAATGTAAACACTTTATGAAGGCTACTTAAAAAACATAAAATTTATGAAAATACATTCACATTTAGGAATGAAATGAATGATGTAACTACATTTGTATCATCTTCTAAAAATTATGAAAATGGGACAAATGAAAAGAAAAATGATACCTTCATTATTTGGAAAACAGAAACTGAAGACTTGAATAGTAATTCAAGATTATTACAAAAGGATTCTATGTACAACTATAGTATAACATTTTGGGGAAATAATTGGCTATGGAATCTTAAAAAGACAACATTAATAAGTAAATCTGAACATGGAACAATTAGCAAAACTGAACAACTAATGTGAAAATAAATATATGTTAGAGCAATTCATTTTTGAATGTGATATTGTGAAATAATTTTTATGATAACTTCTCCATTTACATTTAATATATTTAACATTACTTTATTCATGGAATTACATTAAAATATATTAATAACCATATATTTAGAATAGAAGTTTACAAAGGGCATAGATAATTCACCTTACAGAATCATACAATTTTTTTTCTACAATTGCTTATTCACATTTTCATCTCTAATATAATGCTATTTTAGAGATAGTTTAAAGATCAGTTCTGAATTTTTTCTCTCTCTGGTGTCATAAGTTTTTCCAACATCTCACTTTACAGGAGGATGATATGACTACGTATGACAGCATATGTGATACCATTACAAACTGAATCATCAACTGAGAGCTAAGATTTTTTTAAGGTAGTGGTCTTGAGGGGAGGGGTAGAAATGATTCGGAGTGAAAATAAAAGCAAGGAGAAAAAGGTAACCTTGGTTTGGAAAATAAAGTATATCCAAACATACATGCTAATTATAGATATACAGGTAGAACTGAAAGGAACAGAAAGGAGAAATACTATGGGAGAATAATGTCCCGCCCCCGCCCCCCATAAAAGAGAAATCCTAATCCCAGTAGCCTGTGAATAGCTCCTCTTACATTAGCAGACAAAAAAGGACCTTAAAACATGATTAAAGATTTTGAGATGAGATTATTTTTGATTATCTGGTAGGTCCCAGTGTTTCACAAAGATCTTTGTATATACAGGAGGATGAGAGTTAGAAAGATTTTCAGACATTATCTGCTGACTATGAATAATCCCTATGACAAAGGGTCATAGAGAGGTAGCTGGAAAAAAACTAAGAAATATATTCCTCCTTTCAAAGGAAGAAGGAACATAGCTTTGCCAACATCTTGATTATTGCCTTTGCAGTCTTAGTTCACATCTGAATTACAGAGCTGTGAAGATCACACAACTAAAGTGGTAGTTATTTATTTCAGCTCCAACAGGAAAAGTATAAATATATTGAAGGAGAGGATTGAGAAGAGAAGAAAACAAGAATGATACTGTAAGAGGATGTAGTTCTGTCTTTTAACAGGGTAGTCCCCAGGAAAAGGGGAAGTTCCAGAATCCAGGTCCCACCTAAGTGGGGGGTGGAGCTGAGCAGGGATAAGAAGATGCTGGAGAGGAGATAGGACAGAGGAATGGAGGAAGCAGGATGGAGAGCAGCAAGGAGACCTGGAGGAGGCATGTGGAGAAAAGGGACATGTGAAGAAACTGCGCTTGCTTTTTGGTCTTGGACTGGTT